>JPKZ01000888.1:39706-71248 GCA_000803305.1 Toxocara canis
ACGAGTGGACTAGATTTGCCGCGTCTCACGAGTGGACTAGATTTGCCGGGTCTCAAGAGTGGAATACACTTGCCGGGTCTCATGAGTCAACTAAATTTCCCGGGTCCCACTAGTTGACTAGATTTGCCGTCTTACGAGTGGACTAGATTTGCCGCGTCTCACGAGTGGACTAGATTTGCCGCGTCTCACGAGTGGGCTAGATTTGCCGAGTTTCACGAATGGACTAGATTTGCCGGGTCTCAAGAGTGGAATACACTTGCCGGGTCTCATGAGTGGACTAGATTTGCCGGGTCTCCCAAATGGAATAGACTTGCCGGGTTTCACGGGTTGACTAGATTTGCCGGGTATCACGAGTGGACTTGATTTACCGGGTCTGACGAGTCCACTAGATTTCCTGAGTATCAAGAGTTGATTAAATTCGCCGGGTCTCACTAGTGGACTAGATTTCCCAGGTCTCACGAGTGGACTAGACTTCCCCGGTCTCACGAGTGGACTAGATTTGCCGGGTCTCGCAAGTGGAATAGTTTTGCCGAGTTTCACGGATTGACTTGGTTTGCCGGGTCTCACGGGTGGACTTGATTTACCGGGTCTGACGAGTCGACTAGATTTCAAGAGTCTCAAGAGTTGATTAAAGGGTCTCACGAGTGGACTAGACTTCCCCGGTCTCACAAGTGGACTAGATTTGCCGGGTCTCCCAAATGGAATAGACTTGCCGGGTTCCACGGGTTGACTATATTTGCCGGGTAACACGAGTGGACTTGATTTACCGGGTCTGACGAGTCCACTAGATTTCCTGAGTATCAAGAGTTGATTAAATTCGCCGGGTCTCACTAGTGGACTAGATTTCCCAGGTCTCACGAGTGGACTAGACTTCCCCGGTCTCACGAGTGGACTAGATAAGACCGGGCAAATCTAGTCAACTAGTGATACTCGGCAAATCAAGTCGACTCGTGACAGCCGGCAAAATTTAGTCCACTCGTGATAGCACCAACAAGGAGTAAGGCGGTGTATTGAAACGATGGTGAATACAAGCGACCGTCAAGAACACCAACAGTAGCACGGCGCTGCAAAAATCCATAAAAGAAACGGAAGCCGAAATGTGGCATCGCCACCATCTGGCGAACAGCGTCAAGCACATGGCGTTGGGTTTGTTTTCGAGGACCACACGCTGTAAAATCATGTTTTTGACATATGATGTGGAACTTCATGAATTCCAATACTGCAGTTTCAGCTGTCCAGGGTTAACGCAGAGTTCTCACATAGTTGCATCAAAGTACTCCAGATAGGACCTGCTTCCTAGTCGAAAAAATTATAATTCCAACTCGTCCCAGAAATGCTCTGGTATTGAGCTGCTAAATTTGCGTTAAAACGCTGAGTACTTTTCCTTTGTATGCTAAAATTTTCGTGAATTTTCAAAATGGCTCTTCATGATCGATCATTGTATGTCGGTTGCGAGAGCGGTGGTTGGCTGGATCGAGAGTTGCGCGCGTTGTCGAGTGGTTTGCGTGAGGTATTCACCTTTGTTTTGAATGCGATGGTGCGGCTTGACAAGACCAAGAATTAATAGCGATTCGGCTTTGGAGCGGCAGGACCGGTCAAAACAGTCGCCTTTGAGGTTTTATGCCGAAGACTTTACGGGATAAAGAGTGGAGCGGGTGTAGTGGGAGGGGGAGAGGGATAAAAACGTCGGAGGTAAATCGACATAATAAAGCAACAAGGATCGTTTCTTTCTCCCTCCCTGTCTCTTCCCCTTTCACAAAGCACTTGAAAATGCGCATGATGCAAACAAAAAGCGATTGCGTCGGCGGTCTCCACCTTTGCAGAACAAACGTTCATTGGCTATGCAAAATCTGTTAAATATATCATCGCTCGTCCCGTGCCCGCCTGTCGTTCCATCTCGCTACGATGCCTTCTAACCACATGGGGGTGTTGTTAACCCATTTCTTGAACGATCGCATTGTTTCGTAACCTAACAGTATCGGTTGTTATCAACAATTTATCATATTTCTTCTGCGATCGATTTTTGCCCAGTAACGTAATGCGGTCGGTGCCAAAGGGTGAGTTTACACTCGTCGAAACTAAGGGTTTTTCTCACCTATTTTGATAAAGCTGTTAACGGGTGACTGAGGTAATGAAGTTTGAGCGAATGTTGTTAGAGAAATTATTAGTTGAGGGAGTGCCGGTTATTCGGCGACATGTGCCCTTTATGTTACCCTTTTGGTCTGTTAAATAGCGACTGCAGTACAACAATTTGCAGGATTGGATGCCTAGATGTGGCACTCTGAACGCACCATCAGTCGCATCATTAGCGCCTCCTGGATTTTGAACTTTGTCGTTAACACATGACGAGTACCTTTTTTTTATGCGTCACACTGTCATATTTTGGCTGCGGTTCCTTGGTAGTTAAGAGTAAGGCAGTATGCCTCCCACATTAGGCGAAGTGGCATTGCGTCCCGCAAACCCTTTCGCCAACTTAACGAAGTGCTCACTGTTCTAAAAGGGGTGTAGAGATCGGGCCAAGGGAGGTGGGAGGAGCTGTGAGATCGTTCTGTGCGCAAATATAACTACAAATCTGTCTTCGCCACCAGCCATTCGACAGACAGCTCGCTTTTCAGAAGAAAACGTTTTGGGGCTATCCAGAAGGGCGGCAGCAGCTTCCGAATCGATGCCGGCGATCACAACAACGGAATTTTCGTATGAGCTCTATGAAACGGTGACCAGAGCGCATGACGTTAGTTTTATAGTAAATTTGGTCGAACGTTCATAGACTTTTGATAGACTTTTGGATGAGAATTTCCACTCGTACTCTCTCGTACTCTTCCCTCATCTTTCCTCCATCTTTGCGCCATATCATGGACAAGACGGAGCTATTCCCAGGGCGTTTATTACAGTGTGAACATCGTAAACAGTGAGTTGGCACTGTTCCAGGACTTGATGCGTGTTGGCGCAGTCACATGCATCGAACAGATGAACTGATGAGTGCAAACGATTGGTTGTGTGAGGTTCTTACCTATGTGGAAAATTTGCATCAAAAGCACAAATTTGTATCCTTTAAAATGCGTTTCCGGTAATGGGACCAGCCAATGCACAGAAATGCATGAAATTGTTTGTTGCCGCTGCGTTTGAATTGCAGATCAATTGGTTGATTTGTTCAGCGCGCGCGGGTGTCTACGCTGCAGTAAATAAGAAGAAGTTTACTTCAGTCGTGAGAAAACGAGAAAAGGAGAGTTTAGTAAGGCTTTTAAATAGCTTCCCTATTGTGCCCTTCTTGCAACCAAACAATATTGCAGTTCCAAAATTAGCCGTTTTGAACTATGTAATTTACTTGCTTAAATATGACGTAAAAGCGCTACGGTATTTTAGACGTCCCGATCACGGCGCTCTTGTCCGTCTTCTGGCCGCAGAGTGAGAGCGATTCAGAAGCTATTCTTGGCAACTAACGACGGTGTGTTCAAATCAGGCATAGCCACATTCCCTCACGAGGTTCGTGCGCTCGTCGTCAAGAAGATTGCATACGATACTTACACGATGAGCAATACTGGAACTCTGCATGCTCTCAGTGGGGTAACTGTTATCGTCTGGCTTCTGCTGTAGTTGAGATTCCGAACTACTGAAATCAGACTGAGAAGTTGCATCAGTGCAGCCGAACTGCAGAGTGCACAAGTTGCAATCGTGAGTGAATATAAGCCTTGATGAACACCGCACGACCGCTCGTCCTGAATCATAAACGACAAGTATTTTCTCTCGCTTAGCGCTCTTTTTTCTTTTCATTTCTTGTATTCTTAGTGATCGTTCGCACTCGGTTCCTTAAATATCAGCGCTTTGCACATATCAATCTTTAGTTAATGCACCGCTTAGATGAACATGCTACGTCGAAGTTTGAAGGTGTCAAGAGGTTGAGGAGAGGAGGGAGGAGGGACGATGGATGATAATATTCACAGCTGGCAGCTGAATCTCCACTAAGGACAAATCATGTGAACAAAATTACAGATGAAAGGAACTATTTGAGAAGGAGACTGAAGAGAATTTATGGTAAAAAGCAGATATAGCTGAAAGGTTAGGTGGCAGTTACATCGGAAAACGGAGTAGGGTGGAAAGTTCACCTATGATGTGTTAACGCTTCTAGACGGTGTGTGCAAGTCAGGATTCACTAAAAAGGAGCCGCAAATGCCGCTGCATTTCGTGAAGATATCCGTATCGTTGATTTTCCGTATCCCATGCGAGATTTCAGAAGTTGCAAGCTCCCGGTGGCGAATACCTTGTAAATTTCGACGCGTCTGGCACAAATATGAACGGGACTTGCGTTGTGCGTTCTGCTGGCAACCCGAAAATGAGCACGCTGCCGTACCACTCAGGAATTCTCAGGTTTCCATTCAAATTCATGCCTGAATTCTCAATTTTAAGCGAATACTAGTCTGTTTTTTATCCATATTAGATGTGTTGGAGGAGGACTGTTGCCATATAGACAGATAGCCGTAATATATTATCGCTGTGCTTTATTTAATGTATCAGTTTCAATAACATAAAATGAATTATTCATCGAAAGCAACTAACCTTCACATTCCATATTTCACAGAGGGATATTAATTACGGCTACTCATTATGTAACAGTTTTCTTCCCACTTATCCTCATGATACCGTACATATAGGTTGTAGGTGAACACTGGGAGCGTAATTCATTAGCATAAGAGAGTGAGAATGCGAGCTTACATCGGTTGCCAACAGGCGCTCTTTTAGCGCACACTAGTATCTCTCGTACCTCTCACCTGTTACGTCCTTCCGAGAGTGGGATTCTCTGCGTGAACCTCGGATTTTGAAACTTCACTCTTTCAGCAGTTGTTACTTCGTCTTAGTTCTTATTGTCTGGGGTTCTGGGAGATTCATGAAGAAATCAGACTATGCTCGCATGTTGCAGTTGGTCATTTCGACACTGCGTTAAAGAACACAAATTAATGCGTTCCGTTGGCTAAAGAAAATTGCGAAATGATTCATTTAGCAGATTAAACAGATCAAAGCTGCAAAGGGAGCGAGAAGTCCAGCTATTTTAGTTTTTGAACGCATCATAGAATGTTATTTTCGTGATTTCTCCACGCCGTCTTAACAAAAGAAGCAAACGACTTTTACAGCATGCCGTCTATTCAATGATTTTTGAAGTTTTCGCTGTAGAAGTAAACGCAGAGAACTTTCTATACATCCGTTCATGAATTCTAAGGAAGATATGGATATAAATGGAAAGTAGATGAAAATTCTTCTTGCAAACTTCCGCTGGAAGGCATCACATGAAAATGCAAAAAGAATTTTGCATTTATATGGTGAAAGATGAAAACAAGAGCCTCATCCGGCAGCTTTTCGTTATTGTTAGGGTTACCCATATTTTCTTGAAATTGAACCTCTCATTCCTTCATAAATTCAAGCCTCACTTCAAGCAGAAATACTTTGCTGGGCGCAGTGAAAACTGGACCCATGTGAGTCGAGAAGCCCTTTCAAATTCACGTCCTGTTTCCAACGAATACTGTGTTCAGTTCACGTCTGATCTGGTGATGCTTAAATTACGTATTTATTTAACATAACGAGAAATCATTTAAAAACAAAAATCTTGCCAAATAGCCCAGTAGTGCTGGATGGTATCGCAACTCCCAGCAGAAGTCTGCCTCTAATGGAAGCCAGTCTTCGAGAACAGCAAAACAATGAGTTTCGGGGCTTATGCTTAAGAAAAGGTGTAATTTAGTTTGAACTTTGGTGACGCGAGTTCCCATCTGTTTCCACGTTCGGTTTGGAACCACTCCTTTGTCAGCCCTTCTCGCAAGCAAATCGTTCTTTCCCTCTCCCTGCATATAGATCGGTCTCATCCCCCTTCCCATTCCTACCAGCTTTTTTGACTGCTGCGTAAATACTGCGAACACTGATGACCATTTCGGCGTAAGTGTTCAGCTTGCGTCGACATTTTGGTAGTAAATCTGTTGTTACTTTTGCGTGATATTGCTTGAGTGATGTTTTAAGCTTTTTTTTCAAATGGGGAAATTTAGTCTTTCTTTGCTTTCTGCATTTTTGCCCCCATAAAATACGAATTTCTGACTGAAATTTCATTCTCATGGGAGCAGTCGGTTGTGCCGCAACCCTTGCACTCCTTCCCCACCCTCTGTAATGCACGAATTACGAAACCAGAGCAGTGTTTCCAGAGGCATTGTTGAGGATTTCGCCGCCGAAGACAACATGTGCAGAGTTCTGCTTGTCGACTACGGTCAGATGGTTTTGTGCAGCGCCAGCTCTGTGTTCCATTCTGATAGCCAGGAAAGTTTTTATTCATTGATGAAGAATACCAGCGTTCTACGTGGTAACATTCCCTTCCACCACGTTCCATTTGGGAAGCGGGAGTGAAGGGTTGCTCCAAATCGCGGACTTCATACGAAGGTTGCAACCGATCCGAAAAAATGGACAATCTAGTGGGAGGAGGGGAAGGAAGATAACAAAGAAAAGGTAAAATAAGGACGCAACACCAATGCAGCCAACGAGTGAGGTGGCAAAATTGGGAGCTGCTAAACTGATTTATGGCGCGCCCATAGCACATGTAGCTTTTAGCTTAGCAGGTATCGTTTTTTAAGGTGTAGAAGCGTGCTCCACGTGGATATTGCGGACAGTTGTAAACAGTGAAATCAAGATTACCCTTTTCTGGAATATTAAGGCCTTTGGTCACCTAAGTATTGCTCTGGTTGAGATTTGTCTGGTCCTTGATAGTGGGATGGCTGTATATCCCACTGCGGTTTTTTCAAGGTCTTCCAGCGCGTTATCTCGATCCGCACACTTCGCTCATCTCACCATCCCACATGTTCTAATTTTAAAGTGAACAACAGTATTAAGCGTTTTTGATATGCTCGTTGCGTTGTCAAGAATTGCCATGTTTGGATAATTTTAGTGGCCACAGAAATTTGGTTGATTGAAGTATTCGTAATTTTAAGGCTGCGACGTTTGTATATAGGACACTGGTCGTTGATTGACGTCATGCTGATCAATATCAATTGGTGAAAGAGTCTTGCCGATGTTTTCTATTTTCAGCCGAGTGAAGTGAGAGAACTACCGAGTGCTGTATTTAATTGTCGGATTATAGAAGTAACACCACCAAGAAGCAGTGGCAGAAAAACCGTTGAGGTGTGTAATGTTATCGGCTTTGAAGAAACCCACATCGGTTATGGTTCTGCTGACGGGCCGTTCTTCGGCCCCAAATTTTCCGTAGTTCCAAGCTCATCTGCCAAATTGAAATGTAATGGACGAACGTAAGATCTGGATCACTTGCGGGCATCTTCCGTTTCAAGAGAAACACCTCCACGGATTCCAGAGTTTTCATAGGTGATCGGTCGGTAAGTGTGGGAATGAACAATTTTCGGAAATTGATGAGGGCGCGACGAAGCCATTTTTTCCATGATGTTTACACAGAACCGCAAAATTTGTTCTGAAATGGCCGGCCAAAATTTTCAGTGGAGAACGCATGGGCATGTTTTGAGTCGTGAATGTGGGCGATTTCGTTACCTCCACTAAACCTCGCTTGGAGCAGGCAGGACGTAGATCGCTGGAAATTGTTCCAGATCATGCTATGTTGTAAGTGATCAGACGCATGATGCACTAAGTGGAAGAGCTTGGCGGCATTATTTATTTGAATGCATGCGAACGACTTTCGGAGCGGTTAGAATAAGGCTGAAGTCCTTAGTTTCGGTTACTGCGTTTGGTGAAAGTTTTGTAAGGCGGATACGCACGAGGGCATAATTTTGGGAATTGTAGTGAAATTGACACTTTATTGAATTCAATATTTGTTCACCGTCTTTATGTCATTCAGCCCGTTTCAATGAAAACTGAATTTGGGAGATTGGATGGGGATGTAGGCCCACCTGTTTTGGAAACGCGATACATGAACTGCAGTTTCTTTAGTGGAGCCAGAAATGATAGGTTATCTCCGTCACTTTCCTTCTCTGACCTCTTCCATTCCCTATTTTCTTGCCTCCAGCTACGCCGATTGTATTCTGTAGCGAATCAGCATGATAAAACATTGAAAACATGGTGATTCTGTATCGAAGATGGAAATTCCCGAGGTCGGTTTTTGGACTTAGGGAATGTCCACGTATTAACGAAGCTTCAGCATCCTATCAGCGCGACGCTTGGCCGCCCAAGTGTTGCGGTTGAGCGTCAGCAGTGCTCCAATTTTGACTCAGCTGTACTTGTTATATTTCTTGCACACTTTGATGAAAAGAAGTTCTGCTCTTTCGTTAGTTTGTTTGTTTTGAAGCACAGTGGTAACGAGGTCCGTAAGGGAGAAGTGTGAATGGAATGAGGATTTCGTCCTTGCACACGCGAAAATAGGTTCGGAGCGCAGAACCGTGGGGAAGGGGAAGGGGAACACATCATACTACCTAGTCCTTTCTTCCCTTCTCCTTTCCAAAACTTAAATTTCCCGCTCTGTGTCGTTTGCAGTTTAGAAAATCGTTTCGTTCGCTTCACCCCGGCCCCTCTGGATATGGGTTGGTGAGGTCAGTTCTGTGAGCGAAGAGTAAGCGATACTGCTGGTTTGTTCATTCTTTCCTCTCGACCGGATGCTGCCTACGGTCAAACTGTTTGAAAGATTAGATTGGATTTCAGCTGACGGTTGGTATGACATATGACGTATGTTTGAAACGTAAGTTGAATAACAAATTGTTCGCTGGAACTGCGGTGGTGCCGCTGGTATGGCAATGTTCGCTGGATGATGTACAGGTCGACGAGCAGCGCAAAAGAGGAGTGGCAGTAAACACTGAGGTTGATTACACAGTACCAGATCAGCTAAGAGATGAGGAAGAACGCATTGCCGAACGCAAAAGGAAAGTGAGCGAGGAAGAAGAGGCGTTGCATCGTGAACGTATTGCGTTCGAGCGTGAATGGTTAGTAGTTGTCTTTTTATGGCCCTAGCGTATTCACGTTTTCAAGGTCCGTTCTGCTGATGCCGTCTGTCATTTGTTATGTATGTGCGTGCATCACCTGGATAGCTTCAGTTGAAGAACTGTGGTGGATAGCTTCATCTCATGAAAAAGTTTCAAATCGGAGACGACGAAAGCCAAGATTATAAAGTTTTGGCGGTTCAGTATTTGGTATAGATGGTCGGCTATGCTTGTTTTCAAATCGACTCGTCGATCTCGCGAGCGGTTATAGCAGTTTAACTCATCGACTGATTCATCGCGGCTTAACTACTTTTTTTTTTGCTTCGCATGCCTTCTTGGCAGGTCGGATTGCAAGAAAACGAACGCATTTTTAAACCATTTCTGAGGGATCTGTGAAAGTAGTTGATTGGATCCAAATAGCCGTAGCACAAGTCGTGATATTAAATAGTGATTCTTTCCGTCTTCGTCGGCAGTTTGTTTTTGTGAAGTATGTCTTTAAAACCTCTTGCGTACTCGGATTTTACCTCCAATTTCGTTTCGAAATTTATATCTGATTCGTTTGGCTTATAGCACCAATCCAGTCACATGCTTAGAGAAAATATAGTTTTCGTGAGTGGTGCTGTTCAGTGATCGTTTGTGATGGATGGAAGATTTGATTTAGTGAGCTGTGGCGAATCCGAATACGGAATCGTAATGTGAGAGCCTGCGTGAAATATATGAAATAGCCTGGAGCTTGTACTCACAGAGTCGCTGTGCAATTGTTTGAACAAATTTGCTGAATTCGATGTGAAGTCACTAAGTTGTTGTCGCTGAGGGTAATGCGACCGTTTTGGGATTAATTTCTTTAAACGCGGCTTATGCTTTTGATAGGTTGACGCGTAGGAATCTTTTCGAACCAAGACACGCAAGGCTAAGCGAGCTCAACATGAAGCGCAGAGTTGTTGCATTTTACTGCAGTTTGATATTTTGCTTGACAGATGATGCGAAGTTGCATGGCCCTGCCTAATTGCGTGAGATTCGTGGAATGGAAGAGTTAATCGTTTGACAAGTGCTGGTAAATTCCCATTGACAGGTAAGGCGAAGTTGAACTGGACGTCGGAATGAAAAGGTTGAGTTCGTCACTCTGAAAGATTTATTAGGTAGGCGTTGTGTTGCTTCATTGCTTCCGCTACCTTGCTAGTTTGTTTTACTCGAATTTGCTTGCCTGGTCTTGGCATTTTAAATCATTCTTGAAATATTGGTGAGATATGCTGTGTGCGTCATCACCGTTCTCATTTCGGCATGTAGAGAAGGATTTCACTTTTCATTTCTCAGGTAGGAGTCCACATAAGGAGAATCCTTCTGCTTTGTCATGAGTGTAGAATATATCAAGCTGTTACATTCAAGAACGCTTCGTGACATAATAATATTGCGCTAAATCGGCTAGCTTTCTCCCAGGAAAACCCCAAGCATGTTATGTCGCGTGTCGACGTTTGTGGGAAAATGTCGGACTTATCAGTATGGCTGGCCTGAGCGTAAATGTAGGCATGCGCACAAATATGAGTGTGGCTTATGCATTCTTTGGGTTAAGCCAGCGCGCAGTTGTTGGCATTGCGCTTCAGCATGCTCAATCGGGCCGTGTTATGCAAATTTTTGTTCGAGACATGCTGCAAAGATGGGTTGTCGACAAGGAATTATACAAAGTGCGGCGGCTGAGGGGAAACGCGGGTCTGTAGACTATCGCATACTGCAATGTGGTGCTAACTATTGTAGCATCCAACGCATATGCTTGGGCGAATAAGTAAAGTCATTTGTACTCTGGAACCTCGTCCTTACATATATCTACAATGATATAATTCTTTGCCTTTAACTGCTCACATTTTTCGCGTCGTCGTCTTGCAGCCGCAGCATCCAACAAAGTGCGGCGGCTGAGGGGAAACGCGGGTCTGTAGACTATCGCATACTGCAATGTGGTGCTAACTATTGTAGCATCCAACGCATATGCTTGGGCGAATAAGTAAAGTCATTTGTACTCTGGAACCTCGTCCTTACATATATCTACAATGATATAATTCTTTGCCTTTAACTGCTCACATTTTTCGCGTCGTCGTCTTGCAGCCGCAGCATCCATCAGTGCGCCGTTGCAGCTTGCAATATTTTCTTTGCTAACATTTTTCCGTTTTTTTTTTTGAAACGATAAAACTTCTAAGTAACGTACTAAACAAATACATCTGCACAGCTATATGCAAGCATTGGAAACGTTTTCGACCTCGTGAACTGTCCCTAGCCCACCTTTTTGCGCTTTCTTTAATTACCTCTTTAAAAGCTACCCGTTATAGCTCAACTTACGGCTTTATGATGTGACTTTCCTGCAGATTCTTTCAACAGAACTCGATTAACGAAATTTTTCTGCATGCCGGCTCCTGCACGAACTCCATTGTATGTATACATTGTCATAGTTTTCGGATTGTTCTCAAGAGTCGGAAGCGGGCGATAGGTTTTGACGAGGAATGCAGGCAGGAGGGGAAGTAGAACGAGCATACAGAAATGCTGTTTTCATAGAGTAGTGATTCCCTCTTTTTCCTGCAAAAAACAGCTGATTTCTAGTGTACAAAAGAACTCTCACCTCGTAGCAAGAAAACAGGGCTTTATTACTTGTAAGAGTCGTGGCGAGTACTATTGGATGAGGTTACACATGATACGTGAGAAGGCAACCAGTGGAAGTTATACTTATCCATTCTACGAATCTCACGTAATTAGACAGGTGCCATGCAACTTCGCATCACCTACCATGCATGATATCGGACTGCAACTAAAAATGCAGCAACTCCGCGTGTTTAGGTAAGTGCGTTTCGCTGCGCCTGTCTATGGTTTGAAAAGATTCCTACGCATCGACCTCTTAAAAGGATAAGTTGCATTGCTGCCCCTATCTCTCCATCCTCGCTATCACCTCCCGCGTTGCCTTATACCCCTTGCGGATGAGTTATCAGTAACTGTACGCTCTTAGCAAGTCTCCACTGATTTGTCTTTACATTAGCCACGTAAACTCATCTCCCTCCTCCTGTTGCCATCCATTGCGCTCCTCTGTGGACAAATTTTACCTCAAATTTATGGGCTATCGCAACGCTGGCTTGGCCCACGTTGTGATGCATTGTAATAGGGTGTGAATCTCCGATCGGATCCCAGTATTTGCTTTTTGTTCAACCAGAGCTCATACTTAAGGCTGACCAGTTTACAGTAGTTCCCTGTACATGCCCGATGGAAAGCTGCTTGCAGCGCACCGCGGAAGTAGTTGACATGTTTGTAGTCGTTTGTCAGAAATGGCGACTGGCGGGAAGTAGTATGACACTTTCAGAGTGGGTCAGCATTTAGCGTCCTAAGTCGAGCTTTTCGTCGATTTCTTGATGGTGTAGTTTCGTTCTCCCACTTGTTCAGCGTATTTGCTGATATCCATCCTTGCCCCGAGGCAGAATTTTGCATTCATTTTACTTGCAGTATGGAACGTGAGAAAGGAGTGGCACTTATGGCGATGCAGATGCAGCTTCTCGACGTATCCAATCGACTGAATGCTATTTTCGCTGCATCGCTACCTGTACCTTTTCGGCTACTGGCCTTCCTTTCATCAGCTGTTGTGTGAAACGAGTTTTTATTTTTAGTCTAGTCTGGAGATGACGGTTTGCCATAGATGGTCTCTTGTGATAGCCGTGAGTGGCGATCATATGGCTCTGACTGCTTGTTTATTTGCTCGCATGACTAAATAAGCTCTTGCCGACAAAAAAAATAGGCTTCTGCCTGTATCTGCAAGCGAAATTTCGAAGCGATTGAAAAGTGGAAGCTCTTTCGTTTGATGGTCGCAGCAGTCAGTAGTATTGATGACTACGAAGGAGGTAAAACTATGTTGTACCAGGGCCTAGTCTGAAATCGGTCCGTGCAGATGCTTTTGGTGCACCACATGTTTCATTCATCACTATGTTAAAGTGTTTATTCTGCGCTGCTGCTTTCTAAACATGCTGCAAATTTGTATTGCCTTGGGTAGGGTTTCTCTTTAGACACTCAACAATCAGTCACCTTTTCCGGTTCTTCTCATGGAAAAAAGAGCTTGCTTTGCAGCATGCTGTCCATTTTTTCGTCCATCCTCGCCCATTCCTGAGCAGTAAACTTTGAATCTTATGGCCTTAGAGCTTGGCTGTTTGCAGTAGAGTATATTTCCAACTTCCTATGAAAACATTGGCCTGAGAATTCCGGCGTGATTTCGTCAGTCTGTTTTTTATGAACAGTTTTGGATGAAAATTCGTCGGTCTGCTGTCGCTCACCACAGTCACCCGGCCAGAGCATTACAAATTGTGGTTGAAAAAATACAGACTCCGCTGCGCAATAATCTTTTATGATTTGAGTGAAAATACCATACAAACAATTTTTTTGACTCCATGGGTAACAAGCAGTTGAGACCACTTCCTCCGCGCTGCCTGTGAACTCTACATTATTTAAATTGTTTTGTTTTAGAATGTGAGCTGGGGAGCACCATTCATTTGGCCTCATCTACTAGGCTCGTTCGCTAGCGGAACTGGAGCTTATACTTCTGAAATGCTCGCCTCGCTCGGTATCGAGTGGCCACAGCTCTCTCGTGCACTCCAGGTGGCGTCTTCCAGCCAAGACAGCATTCATAACAACGGTGAAAGGTAATGACATGTGAACTGATTAAGCTGTTGAATGGTGATGTACAGGATGAGCGCTTAAAGTAGCAGGATCAGATGTACTGTTTCATTTTGATGCTGTGATCTCAGCATGGCGGCTCACAATCCTCGTTTCGTTCGATAAGATTGCAAAGACCAACGCCCCTAGAGATGTAATTACGCACCCTTCTAATGGCACTATCTGAAATATGCCCGCCAGAAAACAACAAGTAAGAGGAGGAAAAGGCGGAGAAACGCGCTCTTTTACCTTGGTCTTACCTGCGGTCCTCCCTTTGTTGAACAAGCGAGCGGTAAAGCATGCTTTGGGGCTGGCGCGAGAAGCGCTTTAGCGTTTTACCTATTAGATCAGCAGGTTGCATAATCTGTCCTAAATTACAAAAATTGATTTGCGTTGAGGCAGCTGCCTCATGTGGACAAATGGCGAAAATTCTTTTAAGAATGTTTTCACTAACGACATCACTCATCGAAATGCAGACTTTGTACTGAGCATTGGCTGTTCTGAAACGCAAACAGTAGTAAATGTCGCCCGGCTGGCTGTAAGGTGTATGCAGTTTTTTAACAGTTTTTGAGTACAAAAGTTACTCCAGGCGACTAACAGCTGTCACCTATCAGTTTTCGTAACACTCACTTCGAAGTATTCAAGTTGAGAATTATTGGACGTACAAACACTGGCAACACGCATGCATAAGTGTTAAGGGACAGATAGGATGCCGCCCCAATGCGATTTGCAAATGCGAATTTGCTAAAATCTAGAAAGGAAGGTGCAGCAGTGTCGAAAACCGAGGTCCAGATTTTCGTACAATCAGCCCCATGATCAGAACGGGTGTGACACAAAGCAGTTGCCTGTTGTCATGACACCACTAGGGTTTGCGATACGATTTGTATTGCAGGTTTCCTTTTCACTATGTCACCTAGTTCGGTCGTTATTTTTTGAAAGATGTAGAAAGTCGCAGTTTGCCTTCACTGGCCGGAAAAAGTCGTCTGGCGTTTTTTTGGTTCTGTGCATTTTCAAATAATGTGGGCGGAACGGAACGTTTCCACTACCTGTATGTCAGACTGAACTTCTGCCAAGCCAAGTAAACGGTCGCATTAGGCATCAGTCGGTGCATTGCGGCACAGTTGCCAATATTCGATCTCTGATAGGCACTTATATTATCTGTCCCTTGAATAATCGATTTCCTCAATAGTTCTTCGCACACTTCGATCTGCGGAGAGCGTAAACGTATTTGCAGCCTTCCTACCAGCCTGTTAAATTGCCACTCAAATCTCTTCTCCTATCTCTAGTTATCAGGGAGCACGGCGATTATCCCAGTGTCTACTTCTGCTGCTGTTGCGGACTACCGTCGCAGCCGAGATCTAAGGCCGCAACGTTTTCCCCGTGACTTGCAGAAAAGCAGCTTCTCCATGTTGCGACAGTTTGTAGAAGCCTGCTTTAGTAGCGGTGCGACATAACGAATAAATTCTCATCAGGCAGCTCCCATGGCTGTGCCTGTACTTGTGCACTACAAAGAGTCAGCTGTTGTTTTTTGGTAGCGTCGCAGAGCGGGCCAAAAAAATGGTTTGCATGTTTCCACATATATTAAAATTTTAGGCTTCACTTATCTATGGCAGGCTTCACTTATCTATGGCAACAGAAGGCTCTGCTGGGTTTATTGTTCCATATCGTCTTTGCCTGTCCTCATGCAATACCACACTAATTCTGAAAGACTGTTAAGCGCCTTTACGAACATTTTTGAAGAACGGAGGAATTTTGTTCCTAATTTTCTTCAGAAACCGCTTCGATGCGTCTATCAAGTTGTGCAGCATCGTACAGGCTCTTGCCCTTGAAATGCTTCTAGCAGAGCAGTCCATCGGACTGGATTTTATGAATAATACTTTCAAGATTTTGAGGGCTGTATTGGGGCGCAACGTGAACGAGGTGGATATGGGGCAGACGAACATCACAGCTCACCACACGGTTGCTCCCTCTCAGCCACAGCGATCGTCACACTCTCTCTGCCTGTTGGACAGCGAGTTGGGTAGGCGACCAAATATCGTTTCTTCATCAGGTTTCTCACTGGCTTAATTGCCCAAATAATCACCGCTTCGGGAGGGTTCTCATATCTGAAAAGATTCGAAGTAGTAAGAGCTTATCCATGTGGAAGTGCGCATGCGTGAGTAAAGCGTAAGAAATGAGTGTTTTGAATTTTGCTCGTGAGAAGTGCGTGAGAATGTTTTTCCGCGCACATATGCTCGTGGCAGTGGCACATGCGCGCTGCAAAACGTTCATTTCAGTTTCGCAAAATGCGTTCCAAATTTCAAAAACATTACGACTGAGGCAGTGCATTTTACAGTTTCAGTTACCGCGAATAACATTGATTAAAACTTGCTTCACCCTCATGGTTTGTTCTGCGTTATACTTTCGGAGGGAACTTATATTAACCTTCATCAGTTGCTGTGAGCGTATGCTTGCGTCACTTGTAGATGTATCTAGTTGCTGCCCTTACGTTCATCTTGTTGGAAAGATGTGTTGCTGTAGTTTAGTCCGCTCGCGCAGTTGCTCAGTTAATATATTTTGAAGCACTTGACGACGACTGCATCAGCCAGCGGTATGAACCGAAATTCATCACTTTGCGATCACCTTGCGACCTGTCGTCGTTCCCGGTGAGAGCGCAGGTCCACTGAGTTCCATATATCTGCTCTGTGCGATCCCTTTCCAGCACTGACCGAACAGTTTCTCGAGTGGCTCATCCCATCTTGTTTTTGACCTACCCAGAGGCGTTTTTGTTTCTCTTCGTATCCACTGTGTGAGCCTATAGGTCCAACGATTATCAGACATTCTTGCAACACGGCCCGCCCAGCATCTTTTGCTCCTATACATTTCGGTTACCACGTCTTTTACTCCGGTCATGCGACGCAAACCATCGTTCTTTACTCTGTCCTTCCGGGTGACACCGTTCATTTGCCTTTCCATTGCCCTTTCTGTTATGGCGAATTTTTCTTCCGCAACTTTTGTGGTAGTCCATGTTTTGCAAGCACAGAGCATAGCTGGAAGAGCTGTTGCGTTGAAGATACTCGCTCTTAACTTCATTGGTAGCGTTCGATCCGTTAGGACTGATTTGTATCTTCCAAAGGCAATCCATCCTGCTCTTCTTCTTCGGTCCCATTCTCCGTCAGGACAATTATGTGATTCTATTTGGCGACCGAGGTGTACATAGTCTTTCACTAGCTCTAATTCTACGTCGTCTAGGCAGACTATGCCTTCTGTGCAGAATTAATTCCGCATCCACTTCGTCTTTCCTGTATTCATTTCTAGACCAATTATCTTAGAGATGGTCGATAGCTGTTGCAAATCGCTTTGCAGATCTTTCGGATTCGTGGCTAACAAAACGCAGTAGTCCGCGAAAAGTAAATGCGATAGTCGTTCTCCATCGATGTTGATTCCCCCTTTGAATTCTATCCTTCTGAAGATCTCTCCTAAGGTTATTGCGAATAGTTTTGGTGATATTGTATCGCCTTGCCGTACTCCTTTGTTGATGTTTATGCGGCAGTTCTCGGAGAGCATCTTGATTTCAATCCAACAACCAGTATTTACAAGCCTTATCAGTTCGACGTACCTTGGATTGACACCTGCCTCATGTAGAGCGTTAGGTACGGCTGTAGTCTCTACAGAGTCAAATGCCTTTCGGCAGTCCACGCATGCTAAGCAGAGAGGGATCTGGTATTCCTTACACTTCTCCAGCAGTTGTGGTCATTAGTGCAGTAACCGGATCTGAAGCCGGCTTGCTCTCTGTGCATTTCGATTTGAGCAGCAGTCCGATTAAGGACTATTCGAATGAAGAGTTTACACACTTGCGATAGCAGTGTGATGGGATGGTAGTTCGCCAAGTTCTCACGATCTCCTTTCTTCCTCAGAAATACAGTTTCAGAAGGAGCCGAAATTATCGGCAGCTTTTCTCATATGATTCTCGCACAGGGGTCAGAACTGCCAGATAACCTTTAATGGGGAACCCCTTCCATTGAGTTTAACTAGGGCTACAAAATACTTTACAGTCCGTTTCGTTGCCTTGAAATAAGAGAGAAATTTCGATTCATCAAACTGTGTGCTCTTAATCACAGTACCGCGCAATTTTCGAAGCGCACCAGCATCAGTTCATTGAAATGGAAAGCCCAAAGGAGCGGCATGCGTTAAGTGGGTAGGTTCTCTAGGAAGCTAAATGGTGACTGAGAGTTCATTTTTTTCAATCTCTGTTAAGCTGACTTTCTAAAAAGACAAAATATTACAAGTATAAAAGTGTACAGAAAAGTTACGTATATTTCTATGCTAACCTTCCACGTAGTCGCCACTCGCATGACTGCATTTTTCGCAGCAGGCATAACGAATTTCTCAGGAGGTCTCGCAGCCAGCTTGCTGTTTGAGCAATAAAGCGGCGACTGCTCAAACAAAGTGCGCACTGCTCTACAGGTCTGCTAGAGCGGGTGGCTAGGTAGCTTCCACCCGAACTTCTAGGAGTTTCTGCGTCATTGCTGCACTTTAACCGCGTGCATTATCGTAGAGAGAACCCTGACAGCAACCTTCTGTGATGAATAGGTGCAAAATTTGCTGCTGTGTAGCGGAGTTCCTCATGCGGTTGGCAGACATCTAGAGAGGTAACACAGGGGCGTAAGTGACTTGTTGTGTGTTAGAATTTCAAAGTTTTTTACCAGCCTCAGTAAACCGCGGATGAACTTCTCAACTGGGAGATGGCATTTGCTGGGCTATGCCGAGTTCCGAGCTGAGGTCGAAACTCGGCTCGCAAAAGAAAAGTCCAAAAAAAAAATCGTAGAAAGAAGAGGGAATGTTGGATGTAAGAGGAAGAGGGTGCAGCAAACCAGTGGAATTAATGGGACGATATAGTTCGAGTGAGACCGATACATCAGTGATGCCACTTGAACTACCTTTTCTTGAAACTTTTTGATCGTCGTTACCGGCGGCTGTTGTGACAAGCAGCGAATGGAAGAGTTAACTTTTTTCTGGGTTTACCATGAGCACTTTGTTGGCAGGCTCTGTGGGGTTAGTTCTGAATATCGTTTTCTTATTACTTCACTAAAGGGTAGTTTAAACGGATGACTTGAAATTCCTGGAATTTATTGTGTTTCTTAAGGTAAGAAAACGGGTTTGTGGATCCCGAAGCGGTCATATGTTTCCGACTGATCTTTCGAAAGTGGAGTGAACGACATCAATGGCCTTATACACCATATGAGTTGTTTAGACTCGATCAACGCAGTTAACATGAGAAGTTCGATTGCCCGAGATGAAACATTGTTTTCCTGTAATCGGGTTTCACTGAATGATATGAGCATGGCAAATTGCACTCGCTGGGCGGAAACCACATTTTTTTCTCAATCGTCAATGATTCTGGCATGCCTTATATTTCTTGCCCGCATTATATGTAACCATGAGAAAGTGGAGGTGAATCGGTTTGGCGTTTCTTGTTCATTCCACTTCCATTGTCCATAGCAACCTATGAAGGAATAACAGTATCGTACGGCACTCATTTTTTTCCATTGAGCATTTCCATTCAATATTTGGACAGCGCGTTGTGTAGCACAAAGAATTGGAGTGGGAGGATAACGAATGGTGACGTTGCTTTCACCACATTTTGAGAGTTAATGTTGTCTTCTTGGCTTTCGCTAAGAGAGCGATGTGTTTGCAACAGAATTCAGTAACTGCACATGTTGAAAATAATTGTCGCCGTTAAAGTGAATATGAGCTACACTATCTGCTATCACTTACACATGTTCTGTTTTTGCCGTTCCTGTCCGTCGATACGTGATTGCCTCTTTTAAGATGCACCTTCTGGATCACCCGATCGTCGATGTACTTCAAATATGGGAAACAGTTTATCCGCTAATTCGTCGCAGAATGCGTTTCTCGACGAGTCGACTAAATCAGAATGCCATAGACGTAAGTCACAGTTGTCACACCAACTGTTTGGCGTTTAGGGTATTCGAAGGCATCTTTTTTTCAGCATTTGTAAAACGAAATAGTTCGATCGCCATTATTTCGACAGCTAACATTTATGAGAATTACCACTTCAATCAGCCTCATAATACGTTTTATTCTGTTCACAGAACAATTGATAGGCTTCTGCAACCAGTTAGAGATGAAAAAAGCGTTCCTGCAGTGAATCGATCTCGATGTCGTCTCAACGGCATTCGAAACTCGAGTTCTGTGAGCTTATATGTACGATCTTGCCTTTTGTCTGCGGATTCCAAGAGTCGAACAATACCGAGCAATTTTGGCCTTCAAGCCTTCGAATCCATTAGAGTTGACCTACCTCAGCGGCATCCCAATCCAATATTGCTTTCGAATCTACGCTTACTCGTTCGAATGAGAGCATCTAAACCCAAAGTTGGACATAGCAGAATAGTGTTCCGCTTCTAGGTGAAGTCAGCAGTTGTCATAATATATGCGTCTTCGTATCCTTGCCCTCTTCTTATCTGCTTCTGTGCGATTTTAAGCAGCTATAGCAGTGGGGCTGCAGATTTCGTGAATTTCAGCTCTCCAGTCGTTCTCAGGTGCATGTATCCGCAATGCTCCAGGTGCTTGTGTCCCTAATGCTGCAAGGAACTCACCATTCTGCTCAAAATCGATATTGATTTTGAATAACGTACCACGCAACTTGTGAAGTCGAAGTTCGAATGTTGAGTGGACATCAGTTGTGTGAAGTGTGGCCACGCCACACGTCTCTGCTTACGCAGTGTGATTGGGGTGCGTTGTCGGGTGATTAACATGTCTCAATAGCTCAGTGGAAGGTGGCGTGACTATCAGCTAGAATCTTGAAGAAGAAGAAGTCTTTATTCATATGAATAAAGAAAACTGCACATGGCAGTAATGTAAGAAGGCATATAACATAACGGTAGCGACACTAATGCAATTGTGCGGGCATACGAATATGCGAATTGTAAATGAAAGCACAAGCAAGAAATGAAAGCATCGCACAGAAAGAGCAAAAAAAAAGGCAAAAAGTTGCACATTCATAAATAGAAAAGGCAGAATCATTCAGCATAATGAAATAGGCGATGCATATGAGTATGGGCTGGGACTCAGTAAATTAAATGAGCAATTGTCCTGAAGTCAAATGAGTCGAGGCGGTTTGTGAACACAGAGAGATTGGCTGACGGTTGTAGACTCATTTCTATGAAGTAGTAGTGTGGTGAACGGTGTAAAGCATAGCCAATGTGAAGTACTCACATATATGCAGTCATCACTGCAGCAACCTTGTTGATTTTCGGGATGTGAATCCTGCAGAGGTTACAATTTAAAAAGTGTAGTGCATGGTACGTTCAGGAGTTATTGTATTAACGAGAAACCAATACTTAGAGATCTGCTGCATCCGACTTTCGGGAACTTATTTCGATGTGCGATTGCAATCCAAAAATCACGGGAGAAAGCATAAAATCTGCCCTCCAGGTTTAGAGTGGTTTTGAGCATGCGATTTTGAGGTTGTGCCCATCGTTCACAGCGTGCATGTTTCAGCGGCTTCAATATACTAAGCTCCAGTTGAAGCCGCAGCTCATCCAAAACCTTATTAATTCAGCTTTTCGTTTTATGAATCGAGGATAACCTTGCGCTTATTCTACAGCTTGCTGCGCCTTGTGGTAATTCTATTTAAAATGTAGTACGTTATGCGATTAGGAAAGAAGCTGCTTGCCTTATCTTCAAAGCGTTCGATTTCCGCGGCTAAAGCTTTGCTACAGTGGTCGTTTTTGGCGTCCTGGAAGACTGAGAAACGAGCTGAGTCCAGCAGTGAAATTATTGTCCACCCGAATTCAAGCCCAGAAGTCGTGCCATTTCATCTTATCAGATGCGGGAGAAGGTATATTTAGAGGAGCCGAATTTTTGGGAGGACTTGTTTGCTAAAGTGTAAGGGGGAGGAGGCCGGAGGGGAGAACGAAATGTGGTGATCTGTTGTGAACAGAGGAGAACATTATTTTAACTGCAGATTCTTTCAGTTCTTTAGCGCTGCTATTGCCTTCAACTCGCGTTTTTCAGTTTTCAGTCGTGCTGCATTTATATTGCATCCGCCTTTCGCACATCTCCCAAAACGGTGTTAAAGGCCACTTCTGCTGAAAGGTGTTCATGCTTGCCTCCTTAACGGTTCGCGCACTGCATTGTGCCGATTTGTAGCACTAATGTTTTATTTTGATCCTCTTTAGACACCTCACCACCTCAGCCATATTACAAGTGCCAATCGGATGGATATTTTTCAAACAACTGCCCAAAATATGCTAACAGTGATGACATGTCCCCAACAACCGACACGACTAAACATTTGGCTGTTGATAGCACGGTCAGCTGGCTTTTTTGTACTGTTCAAATCACTTTTTTTGCTTAGCTGATTTTATTTATACCTCGTTAACGCGAATGAACTTACACCATATGAGTTTATATGCTACTACCACAGCTTCAAGCCGTATTCGTCTGTACTTTTTTTTGTCTTCATCACTTCCCCTCTCCCAGCTACTTTCATTTTTTTGAGTGAGTTGCGATCTCAACCATAGGACGAGTTGTAATTTTCGTTCCCGTGTGTAAGCCATCATTCTCGCTCTCGTACCCACTTCCGACTTGCTCATATCGATCTCACTACATAGTAGATTAGTAAGAAGCATCAGCTTCACCGAATGTGATCTTTCGCCCTGCGGTTTCTTTATTTTTTTCTTGTTTGAGAATTTTGTATGAAGGAGAGGAAACGGCTTATGAGAATCATATCTTCCAAAACTTAAATTCGCTTAAATATAGTCTAATGCAAGGGTGATTATGAAAAGGCGTTGAGAAAAGCTAAAACGTTTTGTTATATGATTTTGTTCCTGGTTTCAGCGTCTTCCGGGGTTGGGCTTTCGAACAATAAAGGGCTGGTCTCGGTTGAGATCGTTTAGAGATTCATTTACTTAACTGATTGCGATGCATTCGTTGAGCACTTATTATTCCTGCAGTGCGAAGATGCCTTTTCAAAGGGGATTGACTCGTGCTGCATTGGAAAAGAACCGATAAATTCGTAAATTGATTTGACTGTTGGATTGCCCGTCGTGCTATCGAAGTCGTCATTGTAAACTGGGCCTCTTTTGTTGTATATATGTGGCAGAATCGCGACTATAAATTCGTGTCGATTACAGGCCTTTTTGAACGCTCGAAAACCGATGAGTTTTGAGGCTAGTAATTGAGATTTTCACTGTTGGACGACGATCGCAGTTTTTGATGTTTAAAATACTCCTTGCTGATTGAAAAGAATTTTCTAGGAGCGTTGTGTTCAAAATTTACGTGAAATCAGATGGCACTTTTGTCTAGGTTTATACTCACCATCCAAGTTATGCCTTCATGTCTACCAGTAAACATTGACCTTTAGACGCTGAACATAGAAAAGTTTCATTAACCTGAACGGGGATGTTAAATAACATGACCAGCTTCGTAGTTCTAAGCTCTTTTCCAGCTAAATTTTTTAAAGCCTTCGTCATCGAGCTCCACTGGGCCCACAACGGTTGACTCGTTCCCGAACAGCTTGTCGACGTTGCCATCATCCTCTCCTTCGACAGCTCTACTCAAATATTCCGTAAGATTTTCGGCAACCTATAGTCCAGTCGTGATACGGTCGAAATTGAGTACTGCAGGAGAAACAAGAAAGGAACAGAAAAAGCAAAAGTAGCACGCCGTACAAATAGACGGTTTTTAATTGATGTATCATGTGAAAATTACCGGACGGCGAACGGAAAATTTCAAATCAGCCACGGAATAGTCGTTGTTGCGATGGAATTGATGAAGGTTTTCTCCCCTCACCGTAAATCTTCTGCATTATTTCAATGCGTGGTGACACTTCGAAAACGACGCATCAGAAGTACATTTTGTTTCTGGCCTTTGCCCATTGCTTCTTGTTCCTCTGCTGTTCCACTCTGTAATCCTTTTTTCTTTCAGCGTTACACAGAAACCGCATATGTCGTAAGTCTCGAAATCATTTTTTTTCTGGCACGGGTTAGGTGCGTGCCTTTGGAATGAAATAATTAGAAGTGGGAAACGGCATCATGGAGAAGTGAGACTGAGTCGACTACAGAAACGTGCCAAAAATCTGCTGCACATCAAAAACGGCAGGGGAAATGTTGACATTTGCGTGGGAAAAAAAGCGTCTTGACAATATTTGTTTTACCTAGCATTTAGATATTCAGCTGGTTGCTGACTGTAGAAGGTATTGCTATTAATCCTCGGATCCTCGATAGCGTGCTATAGAACAACACTCTTCCACCTCCCCACCTCCCCACCTCCCCCCTTTCCACTCATTACCCATCCTCCCACCCTAGCACTTCCTCGACTTTCCTTTTCGCCCAGTTGCTAATGGAATTGTTGCACTTGCAGCCATGTTATTTGGCAGAACTCCGCCACTCCTCCATTTGCGAGAAAATGGTTAACTGCTTCCACTCACCACCTCTTCCCTCCTCCTCGGAGTCCTTGGCAGCCGCGCAGTGCACGTAGTCGACAAATGAGACCACTTTATATCAGTTATTATCTATGGCGTGGCCTAAAGAATACTTAGGGATTTTTCGCTGATATCGTGGCACTCGTTGTGTGAAGAAACTGCTCATATCATGTTACTCCACTCGTTTGTATCTTCGCGTGACGACGGCCCTATTTTGCCATCTAATAAATGACCGTATTTCTGTTTCGGGTAAGGGAGGTTTATTTGTTGCTGTCGCTCGCTGTTTATGTCAATCTCTATGAGCGCTGCAAACCTTGTGAACTCAGTGCTTGGCCATCGACCGTTCACTGTTGCCCTTTTTCCAACTACCAGGTTATGTTGACATCGGTTAATCGCGTACATTCTCCATTATGTCAGAACTGTTCTTATCTGCACCGATCGTCTTCTGGAACGGTTTCTGAGCGTGAAATATGCGAAATGAGAAATGAACATATTTCCTTAAACTTAAACTTATTTCCTTCGCGGATCAAGTGGGTGTCTGTGTCATCTGAGAAAGCTACATTGGAAGATGTGCTAGTTTTGATCCTTGTGAAGAGCGGTTTTTTTGCTTAACGCGCTTAGCTATCCTATACAAGGCGTACATTGTAACTGCTTCTCATGAAGAGCTACTCATGGTGTAGAATTCGACAAAACGAACCACTGTTGGCTTTTCAGAAGGCAAGCTGTGTTTCAAAACTGGCATAAGGCTCTAATTTTATTCCCACTTTTAAATCAGTCATTCATGGGAATAATAGCTCCAGTGGTGCAGAATGGTGAGATTCATTTCATAGTCCTCAGTTGTCCACGGCTTTCTGTCCACTTCCTGTTCCACTATTTATCGTAGTCGCAAGTTCAAATCCGATTTCAAGTTTTGGTCGTGATTCACTCGGAAACGACAAAAGAAACCTGTGAACTGAGAGTGGTAAGCTTGTCTATCTTCTCTTAGCGCCACCAAATGAGTCCTATCAGCTTTGTCGACAGATAGGACACTATTCTGTTCCTTTTCTTTATCGCTTTTACTCATTCCTCCCTTGCTCTTTCGCATTCAATTTTTCCTCGGGAGATGCCTTGCACTAAGCATTTTATGTCGGCACATTTCAGCCGCACTTTCCATGTATACGAGTAAAGGAGGGTGACGCGCTGATGGTGAGGAGATGTGATGGCGACGAAGCGAATAAAAATTGGCCACTGTTCTTCGTAAAAGTACTCAAGGATAAGGCGACCGCTGCGGCAGCTGCAGAAGTTGAATTCCTCACACCAACTATTCTGTGCAAACCCGAGCATCTGGTTATGTTTTGTCCCACTTCCATTCTTTTCCCAATCGTTATTCCATTACCAAAGTGCATTTCGGCGTTTCAATAAATTCCTTCCTTTGTGTATATAGCAGTGATTGTGCGTCTTACGGTGAAGCAAAACACTAAATAACTATCGCGCACAGTAGTTGTTGCCAACAGACGAAAGTATTGAACCTAACTGAAGTTACTTTGCTTGATGAATGTGATGCATTTATTCAGAAGGAGTGAAAACGTAATGGCGAGCTCGGTCTCCTTTTTTTGGAATGCTTGGCGCCGTGTCATATTATTTTAACATTGGAGAGGTGAAATTAATTTAGTCGATTAACATTACGGGGTAAGATCGATGCTTACCTTGCTTACGCTATTTAAAATTGGTCTGTAACTATTGCGAGTTTTTAACCATGTGCGATTTGATTCCCAGCATACAAGCACTACTTTCACATAGAAGAGCGAGTTTAGAGTGTTAAATAGAGTTGGGTGGAAGAGGTTTCATTGAAAATTTGGTATGCAACCACATACAACAAAGAGCATGAGGTATGCTTATAATACCGGGTTAATCTGAGATCTGGGGCACCAACGGTTGAAGAGGGAAAGCTGTTCACAGATAGGCCCGTAATATGGCTCGATTACCTCAAAGTTACCCTGGGTTATTCGCCTTCTTTATGAGCAACCGCTCTGCCTTGTTGTAGATAAAATGCATCAAGCAGGTAACTTATTTTTTTCTTTTCTTTTTAGCATGCCGGTTTTCTCTGCATTGCATACAGTCACACATTCCGACGATATTTACGTGCTGTTATTGCCAAAATCACTGGCGCCACTGCGGAGGTGCATTTTGTTGATCGAGGCAACGACGAGATAGTCGAAAGTTCACAGCTATGGTCCATTGATGATCAGGTTTCCGTTATTCATTTTGTCCTTGAATCGCTTCGAATCGCCTGACGAGTTTTTCGAGTAATTGGTGGGCCTCAAGGGTAACTTGTGTTACCTAGTTGATCGTATTCTTGCTGCAGCTGAATGCTCACAGCTATACCGAAGAATAGCGCTGTCTGTTTATTTAATGGATTTTGTTTATTTTTCGCCCACTTATTTTTACTGAATAACACTATTCATGTATTTGTTTACTTACTATTCATAAAAAGGTATGGCGTATTTATGTTGTACTTCTGGGAAAGGTTGCGCTGTTCCCCAATGAATGTTGAGTTTTACGCTTGTAAAGCAGGGACGATAGCCAATCGACAGCATATGGCCTTGTGTGCAAGGCAATGACGAGCAAGGGATTGTAACGTGCAGAGGCGCTGCGCAGTAGCAACTGCCTTAGGTTTTCGGTTTGCTGCTGCGGCGGATATTTTTGAAGAGGTTCTACGCTCAGATTCCAGCGCGTAAAGTTATTGCAAAAACGAGGCATCTGTAAATGAAGCTGTACTCAGTGACTGTACAACCGCGAAAGGATACGTCAGATGTTCGAAGACCGCTAAATTACAACCAAGTAGGATGCAGCGCTGAGGCAACAGGGAGAACTTCTTGCTTTCCGTGGCATTGCCGTCCAAGTTCTTCGGGGGATCCCTTTCCTTTTCCTTTCACCTTATATATGTTGGGAACCGTCAAAATAAAGGTTGACTATAGCTTTCTCTGAAAGTACAAATTCCCTTCACCAGGCCCTTTTCTCCTTTGGGCATGAAAGCCAGTAACCTTACAGTGCTGAAATGTTTGATATCTAGCTTGTATACACCGTTTATCGGTTTCCCTCGGCTGCACGAAAAATGATTCGCTTCGTGCTAATTTCGCAACATTCCTCCTCCCTCCCTTCCATTCTTCGTTGATTTAAACGACTCAGCTCAAGCGCCGGCCGTGAGCCTCCTCTCGAACAACCAAGACTCACTGTACTGGTTGTAAAGCAAGCCTTACGTTTTGCAAAGTGCTTTCATTTTTCGCTATGGTTTTTTTACAGGCAGAAATTGTTGCTCATCAGTGTGGATTGGCGTTGCCATGCGTTCTGCAGGAGTTCGACGATTTCGGATCTGGTGATTTCGAGCGCTTCGATGAAGATACCCTGCAGGAGGCTGTTTCTTGCCAACAGCGTTCCTTCAAATTGCGAATCGTTAAGCAGCGCGCCGATGGCTTAGCTTTTGTTGAACTTTTATGAGCGGTCCCTCAGCATGTTTTCGTGCAAATGCATCTAGCTCCGTATTTGTTTAGTGGCCACGTCGTACCAATTTTTCGACAGATGTTTTCATTTGAAAGTCATGCCGGCCGAGTCGTTCGTTTGCTGGGGAGTGGCTTGCTCGACATTCAAAAGAGTGGAGCTAGCATGTGTTAATGAATATCATGACTGATGCCATTTTAGTGGAATTTTTAGATCGGAGAGCTATATCAAAGGAGAAGCTAATTTTTTGGATGAACTTTTATGAGCGGTCCCTCAGCATGTTTTCGTGCGAATGCATCTAGCGCCGTATTTGTTTACTGGCCACGTCGTACCAATTTTTCGACAGATGTTTTCATTTGAAAGTCATGCCGGCCGAGTCGTTCGTTTGCTGGGGAGTGGCTTGCTCGACATTCAAAAGAGTGGAGCTAGCATGTGTTAATGAATATCATGACTGATGCCATTTTAGTGGAATTTTTAGATCGGAGAGCTATATCAAAGGAGAAGCTAATTTTTTGGAATGCCTGAAGACGGCACTTATTCGAGAAGGGAGCTTTTACGTTCACTCATATCGATTGTGCAGGTTGTTGCAGAGAGGGATCAATGTGAGCAGTGTTGTGAGTTGTTGTTGTTAAGGATTGATATTGTTAGCGGTTCGGTGTTATCAAGCAAATTTTTGCGTATTTGTTGTTTGTGTCACTAACTTGTCGGAGTGATGGATTGTGTTTGACGTCATTGCGTCACTGCATCACTCTGAATTCGTCTCGCAGTCTCTTGACGCCCATTTATAAAGTAATGCTTATGGTTGAGGTGGATGGATTATGTATTTCGTGCTCCGCTGTTGTGCTTTGTTGTTGTTCTTTTTGTGATTATATGTCTGATGTGTTATATAAGCGGCGCTCTTTTCAAAATGATTTCCGTTCCGTGCACTGCGAAATGTTTATATAGTGATTCGACTTCTCGCTGAAACATCGTTTCGGAAGTTTTAGTTATTGGCAATTACGGACGCGTATCGCAGATTTTGTGGGTGCACGCAACGATATGTAATGAAGTTGCCAAAATCCGATGCAACACATTGAGAAACTTGGCTCACGCCAATCAGGGGAGGCTATCCGACGGTTTCAGCTTGAGAAGCACCATGCAGGCTTTGTGGCAGCGTAAAGCATCATGAGAAGCACCATGAGGAGGTAGCGTAAAGTAGGGAAGAGTAGAAGAAAGCAAACAGTCGAAGAAAAAAACGATCTAAAATCGATGCGGAAGAAAAGGCCTAAATCGACCGGGAGCTATAGCTGACCGTGATCACCAGAAGATGAGGCTATTAAGGGGAAGGATCTTCATTTAGAGTAGGGCGATACCTTCAAAAAATTCATTATTAAGCGACCCATCTGGATGCAGTAGGACAAGTTAATTCCACTTTGATTCAGATATACAGAACTGGAAAAGCGAAAATCAATGGGAAGGTGTAGAAAAGGGGAAAAGGGGACTCGACATCGAAAGTCGAGTTAGGTGAGGGGCGAGGAATAGGAGCACGGCGAGAGTTGGTCGGAGCAACGGAAGTTAGACGAAAGAGTACCTCCCTACTCCGAAGATCCTAGAAGGAGTAGGACAGAAGGTGTAAGAAAAGGAAAGTTACCGCTTGTCCCTATTGTGAAGAGTAAAGCTGCTTACGAGGAAAAGCATAACATGCTGTTGAGGCGAAACAAGTTCGTTTTCGTTGCTCTACCTTACTTCCCCTTTCTCTCCCACCCTCCCCTTCCCTCGCATGTTTCTTCCTGCGTGCGGAAGTAAGCGACGCCAAGCACACGTCCCTCGCACCGAAAATCCCACCATTATTATACCTCCCTCCCTTATAAAGGCAAAACATAATTCAAGCGAATCATCCTCCTCTCCCAAGGTGCCAAGTCTAAACGCCCACTCTGACAAATTCACGCAAATACGCTGAACCCTCTGAGTCAAATCTATGCATGCACTTTTCATCCAATGGGACCGAAAAGTGCAGCGCAACGACAATTCTAATGCGAACGTAGGCAATAATTTTCTTCTATTTTCCATCCGTTTGAAAATATCAATACCAATAATTGCCGCCTTCATGGTCAACTTCGAAAAAAGACGGCAATACCAGCGGAAATGTGCATGGACAATATGGAACCGACGCCTCCTTGGTTTTCAAACTGCGTTTTGGTTTTATAGTTCGTGAATCTGAGAACACACCTGAAACGCCTCTCAGTCCCTTTATTACCACAATCTTCATGAAATGGTTTTTCACATGTATTCAAAATGGCCGGATACATGGAATTAGTACTTCTTGAAAAGAAACGACACAAACAGATAAACGCCCAACATTTGTAGCAGCTCAGATTTTCGCAGTTTTTGAACTTTAGTCTAAGGAAACCTCCGAGCAGTTTTTTTATCTCGGAGGTGGTGAATTTTGATGGATTGAATGGATCTGCAATATTATCTCGACGAAATCCGCTGAATATTTTACGAACGGAACAACTGAGTTTGGACGACACTATGTTCCTTTCTGGAGTCACGTTCTCTTCTTTCTTGAAGGTTTGCCGTATAGTATTTGCCAGTGGTTTTCGGGAGAATTTAATAATTTGTTTCGCTTCAAGCCTTATCTCTACCAATGTGACAATAAAGACGGCAGAAGCCGTAGTGAATGGACAGCAAGAAAAACCGGTGTTTAATGCGCACAACGCACGGCACACGCGAATGGTTACCATGTATGAATATATCGCGCTCGAGACACGCGCCGTATGCGTTCCCAGATGGCTACACTGACCCACACCGCATCTCTCGTAGTGTCTCGTGTTGTTGTTTGCCCCTCTATATCGTATGGTTTCTGTGCTTCTTATGTTGCGTGTCAAAAACGGAACCATTGACACACGAAACGCACAGATGCGGATCTGTTATATGTAACCGAACTTCTCGGCGACATCAGAATAATACGCTGTCTTGATGTAGCTATAATTGCATCCGTCTATTTGCAATTTGGACTCGTCATCGGGTCTCTCGTACTCTATGGTTCTAGGCCACTATTAGGTATTTTACAATTCCATTACGAATCCTCTCGAATACTTTTGCCCGCTTTTCTCTCCTATGCAACCTATAATTGCACGGGCCATTTATAGTATTTGCCAGTGGTTTTCGGGAGAATTTAATAATTTGTTTCGTTTCAAGCCTTATCTCTACCAATGTGACAATAAAGACGGCAGAAGCCGTAGTGAATGGACAGCAAGAAAAACCGGTGTTTAATGCGCACAACGCACGGCACACGCGAATGGTTACCATGTATGAATATATCGCGCTCGAGACACGCGCCGTATGCGTTCCCAGATGGCTACACTGACCCACACCGCATCTCTCGTAGTGTCTCGTGTTGTTGTTTGCCCCTCTATATCGTATGGTTTCTGTGCTTCTTATGTTGCGTGTCAAAAACGGAACCATTGACACACGAAACGCACAGATGCGGATCTGTTATATGTAACCGAACTTCTCGGCGACATCAGAATAATACGCTGTCTTGATGTAGCTATAATTGCATCCGTCTATTTGCAATTTGGACTCGTCATCGGGTCTCTCGTACTCTATGGTTCTAGGCCACTATTAGGTATTTTACAATTCCATTACGAATCCTCTCGAATACTTTTGCCCGCTTTTCTCTCCTATGCAACCTATAATTGCACGGGCCATTTGCTTCTTAGATTCCGTTCCAAGCAGAATGTTATGCTTTTTGATTCGTTTTTTGACCACACAGAAGTTATTACAAGCATGTGGAGCTGCTGTTTTCAAACGAACAGGTACCAACACGTTATCAGTTCGCAAATCACTTCCGCGCTCCGGCAAAAACCCCATCTGGACACGGTCTGCCCTGTACTTCATTCATTATTTAATTTCCGCATTTGCGTGTTTCAAATTTTAATGGAAACAAAGTTTCAATTTTTAACGGAAATAAAGTTGCAATGTGTGTGATCGCTGGGGAAGCAACGTGGACAGCGGCCACAGGGAGCATCCATGAACCTCGGTTCGTGTCCGACCCTTAGTCGGGGGAGCTGGCTCTATCTC
>JPKZ01000888.1:107050-124449 GCA_000803305.1 Toxocara canis
AATGACGCACATTCAATTCCACTCAACCCGCTGCTCATGCAAATCTCTTGCGGGGTCGATTTTATGCGCTCCGACCAATCGATTATGCAGTTCGATCGATGAAAAAACACGCAAACTGTTTACCCCTTCTTGCGATCCGACCGGTCGGATACAAAACTCGACCGGACGAGAACGCATGAAAAGCTTTTAAGCGATTTCTCCGCGGTTGATGAATTGGCCTGAAAGCAGAGTTATTATGCGAACTTAAGGCGTGTACTAAGGCGGCCAAATTTCATAACTCAGCTTCACATTCTCAGAATTCTACGTCACCGTTTGAACATACTTTACGACGTGCAAATCTGCCAGTTTGTGTATAAAAATTCAAATCTGCCAAAAAAAACGCATAAGTTCGTGGTGCGGACACGTGCTTAATGAAGAGCACGCGTACAGTGCTACACCGCTAAGAAACAATAAGAGAAATGATTATGAACCGAACGGTGACAACAAATGCCCGTGAATGCGTGCAAAACGACAACAGTCGCTAACAACATCCAATAACAAAAACGAATTTGAATTTTGATTGAAAAAGCGTCAAGTCGGCACACAGTCGATGCCAATACAAAAACAATAATTGGAAATCACCCAACTGCACGCACCGTCACAATCGCTCGCACAAAACGCCACAAGCTCTCACCCAATCTAATCAACCGTTATAATTAAAACAAAACAACAGAGCGACTAAGACAATGAAACAGTTCAAGAGAAAAATGGAAAGGAAAATTATGAAGTAAACATAGGAAAGATGGGAGTGGAAAGAAAACGGCTTATATCGCTCAATGAGTCTGGCCGGGCGAACGTACGCTTAGCTGGGAGTAATATGTGTTAACGCAATGGTGGATTGTATTCTATATAACTGCATTGATTTTACAAAATTGTTGCAGCAAAATGTTCTGTTCGCTGGGCCGAGTGAGCGTTGGACTAATTGAGGAACGCAACAAGTTTGAGTGCCATCAAAAGCCAGCTTGCTAAAAATGCTTTTGGGGTTATTCATTTCGTTAACCACCCGGTGGAAGGAACAAAAACGAAGCTATTGTGCATCGGATAGTGCCTTCGTTTCCGCGTCATGCACTCCACTTTCATGGATGCATTGCTAAAAGTAAAGATGCATTCCGTACTGTTTCGACTTTACTTTTTTGACGGATAGCTCAGATACATTTTTTTGTTTATAGGTACTAATGTTGGCCTTTAGAGGACATATAAGCAGGGACATCGGTGAGGCCCGTGAATTGGAGGAGGGAGGGGAGTCAGAGGAGGAGGCATGGTGGGTACGGTGCGTGAAAGGGTCCACCATCAAACTACTTGCAGAGCTGCGCCAAAATCGTTTAACTTCAAACGCCATGCCATATTTCAAGATCCCGGTAAGTCGTTTCTATAACGTGGCGAGCAGTTGCACGTAATGTCAGTAAGACTGGAACAAATAAGGACAGGATGTGTTATGCGTGATCATTATAGATTGGAGCGCAGCTGCTATGTATGCAAAAAATACCTTCTGCAGCACAATAGCTTTCAAAGGCTCTTGTGTCAAAAGTACATATTGAAAAGAGAACAGAAAAATGGTCTTAAAAAAGTGCCTATAGTAACAAATGCTAACAACTGGGTAGGACAGCGCCGACATCTCCGCGAGAGCGACCAGTTTGTTTTTGCAAAAAGGAATGCTTTTTTTTCTAATAGATTGTTACAATTCCCTTTGTCAAAAACAAAATTTCACACGACATCATTAAAGATTTCAAAGAGAAACGAAAAGAGTTTTCCGGAAGAAGACACGCTCCAAAGATTTTCCGTTTTCTCGAACAGAACTGAGCGAAATCATTCTTGCAAACTGTCTTTCAATCGTTCTTTTTTCTTGATCAAAAACTCGTTTGACAATGACGAGTTCTTCAATTTTCCAAGCAAACGTCGGTGAAATTTATCAAATGAGAAGTCGATTTTTCCCAGTGCTTCCCTCTCCCTGTCCCCCCAAAAAAACTAGTCGAGAAACGGCGAATTCAATAGCTTCCAGACTTCTCAAACAGAGAGTGCTGAAGCAATGACATTACACTGACTACTTTAAAAATTCCTCTAAATAGAATCGATGAAATGATAATATAGTATTGCAGGCTTCCTTTTTTAAAAATATTTTCCGATGATTCTACGTTTCCAGCCTCTAACTTCACCGGGCTGCCTAGTCAAGAATGCCTCTTCCTCTCTTGCTTCAATCACATTTGTGAAATTCTCGTCAGCGCTGCTATGAAAATTCTATACGCTGTCCTGCCCTATGTATAAATCCGAAATATGACGCAACAGTCAGTCGCGTGCTGCTTCTGCAGGCCATGGCCTATGGTAGCACAGAATTCCACTTGCCGTGACGAGAACTCATCCATGATAACTGCTCTACTGTCGTTTCCGGAATAGTCTCAGCGCCTTAAGCCTGTTGCGAACAACCCCTGATACAAGCGCTACTTCGAGCTCCATTCCGCATGTTCCACCGTTAATACCATCGCTCACGCAGAAGTACTTCACTTAAACCGTCAACACAGAAGGCGGCATCCTTATAGGAGCAATGGCGCAGATGCCGGAATTCCGAGGACAATCACCAGTTTAGAAAGTGTTCCCTGGTGGTGGGTGGTGATAAACTGCTGCAACGGGGCGTGAGAAACGTTCCGTTGATGAGCTTTCTCAGCTGCCGATGGGCAAATGCACTATGCTTTATGACGATATATACTGAAGTCGGGAGCACATCCATTCCAATGCAGAACTATTTTGAACTGGTAGCAACGACCCAATGAAACCCTTCGGCATTTCGTTCCAACTATTCCACCGTTACTAACGCCCCCTTGACGACTGGACTTCCGGGGAACGTAGTAAAAGAGAGAAGACCAAGGTCGAAGAGTCAGACTGTTTGTGACCTGCATATAATAAAAGAGTAACTAAGTACATGAATCTGCAGTTTTTACTTTCAGTGATTGCGCAGGTCCTTTCTTGCTGTGTAGGTGGGGATCCTAAACAAAGTTATTTTATGGTGTATAGTGCACGTTGCCGCGAATATTGGTGGCCTTATTGAGTGAAAAAGTCGAATCCCTTACCGGTCAAGCAGTCGTGCGAAAATGTTGGTGCGTTGTTATCTCTCGTAGGCCTCAGTTGAGCTCATAAGTTGTAATCGGCAGTATCACATATCACTCAGAAAATACGTTGCCAGCCTTCTCGAACAAAATTAATCTGCGTGAACGTTCTTGAATCTAAGAATGTCTTGCAATCACCAACCCTCCACTGTTCTACTTAAATTGGCTGCGCTGGCAAACCACTGATGGACGTCTCCGGAGTGACTTTCGTTATGAAGTTATTTTTATGTTAACTTGGATTGCACTCGGTTGACTTGCACTTCGCTCTCAATAATTGAGTGCATTGAGACAAGCTCGACTCCGCGAACTTACAAGACAAGCTCGATCCCGCCCTCAGCTCTAATTTGATCGTTTTCATTTACTCATTTTGTACGATAAGTATGGTATATTTTGTTTTATTGTTATTAACGATCATCCGGTTGCGCAATAATGGTGCAACGAGTTATGCGATATGTTTACTCGTTGTGGTGATATAAACTTCAGATCATTGTGCAGGTACATTTCGTAGGTGCACATTTACGAAGATGGGAAAGTGTTTTTATGAAAAATATGTAAAATATTTACTGAAATGTGTCGATTGTAAGACTGACTTATTTTATTTGGAAAAAAGGAAGAAAAAAGAATGTTATTTTTCGTAAACATCTGTGCAGATGTTTCGACGAAGAGGAGTCGCTATATCAAGAATCTTATAATTTAGTGCTTATATGTGGAAATTGAAAGAATCTGTGGAATGGAAACGACTGACTTCTTGGCGATGAGGATCACTATATTACACATATGAGGTCTCGTCTCCCGTAATGTCAGTTATGTACTAGTGAGTGACACAACCAACATATCAGTTAGGTACTGGTTGTGTCACTCACAACGCGTTTGCTTATCGCATCATTGCGTCGGCGATACGGGTTCGTATAATCTGATTTCATTTGATGAACACATTAATTAAAAACATTTCATTTAAAAACACGGATTCCCCCTCCTCTAGGGAAGTATCGGTACAACTTTGACTCGTCAGCCGTTGCCAACCTACAACTCACATCACAAACTGAGTGGAAGCGAAGTGTAGGCACGTTCAGATAATGGTGAAATTTGAAGATGAAATATTTAGGCGTTTCGGCATGGTAGAGTTGGAAAAAGAACACAAAAACCTTTAAAGAGACTGGCTGGTTCCTCAAGAGTGACGCCCGCAGCGGCAGATTTATTTGCTTCATATTGTGCGGTTGAAGAAATCAGATTCGATGAGTTCGCTACCAAGAGACTCGTCGAGCTTCTTTTCTGGTCTCCGACCAGTGAATAATTCGATCGATTATGGCAGAATGATGCGCGAAATAGTAAAGTATGAATGAATGATAGTAACAGCACATTAGCATACATCAAATCGAAGGCGACTAGAACGCACAACCGCCTTCGGCAATAAAAACAATTAGCAATGCGCCTATACATAAATGTGCTCTCGCTCAAGGAGCACATTGCTGTATAGGCGCACTACCAATTTGCATTGGCTCCTAATTACGATGGCCGCTGTCGTCAAAGACCAGTCATTTATTCACGCTCACATTTCACCTTCGCAAGCCGGAGCTGCTAACGCAACGAGCAACTTCCTATCGCCAAATTCCAATTGAATAAATCAAACGGCTCCTTGCCTTTATCATCACTTTATTAGAACGTCCAACCATGGACGACAACTTACACGCACATGCGACATCGCCTTTAGTGGCAATTGCACTTCCGAGTATATCCACTAGGGCATCTGAGAAAGGTGCCGCTAAGGATCGTGTGACATTGATGAAGGTGGCCGAACAAATGTTTGGGAAGCGAGATCAAGAAATGATGACAGTGGGGCCACAGACGGCCAGGGAAACTGAGAAAACTACTGCACGTGTGAGGCCATACACGGCTAGGGGAACTGAGGAAACTACTGCACGTCTATTAAACATAAAAACTGCTACAGAAACCAAGGAGACCACTGCACGCTTGCCTGGACTGGAAACTGCAAACGAAACCGAAGAAGCTACTGCATGCTTAATTGAACCGGAGACCGCTCGAGAGACCGAAGAAACAACGGCATGTTTACCAGATGCTGAAGCTTACCAACAATTCTGCCGAACGTGGAAAGACGTACGAATGCCTAGGGGTACTAAAACCACCAAACGCAGCATCATTGTTATCAAGTACCGCAAAATCACCACCATCCATTGGAGTAACTACAGCTCGATCGGGAAAATTCTCAGACGAAGCTCACACTCCACCATCTCGACCGCCCAACAAGGTCGAACCTTAGAAGAAGCCGTCTGTACAGGAAGATATAAAGGCACATCAAAAAATGTCACGTGTGTCAACGAAAAAGAGACGTTCAAAGAAAAAGCAGAAGAGCAGAGAAAGGACAAAACGTCAACATACACAACTCGTCGAAAGAAAAGAAAATAACAAATGATTTCGGTGACCTCAGAACTGCTTTTGAGAGAACCGCAGACGTGCATGAAGCTCAGTTACCCTCAAGGTTTGTGTCTCAATGGTCGCACCTAATGAATCCTTTTTTTTCGCATCTGCAAGGTCTATCGGACTGGATGGCATAAATGCGCCTTCGAGGCATAGATAATTTTCGGCTAAAAAATACTTTAGGCGGTTATCTGTTAACATATCATTTCTAGTGCCTGTATCGTAGACAATACACATCTGCGACTCGAAAGCATATCGCTCGCTTTCAGGGAAATACCAGATGTCCGCATTCGAACAAATACGGAAATATGCGAAGATGAGTTGGGCAGTCCGATAGCGATACCTTTAGAGGAACTTAATCGGATGGAATTGATCACCGAAGAGCGGCTACAGGAACCAGAAGACGAACAGGCGAAAGAAGAAACTAAAAAGATGGTAATCAATATGGAGGTCGTTCAAACAGAAGAATAGAAATTACCGCAACAAAACAAAGTTATTATTGCCGAAGTAACGATCAAAGAACTCAAAAGAATTGTGAAAATGGAACTAAAAGAGGAAGAAGTACTTCTCGAACGTACGCAAGGTAAATCGAACCTATCACTTTGCGTGAACAACACCCTAGTAATCATTTAATTTACATATGAAATGACTGTAAAGGTATAATGTGACACTGAATCTCTATCCAAGATGGTGTCGAATCTCGAATACATTTTTTCCAGAGCAAAAGCGTTAAACAGGTGTCACTTAAACCTGTGATCATGATTTTCAAATATTGCTTTCATAACTGTATGCCAGGCTCAGCACCGATTAACATTTTCGCAGGAACTCTGACAAAACAACCTTTGATTAGCGCATAGAAAGTGCTCCGTCGCACATCCCGTGTGGCATCATCGCCATAGTACAAAAGGATAACGTTACTAGTAAAATAGGCAAAGAAAAAAACCCGGGAAACAGAGACGGGAACAAAAGTCGCTTTTGTTTAGCGATTCATTTATGGGGCTGGTTTATGTATCAACAGTGTATATCGTACAAAAGTCGACCTGATTGAGTAAATCTTGTGATCGCTTAACTTCAGGAGAGGAGAACGACGTCGTAACGGATAAGACGATTAGTGAAAAGAGTGAAGAGGAGACGACCGCCGGATTGAACGAAGCGTCTGCGGATAGTGCAGCTTACAATGAACCCGGTTTCAACACATGTCCATCGATGACGGCCAAGTCATGGAACGATCAGCAAAGGAAAAATTGTCTTCTGGATGCAATGATGTGAGCGATGGAATCCTTCCATATTCAAAATGTCAACTCATCAGCCACTAATGATCATTAAGAACACACCTATTCGAGTATCAATATGAATCTTGCTTATCTTGAAGCATTTTCGGTGTTGAATTTCGCATTAAGAGCACATATTTCACATTGTCGAATTTTAACTGTTCTATTGTCGTTGGCTCAGATCAAGTCCGACGACTTTTCGGAACAACACCCTTCTACGCGATAGTACTTCCTTCCTTGGTACTCTTCGGGAGTTCGTCGGTTTGCTCGGCTACACGGTAAAAATAAATACGCCGATTGTACTCTGTGGGACAACAAAAACTAGCGCCACAATAAACTGTAAATAAATACCCTCGTTTCAGCACTGCTACATGCCCTAACCTCCCTACAAACATAACTTGTTGGACAAATTGTGTATTGTCCTCTGTTCGACTGCACCATCATTTATTCACCGAAACGCGAGCTCCTCGGCTTCCATTATGAATATAGAACGCAGTCGAGTAAAAACGCGCAAAGTACTCATTCCAGAAAGTAGGAGGAATCATGAAATATTTGGAAGGTTGAGAACTTTCACTTGCGGGTTTTACAATCGAGATATCGTATCAATGAATGCTAGACATCATCAGGGAGACATTCGGGCCAGCAAGCCAAAGGGCTCACCTGTCCAGCATTGTAACACCTGAATCCCGTCGTGATTTCGGCCCTTGTCTCCGATCACGGGGATTTATTTCAAATGACAAACGATACAACGAAAATGATGTAGTGATTATTCCCCCGAGGTGATCATGACGTAAAACTATATGAAATTTTTAGATTCTAAACCCCTACCCATCCCCGTGACCCCCTTTCCGGGCGACAGGACAGTGAGGCTCGCTTTCAGGGAAATACCAGATGTCCGCATTCGAACAAATACGGAAATATGCGAAGATGAGTTGCGCAATCCGATAGCGATACCTTTAGAGGAACTTAACCGGATGGAATTGATCACCGAAGAGCGGCTACAGGAACAACAAGACGAACAGGCGAAAGAAGAAACTAAAAAGATAATGGTAACCAATATGGAGGTCGTTCAAACAGAAGAAAAGAAATTACCGCAACAAAACATAGTAATTATTGCCGAAGTAATGATCAAAGAACTCAAGAGAATTGTGAAAATAGAACTAAAAGAGGAAGAAGTACTTCTCGAATATACGCAATGTAAATCGAACCTATCACTTTGCGTGAACAACACCCTAGTAACCATTTAATTTACATATGATATGACTGTAAAGGTATAATATGACACTGAATCTCTATCCAAGATGGTGTCGAATCTCGAACAGATTTTTTCCGGAGCAAAAGCGTCATACAGGTGTCACTTAAACCTGTGATCACGACTTTCAAATATTGCTTTCATAACCGTATGCAAGGCTCAGCACCGATTGACATTTTCGCAGGAACGCTGACAAAACAACCTTTGATAAGCGCATAGAAAGTGCTCTGTCGCACATCCGTTGTGACATCATCGCCATAATACAAAAGGATAACGTTATTAGTAAAACAGGCCAAGAAAAAAACCCGGAAAACAGAGACCGGAACAAAAGTCGTTTTTGTGTAGCGATTCATTTATGGGGGCTGGTTTATGTACCAACAGTGTATATCGTACAAAAGTCGACCTAAGTGAGTAAATCTTGTGATCGCTTAACTTCAGGAGAGGAGAACGACGTCATAACGGACAAGACGATTAGTGAAAAGAGTGAAGAGGAGATGACCGCCGGATTGGACGAAGCGTCTGCGGAGAGTGCAGCTGACAATGAGCCCGGTTTCAACACATGTCGATCGATGAAAGCCAAGTCATGGAACGACCAGCAAAGAGAAAATTGTCTTCTGGATGCAATGATGAGAGCAATGGAAACCTTCCAAACGGCATGTTTACCAGATGCTGAAGCTTACCAACAATTCTGCCGAACGTGGAAAGACGTACGAATGCCTAGGGGTACTAAAACCACCAAACGCAGCATCATTGTTATCAAGTACCGCAAAATCACCACCATCCATTGGAGTAACTACAGCTCGATCGGGTCCTTCCATATTCAAAAAGTCATCTCATCAGCCACTAATGGTCATTAGAACATACCTATTCGAGTATCAACATGAATCTTGCATATCTTGATGCATTTTCGTCATCGAATTTCACATTTAGAGCACGTATTTCACATTGTCGAATTTTAACTGTTCTATTGTCGTTGGCTCGGATCAACTCCGACGTCTTTTGGGAACAACATCCTTCTACGCGATACTACTTCCTTCCTTGGTAGTGTTACTCTTCGGGAGTTCGTCGGTTTACTCGCATACATGGTAAAAATATAGCGATTGCACTCTGTGGGACAACAAAAACTAGCGCCACAATGAACTGTAATAAATGCCCTCGTTTCAGCACTGCTATATGCCCTAACCTCCCTACAAATATAACTTTTTGGACAAATTGAGTAGTGTCCTCTGTTCAACTGCACCATCAGTTATTCGCCGAAACGCGAGCCGCTCGGCTTCCATTATGAATACAGAACGCAGTCGAGTAAAACCGCGCGAAGTACTCATTCCAGAAAGTAGGAGAAATCATGAAATATTTGGAAGGTTGAGAAATTTCACTTTGATTATTCCCTCGAGGTGATAATGGCGTAAAATTATATGAAGTTTTTAGACTCTTAAACCCTACCCATCCCCGTGACCCCCTTTCGAGCGACAGGACAGTGAGATGAAGCGTGTATAGCATGCGTATAACGAGCACGAAGTTATTGCACAAACACGAAGGCAAACAAATGCGGGCGTACTGAACGCGTGATTTTATATTGTGAAGAAATTCTAAGTCTCAAAGGTTCAATCGATGGGTGCGTGAAGAACGTTTTCATGCAAACATTACGATCACGCTTGCAAACAACTTTACATGACAAACTGACCGCAACGTTTCAAGAGAAGTCTAAAACATGGGAATATCAAAACAGTAAAAAACAAAGAGAATGTCCAAAAGGGCACAAAACAAAGGGAATGTCCGAAACAGTCCTAGCAATGATGTCCACCAATTTCATCTTTTACATTTTAATGCAACAGTTACGAAAAAGTAAAAACATCACACGATCCTAAAATGACTGATTCCAAAGAATTTGATTCATTTCCTTAACATCTTATGCACTTACGAATGCTCGGGCTTCCATCATTTTGCAAATGATTGGGTGTTTAAGGAGTGAATTCGATGGCTCGTACGAAACAAACCGCTCGCAAGTCGACTGGTGGCAAAGCGCCACGCAAGCAGCTCGCGGCGAAGGCAGCGAGGAAGTCGGCACCTGCAACTAGAGACGTGTAAAAACCTCACAGGTACCGTCCGGGTACTGTGGCGCTTCGTGAGATTCGTCGTTACCAGAAATCCACGGAGTTGCTCATCCGCAAGCTTCCGTTCCAACAATCGGTTCGAGAGACTGCTCAGGACTTCAAGACGGACCTACGCTTCCAGTCGTCTGCCGTGCTGCCCCTGCAAGGAGCGAGCGAAGCGTACCTCATTGGTCTCTTCGAGGATACAAACCTTTGCGCAATTCACGCCAAGCGCGTTACAATCATGCCAAAGGACATTCATTTGGCGCGTCGAACCCGCGGCGAGCGGGCGTAAGCCTTCACACCCGACGCGGCAACCCAAATCTGAAACTCAACGGCCCTCTTTAGGGCCACAAGCAAATAAACCAAAACAGATCCTTTGGCTCGTTCTGCGTTTAGGCAACTCATGGCAAACACTTACGCTGCTTGAAGCACTGACGATGTGAAATGCAGGAACATTTAGACCTGGCTTGCATCTGACGTACGGGGAGGCCTTGCGTGTATTTGAATTTTCGGCAGATTTTAATGAACTGTTAGAGTTCGAGGGAAAGGGTAGTGTACAATGGCCTGCAGTGAACGTGTTTGGGAAAAGGACCGTCTTAGGAACTAAATTTGCTTGGATGTTTTCCCCTAAAACATTGTTATTCAGGACGAATAACGCTGATGGTTGCAGCGATAACATTGCCGGTAGCTACGCAACGAAAGCTGGTTTGGGGGAGTTGGAGTCGCAAAATATAGGAAGCGTAGGAGAACGAGTGATCTCGGTGGTCAGTTTAGCTAGTTAAAGCTGCCACCGCGAGGGTCGCTGGTTTACTTTGTGGTTTCATCAGAAACGGGCAAACGTGGGGTTTTCTGCAATAATTGAAGAGCATGGAAATATGGAAGCATGTTCTGGCAAACATTAGAAGCGACCGCTTCTCGTTAAGCGTTTATAGAAACACAGTGCTTTCAGCAGATGGCACCAGTTATATCAGCACTGCTTGCATGTCCTTCCGTTCACGAAAGCGATGTCCGTAGAGCGTATTTGAAAACGACCGAACGTTATTTCAATAGCGAATTTTTAACGTCAGCGGTCGAGAGTAAGTTGGAATGACGATTGTAGAACGTGGGGTGCGGATTGGTTGCATAGACAAGCTTCATCCAGTTTATTAAAAAACGGACTAGCTGGTCTAAGAGTTTAGGACAGTTCAGTACGTAAGTAACGTGGCATTCGGAAGGAAGTTCCTCTAATCGGTAATTGGTTCCTGAAACAGTTCGTTAACGTTTTGTTAATTAAATGACTAGTTGTTAACCAATAACCCCGAAATATCGGCTGGGCACTGACGGTGTGAAATGCGGGGAACATTTAGACCTGGCTTGCATCTGGCATACGGGGAGGTCTTGCGTGTGTTTAAATTTTCGGCAGATTTTAAGGAACTGTTAGGGCTGGGGGGTTAGGGTGGTATACAATGGCCTGCAGTGAACGTGTTTGGGAAAAGGACCGTCTTAGGAACTAAATTTGCTTGGATGTTTTCCCCTAAAACATTGTTATTCAGGACGAATAACGCTGATGGTTGCAGCGATAACATTGCCGGTAGCTACGCAACGAAAGCTGGTTTGGGGGAGTTGGAGTCGCAAAATATAGGAAGCGTAGGAGAACGAGTGATCTCGGTGGTCAGTTTAGCTAGTTAAAGCTGCCACCGCGAGGGTCGCTGGTTTACTTTGTGGTTTCATCAGAAACGGGCAAACGTGGGGTTTTCTGCAATAATTGAAGAGCATGGAAATATGGAAGCATGTTCCGGCAAACATTATAAGCAACCACTTCTCGTTAAGCGTTTATCGAAACAGACTGCTCTCAACAGATGGCACCAGTTATATCAGCACTGCTTGCATGTCTTTTCGTTCACGAAAGCAATGTCCGTAGAACGTATTTGACAACGGCCGAACGTTATCTCGGTAGCGAATTTAACGTCAGCAGTCGAGAATGAGTTGAAAGGACGATTGTTCGTTAATGTTTGATTAATTAAATGACTAACCGTTAACCAATAATCCCGAAATATCGGCTTGGGGGTTTTGAAGCTCCCTTGACCAGACCGTGATTTTGCCATTAACAGCTTGCAGCACAGTGTTTTCTCTTGCGCAATGCACACGCCTTAGTGAGTTGCGCTCAGCTCACGTCGACGTTCGATTGCGTGACGTTTTTATATTGCGGATAGCGCAGCACGTTTCATGGCGCAAATATTTTGATTTGCAATAATATTTAAAGCTTAATTGCCCGAGCTCGAGAGTCCTCTGATATGTGTATGAATTCTAAAAAATGTTCCTCCCTGCTCCACTGTCACTGCACTTCGTTCAGATCTGCAAGGGGACCAGTCACCCCTTGGGTATCCGTATCGACTGTCTGCTTCAAACTGTCCTTTATTTTATGTTAACTCCTTTACTGCAACTCCATCCGCTTTTAATGTTTTTCGGCGCGACCGCTAATTTGCAAGAAACGGAAGAAACGATGATGTAGTGTTGTTATCGATCTTAGCGCATAAGCGATTAAACGGCGTTCAAACCGAAAAAAAGCCTGTCTTCTACCTCCGAGTTACGTTACGTCAGTTTTGTTCATGATATGGAATTTCATCTCAGTATGATTTGCAGATCCTCTGACTGTTTCGCTTCAGAATCAAATGAATTTAGACCTTTATTCTTTTCTAAAATATCTTGTATGGATCATCCATCAGTTGCCGTTGGTGACCTCGACGTTCCCAGTTTGTGTTCAAATAACTATGCGCAACTCGGCAAGCCCATTGGTGGGTTTCTAAGCTAGACGGTCTGGTCAATTTGATTAGCGAGATGGCAGTGACAACTACAAGCTTGATCGATCTTGTGCTAACAAACCATATCGCTGTCATCAACGGCTTTGGGACGGTTGGGAGCCTTTTCATGAACGACCATGCGAACATCCGCTGTGAAATTGAAAGGTTTGAACTTGGCTACTAAATGTTATCCATAAACCACGTCGTTGCCATCTTTTTGATGGTAAAAAGTGCGAATGTGCGACAGTCCAGAGGTGTTGACGATATGCTGCGCTTTGAAGATTCTATCCATCAGAAAAGCCGGCTTTGTGAACCACTCATAAACGATGCACTTATAAAACAATACACAAATCTTCAATCTGCGATGTGATGTTGTGCGCTCTGACAAATTTGCAACCTCGGAACGCATTACCTGACGCCGTGTTCCGGAGTGTATAAGTGTACATGCGCGTACTATAGTTTAAACTTGGGAACGGTGTAATCTAGACCCTAAAATCGTCTCCTACATCCGATTTCAAGCCAGTATATTAGCATAGAGAAAAATATATCCGCTTAATCTGGCCTCAGAAGAACGAATCTGCAACGGAATTTGTAAGAACGTCTGGTATGATGAAATTCGGATTCTCGCCATCTGCAAGCAGTTCGAGAGACTGAGTGGCTCGATGCGAGGTAGCCGGGGCGAACATTATGCCAGCCCGCCCGTACGCAAACGCATTTGTTCTTTGACTTAGCCGTCGCTAAACGCAACGCGATGTTGCGGAATATCTTCAAGCTCCTGTAATCTGCTCCAGTCCAGTCGAATTGAACAGGGAACGTTTACTTGTGTTAATGACGATGGAAATAGGGCCATGTTGTTGGCTGATTGTCGCTGTGCAGTCTTTCACCGCCCAACCAAGAAAAAGAATGATCGCGACATAAAAATGAGGCAAATAAGAATAAATAAAATATGCGATCACCATATTCAAGCGATTTTAGACCGAGAATGTGCGAAAAAGCTATTTATTTACAGGTTGCGAGTACAACTGACATATTATGGGTAGGATGAGCGATAGGGGGGAGGAGGGGGGAAGGGAAGGAGGGCTGGTGGGTTGCGTGAGAATTGATAAAAACTGTAGAGCGTTATAACTTGAAAGCCGAAAGCTGTACGGAAAACTGAAAGCACATTTGCGTGTCTCAGATGAGATCGGTCGATTGAACTGAACCTTAAGCAAAAGTCGAATACTCGGATGACTGCTGCATCCCTTGCATAAAGTCTATCGAGTACTGCGCACTTGTAATGGAAGGAAACGCTGAATTCCGTTGCGTTTTTACATTTAAATAAAAATATATGAAACGCAGTAGTCTATTATTCTTGGAGGCGAACTTACGTGAGGCAAGCGAAATGAGCAGAAAAACCGCAAAATTAATCAAACGGAATGAGCCGAAAATTTTTATTTTGGCAAACTTGACGAGCCGGAAAGTTTTCAGCTATTTTCGACCTTGCCAGCATTTCACAGCTTCTTTTGGATTGCATTTCCGCTCATGACGTGTCGATCGCAGTCTAGTCGGGCCCGCATTCTTCCTAGAAGTTCGGGTTCGAAGCAGTGCAGCCTGCTTCCCCCTCTCCTGTTTGGCTATGCTTATGCTCTGCGGGACCGTCGATTGTTTGCGGTTTTCAGTGTTCGATCAGAGTGATCGATCGACAAGAAGTGATTTTATTGAGGTGCGACAGTTCGTTGAAGCGAATCACGATGGAATCGTGTGAAGGCTGTTTGTTGACTGCGCTTCTCCCCGATTCATTCCATCGGCTGTTATAAGTTTATCTCAAAGGCTAAGCCATGCATGTCTAGGTTCAAGTGGCCTTTAAAGGTGCAACCGCGAACGGCTCATTATAACAGCTATTATATACTTGATCTTGATGTCCTACGTGGATAACTGTGGCAACTCTAGAGCTGATACATGCAGCAAAGCTCCGATTTTCTGACGAGCGCATCTATTAGATTAAAACCAATCGGGTTTCGGCCCGTCAATTGGTTACCCGAATAACTGTAGCTGATTGCATGGTCCAGAACCGGCAAAGTGTCTATCGAGTGTCTGCCTTATCAACTGTCGATGGTAGTTTATGTGCCTACCATGGTTGACTGAACGTCAACCACCTATGCGACCCGTCTTGAAACACGGACCAAGGAGTCTAGCATATGCGCGAGTCAGTGGGTGATAAACCTGAAGGCGTAATGAAAGTAAAAGTCGCCTCGATGCGACCGATATGGGATCCATGCGTTATTGGAATCCGCACGGCGCACCATAGCCCCGTCCCCGTTGATTGCAATAGGGCGGAGGTACAGCGCTTACGCTGGCACTCGAAAGATGGTGAACTATGCCTGAGCAGTATGAGGCCGGAGGAAAATTTGGTGGAAGTCTGAAGCGGTTCTGGCGTGCAGATCGATCCTCTGACTTGGGTATAGGGGCGAAAGACTAATCGAGCCATCTAGTAGCTGGTTCCTTCTGAAGTTTCCCCCAGGATAGCTGGAGCTCGTGTGGTGCAGTTATATTCGGTAGAGCGAATGATTAGAGGAATTGGGGACGAAACGACCTCAACCTATTCTCAAACTTTCAATGGGTATGAAGTCCCGCTTGCTTGACGTTGCTGAAGCGTAGACATTGAATGTGAGCTTCAAGTGGCCCATTTTTGATAAGCAGAACTGGCGCCAAGCTTGTTAGATACTTTTATACCATGGATTCCATCAGTGCTCGCAAATCACATTGTAGGTTATCCTCTCCATCCCATCCTTCAAAAGCTGTTGGTAGCCTCTTTCGCTTCTTTCTTCTCCTTCTCTGACCGCTTAATCTGCATGTTGGCAAGCCTGGCCTTGCTTCACCCTGTTGAAATCATTTATTTCGCATGTTCTGTCACTCACCACCCGTATCGACATATGCTATCAACAACCGTATCACTATAGTGTTTGATCGCAGAACGAGACCGAACTGAGCTAGTTACCGAAATGTACATCATGCGGGCTTATGCCGCGTGATGCCGACACGAGGTTTTTCGCTTAGGCGTTTTCTGATACGGCTTTGACGTATATATTACATTCATACAATACGAGGTTTGAAAATTGTGGGATTCGTGGGAGTGCGTACATCTGAAGGCAATTACTGAACGTTTTCGACTTCACGGATCCACCCTTTCGTATAGCTTCCCTGGATAATCGATACAGCTTCCTGGACCATTGAACAGCTTCCTTAGGACTTGACATAATTGTTCGCGAAGTGTTAATGTCATGGCGTTCTGGCTGGTTGTGGCCGTTCAAAATAGGCTGAGAGAGCGAGAGAGAAGGGAGAGGCGGAACTTATCGAGAGCAGTTTCGCCCTACTCCGTTTTTGGCAAAGCTGGTGAATCATCCAAATAGCGATCGCCGATTGACGATGCACAAATCGACCAGCTCTCCAGTTCGGTCGGGGAGCTCCTCACCAGCGAACGATAGATTACCCGATGGATGCTACTATGTCCACAACTTGAAAGGGCAAATACGTGGAAGCTTCATGAAATGACTCCGCCAATTAGCATCTTAGCTGAGAGAAGACGGATAGCGGCGAACAGTTGGTAAGAAAAAACTCGAGGATCGCTGTTCATCTGGACTCAGAAGAAATTTACCTGCGTGTGACTCTCCTGAGCGCCTCGCAAAAGGCACTGGGTGAATATGCAGATAGTTCAATGTTTTTTCTTGCCGTAGCAGCATTATTGGCATAAGTACGGCGAAAAGATGCAGGCAGTCAGTAAGAAGATTAAATCATTTACCGTTAAGCAAGGTAACAAGTTGTGAATTGTTGTAGCGTTCAATTGCATAATTAAATTGTGAACTGTAGCGTTTAATATCATGAATCAGTAAAGTAAACTGTGGGCTGTTTCGCATTTTCAAAGTTCCATCAACCGTTCGCCATGCTTATAAACAAACGTCGCCAATTCTTCATTAAACAAGGCCATTTTGTAGCAGCATTTCAAAAGAGTATGAGTAAGTGAAGTGGCCCACCATCAGCAGAAATGCGCCGAAATTTTGCGTTGAGACGCCGTGAGAAAACACGTTCCAAACTTGCCCGTTCTAGCTTATGTGTGTTGCGTTAGAAGCGAACCGATGCTGTTCCAATAAAACAGCGCCCAGTGGAATGTGCGGATGGCCCGGCAACAGCCCAGTTGTGAAGTTCATCACGAAAACGGGGTGCTGAGAGTTCCATCTTGACACGATCGAACATTGCCCAGTTGAAATTATGCCTCGTGGTTAAGACCGATGGAATTTGGAGATGTTCATGGGCGTGTCGTTCACTTAAAGTATTGAGGTAAGCCACGCAGGAGAAGTCCAGGTATGAAAGCAGCTTCATTGGTCGTTGAAAATCTTTGAAGCTTAGAGACTGCAGATTCAGAGAATACGTTTAGTTTCAGTTTGCGCGCC
>JPKZ01000889.1:6908-23541 GCA_000803305.1 Toxocara canis
TTCCTTCTGATGGGTTTGACAATCGAATGGAATATTTTATAAACTTTTCATACCGCACACTCGCATTATGGGATCTGCTAATGGCAAATCTGCTGGCGCACAAAGCCTTCTGCTTTCTGATTGCATCAGGCTCTCTCTATCTCCTTAGTGAACATCGACGCCTCGCGTTCTACCTCGTTTCATGCAAGACCAGGACTAATTGCCCAATCGCTTCCAGCCTGCGCTTTTGTTCACATCCAGGAAAGCCCACTATAACAAAGGGAACTAAATGGAACGTTAGACAACTACTGGAAATAAAGGCCAACATGGTTCTCTCAACCTATTCTACTTTTCAACCATTCTCTCAATCGTTTCCAGATACATAACGTTCTATAACCAATATGATTCCGCCCGTTCCCTGAAAGCATTCAGCCTTTGTTTAAAAAAAAAAATCATGTCACACTTACCTTTGACAAGTGACGAACAGCAAGTAATCGCAGATTAGACGAAACATTAACACCGTAACCAACTGGAACATTTTTCTTTTCGAAACCCACACTGAAACCACCAAATCTGAAAAAAAGAAAGGATCATACGGAGCAGCACCACATTTTAGAAAACACAAAAATTCAAACATTGCACACTTTCTAGCAATTCTGCACTTGTCAACAAAAACCCAACGCCTCCCACGTTGAAATGAACTGAACAATCGCTTACTCCGAACAAAATTCTTTACTCGTAAACACAACAACACCCACAATGACCCCATCCAACCTTCATCGCGTCCAAAAAAAAAACCCCTTGACTCTTCGTCGGATTCTCATTCAAGGATTTACCTAACGATGGGCAGGCTATTATTGTTTTAAACTGCAAAAACCCTTTATGGCCAGCATTCAACTGACAACCACTCAAACGACATTCCTTATTAATTACCTATCTATTTCCCATAAAGCGACTACTTCACGCTATCTTACTGAAATGGTCAAAAATCAAAAGACCACAACTTCATTAAAGATTCATTAAGTACCATGTTTCTCACAAATACCAAACTTAACATCTTGTCCTTATTTCGTCTTCAATTTATTTCATGTGAATCGCTCATCGTTTTCATGCATTTGGTTATCATGCTAGCTGTTACCTCAGACAACAGCGGATGTCTCGCTCGCAATCCCCTTACCCCGCATCGCGAATAACACTGCTCTTCCCCGATTATAAATCAACTTCTTTCCACCCTTCATCGCTTAAGCAATGTCAGCCACTTTTCCTCATAAAAGATTCCCTTCACTGCAACGTCCAGGCAAACTCATCGGTCTGAACTCGTTTGGCGAGAAAAATCGAATACAGACAGCGTAAAATCACTCCTGTATTCTTTCGGTGTTTTAGAAGTTTCTCAGTTATTCACAGAAGTGGGCCACAAATAATTCCCATGACAGAAGTTGAGGGGTGTTTATAATAGTGGTTCTACGGTATAAGAACGAGGGAAAAAAGAGCAAAAAATAATAAACCTCAAGTCGAAATCATTAGCCGTGTTGACGATATAATCCCTAAATGGTAGCCCAGTAAGATCGAATAGCTCATCACCACTCACTAGCGTACGATGATTTCTGTTCTCGCGCGGCGGTTGGCTACAGAAAAGCGCCGAGCCTCTCCTCTCACACCAACAGTTCGGATAATAATTCTCTTCTGAATGTTGCAGCAGATCGTTACTTGTTCGAAAAAAAATGGAACCATTAATGAATTTGCAGCCTAAAGTTTCAGGCTAAACACTAACAAAACCTGCCTAGAAAGGGTATTTGCTACTTCAAAACGAGCAGTTTGTGCTGAAAGATAATGAGATAAATACTCAGATACGTCTTCCTGCGCTCACAGCAATTAACCTGGTAATTAAGTCAGCGACTGACCGAGCGCATCCAACTGCAGATTAAAACAAAAAAAGCAGTTAGCCCATGTTATAGTCGAAAATTAATGATGAACTAATTGAAACAAATAACGCAAAGACCAACAATTGCCAAGCGAGAATAGCAACATTCAGTAGTTAGTGTCAACCTTGTGAAGTTCTAACTGATACTGTTCTGAATTCGAAATGCGCCAATTTTTCACCACTTGGCAATTACCACTACTGTGCTTTGAATCGTCTCAGTTAATCCCATCGCGCCAATCCCCTCCTTCCTCCGTTTCCCTCCTCCTTCCCCAAATCAATCGATCTACAAATGGCACCCCTCTATTCAAATTGCTCGCAAAATTTTGTCACCTTTCTTCCCCCCCCCTCCCCCTCAGACCCAGCCCCTTTTCGAACGGACCCAGAGTTCCTGGGACTTACTCAAGAGTTTCTTCCTACTATAATAACAGCATCTCAAAATGAAAGAATCCACTCTTGATCTACCGATTAAGTTAACTGGGTAAGCAAATCAGTCAGCTTAGTATCTGAAATTCCAGCTGGCAAGTTCGTCTACATGTAAGCAAACTTAAGCAAACCCAGTAGGTCAAACGTAATCAAGCAAACTGATCAACCTGGTCTTTTAGCGGTCGGCGGTAGATAATCGGGCAAGAGAAACTCTCGGAGTTGTTTCGCTTTGAAATTCTCACCAAAATCAAGCCGCCATTTGCAGTTATCGATGAGCATACTAGCATTTACTATTTGATCCAAAAACGGTTTATTGGGTGGCCAGTTCGCATCAAGCCAAGTATCGGACAAATTCGCCACTAGGCAATCCGATCCTATTCCCGGCACTCCGTACAAAGATGTCACCATCGACGACGTGTTCACGTAACACTTAAACAAATACCGCTTACCAACATAGAAGAACGCAAGAAATTTCCACCTCGTGCCAAAACGTCACATATGGACACGTGACAATTCGTTTGCACATCTGACTCTTTGAAATGGACCACATTTTTCACTTTGTCGCAACAGAATTTGTTGCTACGAACGAAATCGGCCGGAAGATTTTAGCTGCCGCAGGCGTTTTTCGCTTTTTATAAAAGCTTACTGAATCCTTCACGAGATGGATTCAAACCCGAAACCCCTCTCTTCCATGTGATCATCCAAATTAAAAGAATGACAGAATTCGCCCTCATTATTTCTTTCTTTTCCCTTTAAGCATCGTTCAAAAGAAGGTATGGAAGAAAGAGATGGGAACGAGAGGTAAAGAATGAACAACAAGTACGAAATGAGTATCCTTGAAAGGACTGGACTTCGATTTCCTTCCAAAACCTCTACTCCTCATAATCGATGCCAGAAATGCTTCACAGTGGATAGCAGTAGTACTAAGCCCCCGATGTATTTCAGACTAATATTTCAAGCACCGTCTCTTCATTAATTTCCTTACCGATGTTCTGCCATAATGCAAAGCAGCGCGTTTCCAGAATCTGCACTTTCTCCATATATACCTCAATTCGCATAACGTGCTCTAATTGCAAGACGTGCAATATTAGTAACTTCCTCCTCCAATAACCAAACTTCAACAGAAACTTAGTCCCAACGCAAAATTACACCGCAACATTGCAGCAATCGATTGCTAGCTAAAAGGGTGCTCCGAATCTCGATACATCTAAGGATCTATCGCAGCGCTATAGGGCATTTGGCACTATCCAGACAATTGTTGCAAGATCTTGTGCATGAGCTACCCGATTGCTGTGGGACTGGTCACACAGCATACCGAACCGTTGTAGGGCACTTCACATGGTCTACGAACCGTTGCCGGTCATCTCATTAGATCTACCGAATAACTGTGCAGTATTTCGTAGGATCTAACGAGCTAGTGCAGAGCATCTTAAGTAGAACCTACTGAATCGTTGTAGGGCGTTTCATAGAAATCTTCGTTTGAATAGTACACAGTACTCGATTTGTTGGGCGTCGAGAGATTGACAAACTGAAATGTTGACATCTCCAATGGTGGTGAAGCACTGTAGATCATCGATGGCAATGCGATCGACATTCCACCAGCCACGAACACCGCTTTAAATATTCAATTTAAAAAATATTCAACTTTTAAAGAACTCCTAAACCCTAAAAACGTAAGTAACTTAGTTTCTAAAAAGTTCCATCTTCTAATATTCTAAACTCCCTCACAAATTATAAGCATAAGAAGATTTTGCTGAAAGAAAATGTATATGGGAGGTGATTTCCTATAACATTTGTAGCTTATCTTTAAGAAAAATTTAGCGGCCTGCTCTGCTCGAGCTCTTACTAAGCTCTCCCCTCCCACTCCACTCAGATGCAAAAAAATTCCCAAAACTCGAAGCGCACATCTCACTGCATACCTCTCCTCCCCTAACTTCCACGATTATATTTAAGCAGAATTCCAATATAAGTAAAATTCGAAAAGGCGCAACCCTGTCAGCTCATATATCTGACCGTGCCAATTAATTAACAGTAGTTGTTAGAACAAACATATAAATATGGCCCAGTAGATATACTTATTATTTAAAAAAATATATATAAATATTAGTTAACAAACAACACATTTATTATACTATATAAAATCAAGCAGAAATTAATAACATTTTCAGCTTTCAGTCTTTAACAGCTCGATTTCAAAAAAAAAAAAAAAAGAAAATCTGCACCAGGAAGAAGCAGCTGCGATACAAGCGTTTTCCAACTTCGTGTAACACACCGATAACGCTTCCATAATATCCAGAAATACTGAAACAAAGATGAGCCAAACAGTGGAAATTAAATGCCCAGTGTTCTCCAATCTATGAGTAATTTATCTCATCAGGATAAGCAGACAAACTGGAGCAGAGAATGGAAATATGAGTGAGTATTACACCTTTTAAAAAAAAGTCACAGTAACCCACAAGGTAAGATTGCAAACGAAGTTCTATCCGGAATAAGCCTGAGTGATTTTATATGATGTCTAAATTAAGCGAACACACTGACCTGCTGTAAAAGAATTATCGCACGACTATGCAAATATTTCACGTCTGGCAGCTGTAGGCAAATTGGGTCGGCCATCTTCTTAGAAGTGCAGTACCTGTAAAACAACAATAAACATCCTGAAAGCATCTCTTTAACGAATCTTCACGTCCACACATTTCAGTAAGGCTTTTTCAGAGGAAAACAAAATTATGAAAAATTTTCAAGAATATTTCTATTCTCAAATATTTCATCAGCAAATTTAAGTACACATGCGAGACGGACAATAACACCATTGAAGATATCTTGAAGCGTTTATCTGCACAGAATTATAACTCATCAGTGAAAAGCGGTTAGTTTTATAAGCAAACTAACATGTGCTCAATAAAACTGAAAAAAAAGAAACAACAAATAGATATTCCTGTTTCCTTCATTAGAAAAACAACAGGAAAAACAACACTGTAATGAACTCGTTCCGCTGACGCGATCCCTCTTTTTTCTAATCTGTAAAAATGAACACTTACGAGTCAGCGTCATCCAGTTCACTTGAGCTATCCTGTGAACCGTCGCCTGTTGTAGAGGTCACATCGGAAGCCCTTTCCACGCAGCTTATTTTCATGAAAATCTGTAAAACAGGTGCGAACACGTAAAAGCAGACTAGAACATTCCAGAAGTGAAAAAAAGAAAGTTCTTGCAAAGTAACTAAATGGTTTAATGCTAGGAGGAGGCGGAATGTTTTTGTTAGGAATCACCATATACCAAGGAGGCGGAGATGAAGTGAAGGGGATCAAGACATGAAGGAACCCTTGAACTACTATCCGGACTTCGATGCGGATACAGCAGCGATACCGCTCACCGCTATCCCATATAAACAATTGATGGTTTGCCGAAAAATGTGAGAAATAAAACAACAACAACAAGGGCGGGGAAGGGAGATCGTCAAGGATCTCTTGCTCGACCCAACTTCGAAGGATATTATCGTCCAGCGCCTGTTGTGGACTGTCATTTGCGGCAGATTGGGAGAAGTGAAGAGAGAAGAGGATTGCAATATTTGAAATATGTCATTGGCGCAAATGTGAGTTTGGGAACACGTTGAGAATAATTGTTTAACAGCAAGCGGTTTGAGAGTGACTTGAGTAATGCGTAATTGCGTGAATTCGGATTTTGGCAACTATCCAAAATCCCCTATCTTCAAGAAGATGCGGTACCCAACCGAACTGTAACTTCCGTTTTCAACATAGGGCAGCCAGTTGTTTCCAGTTATGCCTCTCTAGTTAAGCGACATCGTACTGCTACTGAGATATGAAGAAATTTATGTATCGCTGAGCATTTATTTGATTTCGTTTGTGTTTTTAGCTTTTCGGTCTGAGTAGTGTAGCAATCGCACATACAGAGAGCGTTCTGCGTCGGGTATTTCTTATCTTCCCAGGTTTCTGTTTGGGAAGAGGTGTGCTCGATATTGCTCTTAACGACTACAGTAATCAGTACTATGAATTCATTGGTAGGCTTTTTCACTGTTTCAAACTCTCCTTTGTACGGTGTTGTAACGATATGAAAACGATTGATATTAACGGTGATATGGCTAATTATATGACTATGGCTACTTGTATAGGTGGCATTATACGAAGTGAGATATTAATATGGTGTAATGTGATTGGCGTAGAGTTTGTTTCACGAAAGTGCTATCGTTCTCACTCAGGCAACTGGTCATAATCGATACTCTAAGCAAGTTGCGTTGACATTTTATATTAAGCTTGATTTATATTAAGTTAGATATTTATATTAAGATTCTGTGGTTGCATTTTTGATTCCGTTTATGTCGGTTTTCGAACAAGATCCGGAGCATATTTGAAGAGATGCGTTGAATGGTTTCAGGTGAATGGTCGAATGTTGGTTCACCGTTCAACTGGGACTCTTTATATTTGGATATTACGGTAATGGGTGTAATCGGCATCTGTGCATTCCTGCTAACGATCTTGATTGATTGGATATTGCACGTCGAGTAAGCGTGTATTGATTTTTTACGCGCCACCCGGGAGTGAATCGGAGAGAGTAGCAGGGCCGACGGAAGGGGGGGGGTGGTGTCGGATCGGGGATGGGGATGCAGTCACGGAATTCGCGAATAAACACAAAGCAATGGAGGTTTCCAGTAACTTTAGGATCCGTAGCATTCTGTGGAGCGAGGACTGTTGAAAAACGAAAGAAGGGTCTCCGGCAGTATGCTATTTTTTTCCTGGTTGTACTGGATAGCGCTTCCGATATGAAAATATAGCATTTTTGTTGATGGGCTAGTTGGCAGTATTTTTGTGAAAGAGACGTTTAGAGAGGAAAAGCTGTTTCCTTCATTGTGCCAAGGAAATAGAGTTTTATCCTTGGTGACAAGGTATTTGTAGTTTGACCAATTCAACGTAGTGGCAAAAGGCGTTTTTCTTCAGTGCTCTAACGAAGCTGTCCGTTCGGTTTCAGGTCTAGGCTACATCTGAGGTTGAAGCTTTATTTGGTATCTCATCTAGTCATTAGGAATCTCAGCCTCATATTAATAATTTGTGTCTAAACATTATAACTTTATAATGTTATGTCTAAACATAACATTATAACTTACTGGCTTTGTAAAATCTCAAAGCGGACCCGCGTATTGAGTTGGTGCTGAAAAGATAACACTTACATCTTAAAATCGAATCGAGCGGATTCGATTTGAGCTACTATATACAAGATTCCCTGATCTTCATAGTCTGAGATTATACTTTTGAGCATTGCGTCATTGCTGTTGCATTTTTATTTTGGAACCGAGCGTGTTTCAGCTCATTTGAAATGCACGAACCGCTGTTGGTTGAGACTGCAGGTGAGGATTCAGATGTGAGCGCAGAGCGGGCACGGATTCTGGGCGGTGATGCTGAGGACGATGCGATACGAGTTGAGGCACTTACTAAGGTACATTTCCGTATCCTAAGCTGAATTAACACTTCGTGATTAGCAGATTTATAATTTCAAGATTTTATTTTCATTTCGATATAACTCGGTTGGCACTTCCTTTTCAGTTAGTTTGCAAATCGAGCTTTTAAAGTATTCATTTTTCTAGGTCTTCCTGCTTGCAGAATACACGCTTTTCGGGAATGGGATCTTCTCGGGAACATGGGTTCGAAACCCAGTATGCGGTTTCGTGGGAAGTCCATGAAAAGTCCATGAAACCGCACATTGGGTTTGAACCCATGTCTTCTTCCTTACTTTCCAAGAAGACCTGTTGCGATGCACAACCCAAATCTTTTGGCCGAATCACAAATTGGGAATTTTTTTTGAGAAAACGCAGTTGAGTGGTTTCGACAAATATTTGCTATGTTTCATAGAACTCTTCGGAGGAAGAAGATGCTAACCCATCACTAGCTTATCAAGAGTTACGAGGTTCGCGTTCTCGAGGGTTTCACTGACTGTTTTTCCTGTGCGCGACTCACTCGGTCGTTTATTTGAGTTTCATAAAGGAAGTTTCCTGAACTGTCTCCGAAAATTTTTGGCCTTGACTTAATTCTAGTGCGAACGGGTGGGTGTATCGTTTATTGAAGTCTTATATCTGTATTAGTTTTAGCCATACTATTTTCATATAGGGCCTAGAGAAATCTGTTTTCCACAAGCTTTAAGGAAGCGGTTTTTTTTGGCGACGCTTAGATCTGAATTTGTTCATATGGTTCAGTTGGGCGAGCGAGTTATAGAAAAAACGCGATGGAAGCTTTATTCGGTAATGAGCGAGGGTTGTATTCAGGATGTCATCTTAAAACTTATCATGATAGGTAGACAAGTATTGTTGATGAGGTAGTTTGTAGGTGTACAGTAAACGTCGAATGAGAGGTGTAGCGAAGAGCCTGATCGCCGTGGATGGGATTTATATGGGCGTACCGCAAGGAGAGTGCTTTGGTTTGCTCGGCGTGAACGGTGCAGGAAAGACGACCGTCTTTAAGATGCTAACCCGAATCATTAAACCAACTCGTGGGACGGTTTATGCATCGGGAACTAATATATTTTCCGGGTTGGTTAAACCTTTTAGGGTCATCTATATTCCTTTGCTTCACCTATGTTCAGTATGATCAGTGGGAAACAAACTGTTAGAGAGGGATTTATGATCAAATCGGAACTCTGGGAACAAACTGAAGAAAGGGAAAAAGATGATGGAGAGTTGAAAGTCTCAAAATTTTTAATAAGCCAAGAAGTTTTCAGAGAGAAATCAGGTGACTTCTCATCGACAGGAAGAGGAGAGGGGGGGAGGGGGTTTGTAGGGTAGGATGGCGTTTCGTTGAATGTTTCCGCATTCTTCGATTCTTGAGCACCGGACACTTCAGGGACATTGTTTGTAAAAGGTTTACGTTAGGATGAAGTTGGATAAACCATAATCGTATCTGTTCGGGTGATGATAAAAACAATTTTTATCAATGGAAAAAGCAAACGGAGATCACAAACGAATGTAATTGAAAGCTGAGGCGAAAACTGAGTGACACTAAGGTCATTTTTGCCCGTAATACAGTGATACGAAGGAAACAACCTACGTCATATTTATATGTCACTGCCTTAAACAATATGTTTATAGGCATAAGATTCTGAAGCAAATAGGCTATTGTCCCCAATTCGATGCTATTTATGAAGAGTTGACCGCGAGGGAACACCTCACTTACTATGCGCATATCCACGGTTTTAAATGGCGATCTGTTGAGAAGGTTATTATTAGCTCAGATTGTTATGCAGTATTTTAACGTGTTTGATTTTGTATGTGTGTATGCTTGTCTGTTCGACGCAAGAAATGTTGATCTACTTGGCTTCATCGTTCAGAGGGAAATGAAGAGAATTATACGGATGGTCATTAAACCCTTATTTAATTGATTTGAAAATTCGAGATGTGAACTGAAAGGATGAGAGGGGAGAAACGACAGCCGTCGTGAAGCATTAATACAACGGAATGAAAATAAATAACACGTTGGAAATGAGAGCAGAAATCGTCGAAAATGTGACTGAATATATAATGCGCATCATATTCAGTTAAGTAAGATATAAAACGCAAGCAGTGAAAGCATTATATGAAACGTTCCGAGTAGTTTGACGATTTTATTTGGCTCTCTTTTAGGAAGGTTATTGGCTGGGATTGTTATGCGGCATTTCAAATAGTGACGTATACGATGCTGATAGGATACAAAGGAGGAAAGAAGTTTCCTAGAAGAACAGAAGAGAATGAAGGGAAGAGAGGCTGAGCGGAGATAACTTGCGTTTTGAAGAACTGGTTTAGAATCCCACGTGAAGAATACTGAGAAAACAGTGGGGACGAAAAAAAATCTGCCTAGTTCAGCCGGAAAAGAAACTGACATCAATTAGTTTATTCTGTTGATAATGAGTCGAGTGCTCTGGGGGCAGATAAAAAAACTAAAGCAAATAAGCACGTTCCTGGGGAACAGGCTCGATGGAGCCACGATTGGGTTCGATACGGTCTTGGCAGTAGGAAGCGCAGTTGGAGACATCGGCTTATTTATTTGGTCATGACCCTTCGTTTGCATCCCGTTTTGAAAAGGTGGCGAAATAATGTTCGCAAATGTTGTGCCACGTTAAGGTGGCGCGTGGATACGTTGCCCAGTTGACCATACTGATGCTTCTTAGCAGTCGCATTTTGCCAAAAATAAGTTCTTCGCCATCGCTTTTTGCCAAAAATAACTTCTCTGCAATCGTATTTTGCCAAAAATATGAAGTTTTCTGCCAAACATCGCAGTAACAACAGAAAAGAATGTTAGCATATTGCAGAGGATAATAAATGATTCCAGTAAAGTGATTGTCGTCCTCTGAAAATTCGGTAATATTGGCGAACTAAGCGCGAAATTCGTTTCGCTGTAATATGCGTTCTGCAAGAAAACTAAGAGTCAAAAGAGCCCATGCGGCACTATTCCTGCTATGTTTCTGCTTTGGTTTGTTCTTTCCGGCCACCATTCCTCTATACCTCCCCCTTCTCGTTTTTCTTTGTAATATATCGTACTTATTTTATTATAACAGACAGTACCATTTCGACGCTCAGATGCACCACAGATAAGAAGAGCAGAAATTCTAAACTGGTGCGTCAAAGTGATCGCCATGTATCGGAGAGTTAAATAACGATCAGTCAATTTCAGATATTATGATTTAATTACGCGCTTAATTGTTAATTATGACTTAATTAATGGTTGTACGCGTTTAAAATGTTACAGAATCGGTGAATTTATTGTGACCAGCAATTTAATTCTCAATGAAATGCCCATTTCATAAGCATACAACTTTGCTTTAAAAGAATCGTTTGTTTTCGCTTTTAGATGACCACTTGGCTTTTGAAGAATATCGGTCTAGAGGAATATGCGGATGTTGAGGCAAGTGCATATAGTGGTGGCACAAAACGTAAACTCTCAACTGCGATTGCACTCGTCGGTAATCCACAGGTCAGTTTGCTATTGTGTTGCATATTGTGCACATTCATAAACGTAGCCGTACCATTTATAGAGAGGAATAAGCATCGAACATGCTCGCAATGTGATCACTGCTCTTTCTGTAAGCAATGCGGAAAAGCACGAACATCTTATCCTAGTATTGTTTGACGTCTCAAGTAGGATCCAGTAAAATCTTGAATTATTGATTTTGATTCCGAATTAGCTCTCAGGGTATGGTCGGGGAATGTAAATTTCATAGTGCTCTGGGGGATTTTGCATGAATAGTCCGTTTTTTAAAAAAGATTCAACGTCGAATATGTGACATTCATAATTGGAAAACCTTTAGTATTGCATGTTATCATAAACCGAGGCCATGTTGGAGAGGAGATCAGAAAAGGGTGTTTGTTCCCGATGCTCGAGAGAGAGAAGAGGCTTTATTCAAGACAGTACGATATGTCGATTTAAAAAATGTTGTAGGGAAAAGGGGTTTCCATCGGCGAGGCAAAGGCTTTGCATCAGTCTAATGTGTTTTGCTGTTGTTTAAGTTTGAGTGTTAACATTGCTGTTGATGAATTTAATGAGATATTTCAAGAAAATTTTTGTTCGGATAGTTTCTGAAATTCGATTGCCTCATAGGGATTTTTTTTTAAATTTCCAGATAATATTTTTGGACGAGCCAACAACTGGAATGGATCCAGGAGCGCGACAGTTCATACAGGGTGTTATAAAAGGTCTCTCGGCTGCCGGGAAGTCGATCTTATTAACCTCACACAGGTGAGCATTCCGCTGTTGAAAAATTTGCTTTTTTTGTGAAAGCCCCTTCTCCATTTCATATCTCTGGCTATCGCAACGACTGGTCCGAAACGAGAAGGCATTCATTCCCATTTGGCCAGTGGCGCTGGATATTCAGCCATGATTTTATGTAGTGGTCGAATCCTAGGCTCTCAAGGATTTCGTATAAAACTCTGTCGCGTCATCATTTTGATAATTTCATATGAAGTTGCCGAATGATCAGTGAAGACGACCGTGGCGAATTCGATCGTTAAGTTTAGATAGATATTTGCACGTGGAGAAGGCAGTGTTTATTTTCATATGAAATGTTTGATAGGCGCTGCTGAATAAACATTCCATCTCTCCTCCTTCTGCCGATACTTAGTCGTCCCACGCACCCATTCTCCCTCCCCCCCCCCCCCCCTCTCCGCATCACACGCATTCCATCCCGCCACCTTCCACCCATATTTAGTCGTACGACTCAGTTGGCATCTTTTTTTTTCGTTTTTAGCATGGAGGAATGCGAAGCGCTATGTGGTCGATTATCAGTAATGGTGAATGGTAGATTACGGTGCTTGGGTACGTGCCAACATCTGAAGGACAAATATGGTGACGGATATTCGATTCGGCTTCGTCTCAAGAAGGATGCGGATGCGAATGTGCGAGACGCGATCCACGCATTTTTCCTAAAGCGTATACCATGTGTCCGTGTTAAGGTAAGGAGCATTTTTTTTTAACGGGCCGATTCGATTGTGCGCTAAGTTCAACTAGTTTAGTTTAGTCAGTGAATGAGGTATACAAGGATAAAGTGAAAATTGAAAAGCTTCAAAAAGGTTAATAATAAGGCAAGAGAACTGAAATTAAGAGGATATAAAATCATTTAGCGAATAGGATTGAATCGAATTCTAGGTTGATGTCGATCCTACTTAACGTCAGTCTCATTCTTATTGGCTTTCTAAGGCCAGTTGTATTTCTTGATTGGCTGTTTTTCATCACCATATCATTACGCAGAGAGAAGAGAAGGATTAGGGGAGGCGTGAGATAGATCCTGTCCTTATCTATTGAAAATGTCGTGGGTAATTTAGAACGATGAAACGACGTACAGGCAACTTTTTCTGCTGTAATTCACATATCTCTTGCGCACTGCTTTAAGGTAAAAGATGAGCGCTAAACAAAAATGCCTACGTTTTCGTTGCACAGTGCACAGCGATTGTGGCAAAGTAATAAAAGGTAAGGCGCGTATCCCATCCACAAGAGAGGCTTAGATGAGAGGATGTAACATGTATGGAAGGGGCCGGAGGCAGTTGCTGTATATATGCGCCTTTAAGCTTTCAATTTGTTACAACCGCAATTCGAAAAACAAAGCTGTTTCGAACCTTTTCAAACCATTCTACGCTCCTCATTTCTCCCCCGCCTTTCTTCTTCTCCCCCCTCCCCTCCGCCTGTCCTTCCTCCACCCTTTGATGGAAATTATGTTCGCATTTCATGTTTCTATCCGATTTCAGGAAATGCACTTCGCATACGTACATATGGAAGTTCGCGAAGTGCCGCTGAAGTTGCTGTTTAGCATCTGTAGCGAAGCACATAGGAACGGTTCGCTATGCATCGAAACCTATTCAGTTTCGCAAAACAATCTGGACAATGTGTTTATTTCGTTTGTGCGCGAGCAAAATGAATCCGCACAACAATTGGTTGAGCGCGCAAGTTCGATCTCATACCCGATCGCGGGGCATCTCTCGAGAGGAAGTTCTGTGTTGGGATCAGTACCGAAAAGGTCACTGTCATGGCAAGAAGAAGCCATATCGTCGTCATATTCCGTGCGCGCAAATACTTCACTTCGGCCACTCAGTTCTCTTTCGGATAACGTCCGTTAACCACTAGTACATTGCGTGTACAGGTCATTTTGTTGCATTTTCATCTGATGCTTGCCTGTAGGGGACCAAATAATATGAGCACTTGATACGAATCACTGTATGCCATGAAATTATGAACGGTCATCGCGATCCCAGAACAAAAGTATATCATTTTTTGCGGGCGTTAGGACTGATTAATCAAGGCTTTTATAGCTTTTTTTTTTCTCGAGCTGGAGTATTTCTTTTAAACAAACGGCTGAGTGGATGAGCGAATGAGCTACTTGCAAATAAAAAATTTTAAATAAAAACTAAATTCTGAATGGTAGTCATCTCACTTTGAACTATCTAGGTGCATAGCAAAGCATGAGAATGAAAATTGCCTTCTTTTTTCCGTTATGTTTTCCAGTCATTAATTTTGTTACGACTGACTTAATAAATTCATTTTGCTGAATTTTCATTCTTTCTTGACCTTCTTTTAATTCCTTTAGTTCTTTTGTATTCTTTTTATTTTGTTTTTTATTATACTTTTTAGACATATACATTAGTTTGTGTGACTCTTCAGGTGAGTGTTGTCGCTTTACGGTCATACATAATGATAGTTATTTCATAAAACTATCATCTGAACGATTCCACCAGCAAATAATTTTAGGTTTTTTTAAACTATATGTTTGCTCTTATCGTTTTCAATAAATCTAGTTTTCGAATGAGAATTTAAAGACTTTATTGGGGTCTCGCTGATTGTTCTCAGAAAGTTCTGGTTATTTTTCTGGGTCTTGACTTTTGTAATGCTTAACGATATTCTAGAAATTTTATTACACATTTGCGAAACCTCCTCCCCCTTCCCCCCCTCCCCCCTTCCTTCATTCAGGGGTGATTTTTTTTTGTATATTGCGTTGCTCAATAATGTTTTGTCCGTTTACTGTTGTTCATAATATTTATTTATCAGGTTGTTTAATCTATCGTTACGCTTACCTCTGCCACAAGCGTATCGTTTGCTTGATGAGGAGCGAGGGAGTTGTTCTTGATTACCTGATGGGAGGGCTTTATGAGAAAAAACTGGGAATTTTTTAAAAAGATTTTATTTTTCACGGATTTGAAATTTCCCTCATTTTAATGTCGGAAATTTCATCAGTTGTTCGCAGTGGTGGGTGCAGTTTTATGAGTGCGCTTCTCTCTTCACCTCCACCTTCACCTCCTCTGCCCTCCTCCTTCTCCCTCCTTCTCCACCCTCTCGCCACTCACTACCCTTTAATACGCCAGTTCGCTGACTACGTACGATTGTTACTTGCGCGATGATTCTCTCTCTGTGTCCTTCTGCGTTGCTTTTTTTTTTCATTGGAAATTTATAGACGAGTTGATTACGCATTTGTTTTCTATTATTTCCTCTAGGCAGTGATGTGTTTTATTGTTGCGTTTCTATAAATTTCTCATTTAAGTCGACGCGATAGTTTAGCTCGTTATCAGTTTAGATCGTGACGAAGTTACTTTAAACTGTGTTACTTTAAATAACTGCTTATCCGAAGGGGCTTTCGTAACAAGTCGGTTTGTTATCGTATAAGACGCTGTGCAGAAGCAGTTGATAGTGAGCACTTTTTGATGATTTTAGTTTTGCATTTAGTGAATTTTTGTTTTTACTTTTGTGCTGGCACATATTTCGAGTCAGAAGGCATTTCTGTTTATTGCCTATCTAATGCTTTAACAGGTCGTTAACGTAAGACACGAGCCGTATATGCGTAAGGTTTTTCGCGAATGTTTCGTGTCATCTTTCATTAACGCCATATTTAATCGCATACCTTGTCGTCTTATCTATGCATACATAGATAACACATTGACGACTTATGCATAACACATTGGCGACGTATACGTAACACATTGACGACTTGCGCACAACACATTGATGACTTCTGCATAACACAATGACGACTTATGCATAACACATTGACGACTTATGTGTCTTACGTTTTCGATTTTGCTACGGCATCTGATGTTCCCTTTAAACACTTATATTTATTCCGTTTTGATCACTTTACTGTGTTGCGTAACTGTGGTCTTTATGATCTTCGAATGAATGGGATTGCTCGTATTGTACAAACAAACAGTGCCCGCATTCTTCAAGGTTATCAGATCGTTGCCAGATTTCATAAAAATATGCTTTTGAAAAAATATATATGTAAAGAAATGCTTGATTCTAAGAAATGTGGTTTTTGAAAAATCTATAAAATTCTGATTGTGAGAATTTTCCGTGCATCTAGCTGCGAGGAACCATCCTATTTAAAACTCAGTATCGAAAAAATGGCTTTTTTTTTAAAGAAGAAATGCAAACCCAGAAACAACTTTACAAATTTTAACGATGTTGGTTAACTTTGGAGGGTGTTCAGTAGTGTTCTTGAGTTGTTTTTTTTTTTGAGTAATAGATAGTACGCTTGGCATAAGCTTCGAGCTGATATAGCATAAGGCATATATATATATAAGAGATAGCATAAGATAAGCGAAAGCACCAGCATAAAATATAAAGCATAAGAGATTAAGCGACTGCGAATAGAAATTATGATTATGGAGACGAAAAGAGGGGAGAAAAAAATTCCTAAAAATTGGAAAAAAGCCAAGAAGAAATCGTAAAAATTATCCACTATTGTGTTTGCATATGAAAATTTGTAACATTGGCTAATTGTGCCCTTTATATGAATGAGCAAATGGAAAGTATATGGTTTTGTTGTCCCCTCTCTGCAATGATTTTGCTGTCCCCCCTCCCC
>JPKZ01000890.1:13675-36325 GCA_000803305.1 Toxocara canis
CCCACTCCCCCCCCCTCCCCACCCATTCCCTACTTTTTCCCTGTCAACCATCTATTGGGTTTCCGTTTTGCTGTCTCTTCGTATTGGGCTGAACGTTTGTTTAATCGACTCAGGTGCTCGGTTGTACGCTTTTCAGTTGTATCAACGCTGCAGTCGTCCGTGATATTTTGGCAATTTTTTTGATTTATTTGTTTTCATCATTGCATGCTATTATTATGGTTCAAGTAATCGAAATGTTAAGATAAAAATATTGACCACCTCCGCTCGACGTGTTATATGATCCTAACTATACACTACCATCTATTCATGTTGTCTCGCTACCAAACTGATCCATTGATTGATCAGCGACTGTCCAGATCGTATACGTAGGTGTATCTTTATATAAACAAATGAAGAATTGTAAAGCTCGTATGGGCTATTTCAAGAGTGAGTAGTCATTTACAATGTAGTTGCTATGAAGCAATCATAACCGAAAGACGTGATGTTCACTTTGGTTATTGCAAAATTTGTTCACATTGTTATCATTTTTTTGTTTTATTGTGCTATTATTATTGGCGATGTTTTGACTTTAATTGTCTCTTTTCCAGTTGACTATCAAACGAATGATTAGTAATTAATTCACAATTTAAGAATATTCAAGCAAAAATTCTTTTTGTTTATTCGAACTCACTAAGTATTTGCGGATAAAAATTTTCGTTTTCAGTAAATTTTCGTCGAAAAATTGTTACCTACAAAAATATTGTTTTCTTTTATTCTCTTACTGGAAAGTTGTATTTTGGAGTTTTTATCGAATCAAATTGTAAAAACTTTTACATTGATTCTGGTAATCGTTTGTTCGTTCAAATTGCTGACAGTTTTTTTGCTTTATCGAAGTTTAGTAAATTTTAAACTGGTTCTGTTTTGTTTATGTTCAGTGCATTACGATGATGTTTGGTCGGTTTTGTTTGCCGAAGAAAAAGTGATAAATTTTTAATAACGTAATTTTTTTTTTTTTTGTTAAGTATCAGAATAAACTGATTGAACGGCGAACTGGTGTTCATTTACGACAAAGAAATAGGACGTTTGCTGAATGCATATCGTTGAAGAGTTTTTATGGAGAGTAATATTACCGCATTGAAGAGAGCGCATGTTGGTACAGGAATGTTGTTCACGTTTGCAATGCGAGATTAGTTCTGCGAACAGTCTGCGACGTAGCTACATCGGAAGAGGATTTTTTTTTTTTTTAAAAAACACCAGCTGGAACTAAGAAAAAAAGATTGGAATTTCAGAGCGTCATTTCTTGTTTTACTTAACGCTAACCGAGAGTTCCAGAAATAGTTCTTTGAGAGAACACCAAGAAAAGAATCTGGATACGGCGCAAATAACTGTCTCACAGTAGTACAGATGATCGAGCACATTCTCATTCGTGATAGGAGTCGTCGGGTACTTGTGTATTTCTGAGAGCACTGGAAAGCTGATACCATGCTCCCAACTGAAAGAAATTCATGACAACATTGGCTCCATCTAGAAGTTTCGCCACAGCCTAAGCTGCATAGTCGTTTCGTTAAATTGTTGGGCGAAATTGATCGAGAATTTCCGACTACATTTTTTCCACACTTTTTGAATATGTTTAATCGATTTTGCCGAATAATTCGATGGCGATTCTTCTCTTTTTCTTATCTGGACCGAAGGATTGGATCCACCAATACTAAGTGGCGATAGCTGCCATTAAAACTCACAAATTCAATGTCGAACATTCAGCAATGTCAGCAATTGTATTCATACCTCCAATCCATGTTTCACCACTTTCGACATAATTAATCCGTAGGCTAACGTCTTACACGAATTAACCCTTCACTGCCTTTCATCACACCTGGATGCTTAACTTACTATATATGATCTTTCTAAATGATGCGTTCTTGAACTCCTAAAGTTTATTTTCGGTTTTCCGGTTTTGCATGGTCTGAACATCTCTACGAAGAGCAGAGAAGCATTGCCATAGACAATCTTTTAACCCCAGTTCTTGCTGACCTTTTGATGTCTTTCGTCGAGAGATGAGTTCTTTATGTGAACTAGACGTACTTGTGCGTCACATCGATGACATGTACGAAACTTCCCGATCAATTTATATACATCTTCGACCTATTCGATGGCGATTCTTCTCTTTTTCTTATCTGGACCGAAGGATTGGATCCACCAATACTAAGTGGCGATAGCTGCCATTAAAACTCACAAATTCAATGTCGAACATTCAGCAATGTCAGCAATTGTATTCATACCTCCAATCCATGTTTCACCACTTTCGACATAATTAATCCGTAGGCTAACGTCTTACACGAATTAACCCTTCACTGCCTTTCATCACACCTGGATGCTTAACTTACTATATATGATCTTTCTAAATGATGCGTTCTTGAACTCCTAAAGTTTATTTTCGGTTTTCCGGTTTTGCATGGTCTGAACATCTCTACGAAGAGCAGAGAAGCATTGCCATAGACAATCTTTTAACCCCAGTTCTTGCTGACCTTTTGATGTCTTTCGTCGAGAGATGAGTTCTTTATGTGAACTAGACGTACTTGTGCGTCACATCGATGACATGTACGAAACTTCCCGATCAATTTATATACATCTTCGACCTCAGTAACAATTTCGAGCCTTATTATTTCTTTTTCCATGGAAACCTTTTGGGGAAGATGGACTCTCTTTCTCAATACAAGGATTTCTTACGTCGATGGTTAATTAAATGAACTTCTGATTGGTATACAAAACCCTTCTTCCCTAATGTTATTGTCAGTGAGGAATCTCATCATCTTCCTGTATGTGATATATCATTTTTTGAAGAAAGTCTGTTCAACCAACACCTGGTCGGACCTTATCGATTCTTAATGGTGATAATCAAAATCAAGGTAGGTCGCAGCGTCCGGCCATACACAATTTTCAAACCCTTCTGTGCTCCATCGTGCAAAGCAAATAGATCATGGGGATGGTGCTTACGCATGTCACATCATTCCATATATTAGCGATGTCATCATAAACGAACTAATGTCGATTCTTAGCTTGACCTAACCTTCCACTAGACTGTAACACTCAAACCTGCTATCCGTAAACTTCTCATTCACGACAGGTTTTGGATCGTATCAATCGCAGTTCCCCAAAATCTTTCTTGCGAACAAATTTGGTGCTTAGTATTTGAAGGGAACCATCTGTTGCACCAGATGTCCCGTAGTGCCATCTATATGGGCGAGACGGGTCGGTTCCTATACGAACGAATTCGCGAGCAAGTTCTCAGCATGAAAACATCAACACTAACATCGCATATCGGTTGCTTGATGGCAGGATATGTCGCCGACTGTCATAACGGTCCATGTGACAGAGATAATCGCCAAAATAGTGGCTCGAGGAGTCAGCAGTGTGCTTCGCAAAATTGTAGAGGAGAGTTTCATTTATTTTACAAGGATGCATGGAAATATCCTTCCTTACTCCATCATCCTGCCCATTCTTCAATGGCTTCGTCCCAGTATCCGCTTATATGTTTCGTTGTGTTCTAAATTGTTCAATGCTTACGTCTCTTTACTACTCGCTTTACACTGTTGTCCTTTTATATGTTGGCATACCTGCAAAATGCTGTATTGCAAGCCCGTGCTATAGTCATGGCTCACGGGATCGAAACTCCAGCGGAGACACATGTATTGCGTATTACTGTCACCTCGTTGGGCGCGTTCCGAGTTCCTTAGAATTATCCATCTGATTTGTAGCACATATATGGGATAATTTGTCGTCGGTCTGCGGAGTAACGATGTCGTGCACGGTACTGGATTATTGTGATGAATGGGAAATTCCAGACCAGAAAATCAACCGCTAGAAATTCTAAAAGTTTGTGTAGTTTAATTAATGAAACGACACTAGAACAAGTGCAAAGCGAGATTGAAGTTAAGTCGTATCTCAGTTAAGTTCGCAGTTAGCAGTTTAATGGCGGATTCAGTATCTTATGGCCGTAGAAAACGGAAGGCACAGACACACGCCTTATGATTATGTAGGCGTTGTGGAATTTGCATGTGCTCTTAATCACGCGTGATTACTTTTTTTCAGGTGTGGTTTGTTACTTTATCTTTTTTTCAGGGTAGTTTCTTGGTTCACGTGGTACACAGGGGTTTTCTTAAATGGTCAGTTGTATGCCTATTATGAATTAGATTACATTTTTATCGAATTGGAAGCAGTGAACAAGGTTTCCTCGAAAATCAGTGTGCGGCTAAAGCATGAGTGCAAGACGAGTGTGGCAGCACTATAACGCAGGCTTCTTATTACAAATTTGTTCTCAGTGAACGTTTCAGTGTCTAAATTTCGAGGAAATATACACCTCCAATGTGATGCTGTTCGCTTCGCCTGCTCTCCGCCCCCCTCCCACCCCCGCGCATCGCCCTGCTTATGCCACATAGATCGGGCGGAAAGTAGGTGACATGAGCGGAAAATTTTACAGACACTTATATCATGCAGGCTTTCTATTTCCTTTTTTTTTCAAAGTTCTATGTATCAATCGTTGTCGATGCCAAACATCATTAGTAGAACGTTCTGAGTTCGCCGAATTCCCAGCATTCGTGCAGCATACAATAGATGATGTGGACGAAAAACAAGCTTTGATTTTGTGAGGAGGTTTCGATTGATGGTGCTGCTCGTGCACAAGTGGAAAAAGAATCATCCACGCTCGCAAGATTGGCGACAACAAATGAGCTTAAATTGTTGAGTTATGAATGTTAAAGAAATAATGTTATCAAGCAACAAATCATGATTTAAATTTGAATAATATCGAAATGGTGCGGTTGAGCGTTAGCCGGTACGAGTTCGAAAGAATGAGGGTGGAGTTCCCTGTTTATATAGATGTGGAGTGAATGTTAGCGTTGTATAAAATGTAATTACGTATAAAATGTATAAAATGTAAAAATGTAAATAAAATAACCTTTGAAACGTATGTGAACAACAATGGTAGTAAAATCATCATCATTTAGTAAGAACGCTTATAGGTTTTGAGGCTAAAATCCATGCAAAATGGCTCTTTTTTTTCTGGAAGTCTGCTTAAACTAAGCTACTTTTGCATAGAAAAAGTCACATCTTTAAAAAGAATCGCTATAAGTTAAATGAAGTTTTGTTGTGCAATGTTCGATTTTTGATTTTTCCATTCTGTTTTGATCACAGTTGTTGGCTGAATACAGACTGTTTTTATAAGAGTATATCCGTTTGTGAAAGGACTATGATTCACACCTGAACACACCCTGAACACACTCACCACCCAAGTAACGAAGACGTTTTTGTCGAAAATATTTGAACGTTTTCTTAGATGACCGAGAACGCTTGGTGATCTTGAGACGCAAATAAACATATAAAGGGAGTACGGAATTACTTATAACGTAAAGGACGGATGTAAGGCTAACGACGAGAAAACTTTTGAAAACTTTCATAGGCCTTAGGAATTTGAAATGGCGAGCTTCCATGTGTGTATATATTTTTGGTTTAGGTGTTTCTATTATTGCTGTGTAGACCACTTTACTTAGCGCTAACGAATGCTGTAGATGTAATTTATACACTGGGATCTTCTATCACATCACTTTTACACTTCAAAAAGATTTTACAGACTACGAGAAGATTATAGGCGTTCATTGCATCCGTGAAATTCTTATGCATTGTGCAATCCATGTGATGGCATGTTCTGCCAGTGGAGTCTGAAAATAGAAACAAATCCTCTTCGGAAGAAGATCAGTTTAAAACTTCATTGTTACGAAAGATCAGATCAGTAAAAGTATGAATTTGCGTCAGTTACCGTCAGTATATGAAAACGACTGAATTAAACACGCTAACGCACCAACACTGGCTCCGTGGGCATGTTCCACTTGCTCGCATTTGTTCTTCGATCGAGCAAGTGTAAATTACGACCCAATCAATCCACTGCAAAATATGTGCATTTTTTAGCTCTTCTACATGCGCATAAGCTCATCTAAGGCTGATCAATCGATTTGTGATTGAATGAATGAATGGATGAATGACTGAATAAGTTTATTGTAATCGATAGGTAGCTTGAGTTGAGGAGGTTAATTTAGAATGACAGTTATATAAAACTACGATCTTTCGTGATTCTGATTTCTGTGGTGCTCAAGTATCAGGCAAGAAAACAAAACTATACAATTACGGTATGAAGAACTAGCCCATATTGTGCCTCGCAAATTCAAACTTTTCAGGGAACATAAAAACGAGATTAAATATGTTTATGACTTGATTAGAATGTAGGGATGATATGCTGCAATACTGTGGTTTCGATCTATTCTGTAAATACAGTTTCCTTTTAACCGCTATGCAACATGTCACATATTTCCTTCTCGTTTACCCGCGAAGGTTTCTCGCCGAATAGCAAAGAGTGTGACGTTGCCAATGATTATTTGAAGCAGTTCATTGGAGTGGTTGGCATTCGATTTTTGCAAAAAAAATACTGATAGAAAACGATACCCCTATTCACGTCCTTCCCGAGCTTTTTCTATATTTTGTTTCGTTTTGTTTTTTCTTCTTTCAAATTTTTGCCTGGTGAAACGTGAGAAGGCTACACTGGCGAAAGCTTATTTATAAAAGACGAACTATGGAAGACGACGCACTGACTTAATTTCCGCGGTGATTTTTGGTATGTGTTCTATCGCCCTTTTACCTTAGCCATTCAATATTCAATTGCGTTTTCCTATACAGAATAATTAATAAAGTATCCATTGTTGGTGAATGCTGCGGTCTGAATTCGGAACTACAGAAATAACACTTCCGAACAAGCGGAAGCAAGTGTAATGATGATTTGGGAAGTCAGTTTTCCGCGTTTCCTCTTGTGCTGTATTGGAATTTCTAATTTCGAAACGATTGACACAAAATTTATTGAAGCTACTGATTCAGCTAGAAGCCCTTATTCTTTACTAGAAGACTAGGATTCACAGCTTGTCCCTTGCTAATGGGGATGCCCTCACTCATAAGAAAGGAAAACTCACAGTAGCGGTATGTCCCAAATGGGTTTCTTGCAGTGGTCTTAATTAGCATTTACCTCGAAACCCTGAAGTTAGGTCCTCAGTTCATCGTAGAACCGAGTTTGGAAGATCCGACTCCGGAGCTCGGAGCGCTTCACTACTAGGTAGAGAAGCAAAAGAAGTGAAGTAATTGACTTTGATATAAAGTGAAATAATGAAATAATTGAGTAGATGCTGGTGGAAATTCCCTTGCTCCTTATAATATTTGTGTGTGTGTGTGTGTATGGGGGGGGGGGGGGGAGAGGGGGGAGGAGAAAAAAGTGGAATTCCTACCACCCGCCCTTCGAAAGAGATTGATGTCCTAATTACTAAGGAAGCTCACCAAGTGGGTGAACTCCGTTTCGAACCGTGCAGAGAGCGAAACATGCGCTCGAAGTCACTTATTTCACTGTCTTCATGCAGAGAAGAGAAGTGAGCGTAACTGCCTAACAATAGCATAAACTTGTATTAAAAGTATACGCTGAAGTGGCCGAAGAGACGAAATACTCGTTCGCATGATCGATCTTTGTAGTTCTTTCGCCGTTAAGTTGAGAGAATGGAATGATTGCGTCGGAAATAAAAGTAGAAAATATTTGTATTGTAAAGCTACCGTAAACGATGGCGGATGGAATGTGTTTAAAATAGTGTCGAAGTGTCGATTGTGACTTGTCGTCGGAATGTCAGTGAAAATAATCACTATGGATCTATTTCACCTGACCCACTCTAGCTGGGTGCAGTTCTCACGTTCACGCTCGCTCGTCATTTTCGATCTTTTAAACATTAACCACTGTGATGATAATTCCGTTCATGGAAATGGCACACTTCTTTAAAGCCTCAAATTTGAAAGTTGATTTTTGTAGCGAAATCATGCGTTTGAATCGACTGTTTTGCCGGTATGTGACGTTTTGCTTAAAGAATATATATGAGAATATTTTGGTATGGAGCCATTCCTCTCTAAGATCTATGTTTTGTCCTAGATCTGTGCGTAATGATAGTTCGCATGTTGTGTAAGTAATGAACAATCGAAGATCGTCAAGTTTTTTTTTATTAATCCCTCTGAATGTTCTGTTCCGGAATTTTCGAAAAAATTTATCCCAACATTTTCAACATTACCTTCATAGATACATACCTCTTCTGGAAGCCTGGCGCTCTTACCAGTTGATATATACTCACCATCGTTGCTTTAAGAGTTCATGCAACCGTGTTATAACTTCATCTAATCCTCAGCTTCGTATAATACCATTTAATGTGCGCTTCAGCAAATTTGCATTTACAGAGAACCTTACGGCAACGCTATGTCTGCGTGTATTTATTTGTATGCTTGTCTTTCTGTCCGTCCGATAGTTTACCTCTCGGTAGCTGCCCAAGCCGAGCACAGCCATTCCATTGGATGTTTTAGCTTGTTGTTGAGTGCCACCCGTTATCTGGGCTATCAGCGGTATGGTAAACCCAGAATCGAACCCGGGTCTTCCCGCACATGAAGCGGGAGCTCTACCACTGAGTTACTGCCTCCCTCCCAGAATAATCCGAGATATATGAACTCTCATTCTTTTTTCGAAACGGTTCATCGACTCTGAAGAAGTGATAAGCATTTAAAGGTGTAAAAATCTTGCATACATTTTGCAGCCGATCGGGTTGCATCTCCATTGATCGGATCGCGGAAAACAACGAATGTTAAGTCGGCAATTTTTAGAGCTGTCGAATTAGTCAGTTTACGAATTTTCATTGTTTGAGACCAGTTTATGAAACCAGATGGTCCCGCAGTGGAATTTGGTGAATTGCTTATCTGCCAGCTGTCTGACAAACACCCGTATTTGTTCTCAGATCCACCTTCTAGGAAATAAAACCTAAATGGTTCCAAAGTTTTCAACATTTCTTAAGCGACGAGTTACTATGAAGCTGGCTATACGATCAAACTTTGTGACTCGAGCTTCAGTGGTAGCCAGCTAGATAGACAGGAACGCAGAGAGAAAGTGCATATGCGCACAAATGACGCTCCCGTAACGCGCCTCGCAAGTGCGAAATCTGCAGTTGAAACGAGTCGCAGTGGATACGCGTGGTCGGGTAATTGAAGTGTGGGAGTAGATGTGCATTGCAAGTTGTTGCAGTGCGCGGATGCGTCTTAGAAATCGTTCATTACTTCCAGGTTGTCCGTAAAACCGAATGGCCTTATGTGTTTCGCCCAAACAGATATCCTCGAGCGCTCTATACGCGTTCCCACTGTCACGTTTAGGCGGAGGGGATGAGAGCGGAATGACAATGAACCCCCGTAGCAGGTTGGATTCCGTCAGGTTTCGAGTTGGTCCTAGAAAATATTTTCGTTAAAAATAAGCTTAAGCCCGAAGCAGACCCAACGAGGTAGATCAGGAATATGGTAATTTGTTAGGATAGAACAAGAAATAAAACCAAGCGAACCGTAACATGCATAAGATAGTAGAAACGCTATAGTAGTGTGCTTTACTGCGCTCTGGGTTTTGAATATGATGCAGACACCGTACTCTGCCACGAAAGAGTGCACTATGGTTGAAAAAGTACAAATAACTTTAGCACAAGTGCCTTCACCGTTGGCCATATTTCATGCATTGAGCACGTTTGTGCCTCCAGGCACTAGAGAAACGGACATGAGCTTTCGAACTTAAGTGCTTCATCTTGCTACTTCACTGCTCTTAAACAGATTTTTGTAAATTGAAAATGTTATTAGTTCATTATTAGTATATCTTCTTGAATGGCGACTTGCTTCACTTATCCCCATCAATGAATCATCCAGTGATCCAGTTTTCAGCATTGCTGTCAAAGTAATTAGTAGTTGCGCACTTAAATGAGATGGCATAACAGCAAAATTGTCATTGTTGTTGGGGTCACATGAGACGTCTGTGATCGTTTACTATCAGAATGGAACGAAAACACTGATCATGAATTTTTGTGTTCGAAACGTTACATATTCATTTGACGATACGTGGTTGTATTGCTCTGTTGACGATCGGTAACTTTCGATCGTTGATGTGTGCTCCCAATGAGTTATTCGCCAAATTGGAGTGCTCACTTCCACCCAAACCAGTCTTGTTCGCTTCTCCGAAATTCCGAAATTGATACTAACGATTTCGTCTTTCGTTTGACGTTCCACTCGTATTTTGCTCAAGTTGTTGTCCTGCCTCGTGCACGCACAACTACTAATATCCTAGAATTCTTTATGATTCGATAGGCTGTTCGGAATGTTTGTCAGCAAGCTAATTTTTGAAGACTATCACATTATTTGTTCGACATCAGTGCGATATATTGGCACGGTTTATTAACGCTATAGTTCGCGATGTGAAGGCAGCTGTCATTTCATCGATCCCGGTATCGATGCAGCTGACAACCATGCCCACGCATGATTGTTCTGACCAGTTTCGGAACGCCTGGTGGTCAGCCTGCTTGCGATCCGTTAATAGTGGCTGAGAAAACGAAATTTTGAGTTCAGCGCTTTGAATAGGGGAGAACTGGACAGTCGTATCTGGAGTAGTCTTTGCTCGCTTCATTGTTTAAGTTAGTGATTGCAGCATTAAAGTCGGAGAAATGAACGGAAGAAATGGAGAGCGTATTTTAGTTTTGTAGTCGAAACATGTTCGCTTAAATGCATCTTATCAAGCCTTTAGATTCCACCTTAGCATTGCGTATTCACTGGGTGTGCGCGAAGGCACGTGGCGCTCTTATCATTGAATGGTTTTCGGCGTAAAATTCCATTTTTGAAAGGGTTAAAATGAGTCAAACTCGACTTACCGTGTCCCTGGCTGCTCCTACAGGAGTTGCACATAATAGAACTACCTCTTCGAAGTAAGCGTTGTAAAAAGCAAGCTTCTTCTTTTATGACAACCCAAAAAAACAAATGAGATCAGAGCTGCTTTCCCAGTGTGGGATGGCGAGAAAATTTGAGAAATTATGAAATAGCTATCCAGCTAGTTCACGATTACTTCTACAATTTTTTTTCTAGTATAACAAAAGAGAATGCCGCTCCAAAATGGGTTCATCTAGTCCAAGAAGTAAAGCAGGATCAGTTGCTATGGAATCGCATACAGAGATTTTTAAAGCAATCGATATCGTCTTCGTTCCTTCGAAAAATTAGCGAAATAAAGAAGGACATATCATTTAAAGCGCATTCGCCTCTATGGGTTTCGACAGTGGTGGCGCTGATTGAAATGAAGTATAGCCATCAAAGCCATCAAAGACCCAGCGAATTTTACGCGAACATTTTTTTTTGCCTACAGTGCCGAAACATTGAAACAAAAGTAAATCGATCGGAGCAATTGCCGACGCAGTCGATTACTGTCAATGAACGTGAATCTGTGCCCATACATATCCATTAACGATATTACCGTCATAAATGCAATTTCATCTTGATGTTCTGTGGTCTTAATTTGTGCAAGTGAACTTAATTACTTTAATTAATTTAATGAACTGCTTGTTTTTGCCAACTGTGAGCTAGCTACATGTTTTGCTTTTTTCTTTCAGTATCATCAAGTCGGTAATAGCGTATTGAATCGTGATAAAAGATCAAGTTATTTTCAAGTTCGATTTAAAACATAAAAAACCTATTTTACTACCGTTGTTCATATTCACATATATAATTTTCTTTGCAGAGATCAACGTAGCCATTCGACGTTCGTCGATCCACGCTTTCGTTTAATGCGTAAATACTTCAGACTTTTAATATAGCCTACCTAGTCAACATAAGTCTTTCAGAATCGTTATTCTACTATGCAGAAGGCTGTGGTCATCTATTTAGTTGTCGCATTAGTGGCGAGCTCATTGACAACCTCCGAAGCACGTACAAGAATAAGGGACGATATTGGCGGGTAGGCACAATCGTTATTTACGAAAAAAATAACTGAAAAAAAATGCGATGGTGCTCCAGCTCGATCAACAATCTTCTTTCAACTATTCATCACTTATGGAATTTATATTTGTCGAATAAAACCTCCGCCAACGCGGACCTGTTACCGTCATCTGTAACATTTGTACTTCTTTGAAGAAAAAAAGACCGAAAGTCACAATTATTATCGTTTAATAGAATACTAATAAGTCAATAGTTTCGCTTTGAACAGAACGGTTCTCAGAAATGAAAATTGCTGAGAACGCCAACTATAAAACAAAAGCGCATTTGTAAAGAAATTGACTATACGAGAAAAAAATTGCTTTTTTAAGTAAAGCTTTTAGCCAACCTGCAAAATATTTATCTAATCGAATTTCAATCACTGATATGCAAAAAAAAGAGAATTTTTAGAATGTTTTAAAACAGTAAAACGATAAGTTTGCGACGACAGGGATCAAGTTTCGAAATCCGAATACATTAAGTAATTAAGTACTGTAAATTTACTGTAAGTACATTAAGTACTGTAAATTTCATTTATTCAGTATTGTTGTTTACGAAGCAGACAGTTTGAAACTTAACAGATCGAAGATATAGCTTTATTTTCTCAACGTATTGCTTTTCGCTGAGTTGCTAATTTCATCGCCAGCCATTTTGTTTTCGGAAAGGTTTATTTAAAGAGACAACACTTAATACAATGAACAACAAGACTGATCTTTATCAGAACATACGTCCGCGCACAACCTGGAACCATTTAGATATCATAGTTACTCCATGTTATGTTCATTGATGTTGAAGGGATAGATTTCGTGCGCGAGGCGTACTCTTCCGTGCTAAACGATTTGTGAAGAAAGCTATCGACTCCTTCCACCCACTGGTAATCACTTATTCATTTTTGAAATATCGACCGCTAATATTTTGAATATCCATGTTTCCGCTTCACTTTTCAGCTAGGAATGGAGCAGAGGAGAGGAGTATCGGGAAGGGTCTAATAGGTTTATGGCTCAAAAGGCGGCAGACGAGGCACACCAGGCAAATGGTTGTTTTTGTAAAAATGATAATTAGTAAGTGGAGCACCAAAAATACTTCTGTAGAAGTCACATCAGTTTCTCAGCAAATATTTCTAAATTCTTAAACGATTGAGCCAAATTAACATTAGAGTAATATACTAGTAAATGAATATCCCATCTCTGTCAATATTTTTCTACTGTTCTTGCTTTCATACTAATTTCTCCTTAAACATCTCGCTAAACTGTACGTTTGCCGCATTGTCACTTAGTGTATTCAGGGCTGCTGCAAACTGAAACGGCTTTTTTAATATGGCATTTTGTATAGAACTGTAGGTAGGTAGGTCAGCGGCATCCACGATATAACGACGATAATTTCGATTTGTCGCTCGATACCTTACGTTCTGTTGCCGACTCTTTTTTTTTTGCTTTCTTGCCAATAATATGGCATGGATTTCTCCACGATATCGATAATTTCGATTTGTCGCTCGATACCTTACGTTCTGTTGCCGACTCTTTTTTTTTTGCTTTCTTGCCAATAATATGGCATGGATTTCGTCATGACTGAATCCGGTTTTTCCAGCAATTCTGTTCATTTACTTAGTTAAATCAATTTATCATAAAATGTGCTGCCGATCTTGGAATGACTTCTCAAAAACTGTATGTTATTTACTCCTCAACCGTTTAATTCATAGATCTTCATTTGTAACGACGATTCGAGGCATATTCCTGCAACAATAAACTGAACTCTTTCTCTGAATTTAACGCTATAAGGATCATAGACTTCAATACGCAGTTCACAGCAACAGCTATAGAAATCCTCAGCTATCATTGGGTTTTATCTATAGCTTCCATGTTTGAATTTTAAAAGTGGTTAGATGAAAGCGGCATATTAAGAGTAATAAAGCCGCAAAAAGACTGAATATTATGCGACTTTATAAAGAGTTTCAGTAAGCGCAAAAAGAAACCACGACTGCTCCCATTACTTCGCATGAGCGCTTTCGTAGCATATACAAATTTTGCGGGGTACAATAATGTCTGCCTGTTATTTTAATCCTATATTGCTGAAAATTTCGGTGAAGTGCATCCATTTACGAAAATTTGCGAAAAAAAACTCGTGAATTGGCCAAAAAAAATTAATGTCTTTATTGATAAACTGAGAAATATAATTGGTAAAAAATATAAAGATAAATAATTGATCTTTTTCAATGTCAGTTCTCTGCATTTTCATAAAAGCACCAAAATCCTTAAAAACTCAGTAAAGTTCGAGAATTTTTCCACTTTTTTCTAATCCGTTGGCGCCGCTTTTCTTTAAGCACTTTTCTTCCTTATCGAACAACCACCACTTAAAAATCCCACGAAATAACTTTCGTAGTAAAGTGGTAAAATACTCTCCCACATGCGCGATTTCCTTACTTCTACGACAGCTGTTTAAAAGACTCCGTGGGAATGTTACTTGCCCGGAAATATTTGGGCGTTGTTCAACTTTAGAAGTAAGCGGATCTTTTGCAATAAATGATCTTCCACTAATTTCCACCTTTTTCGTCACATCCTAGGTCAAGGAAGGCATCAAGTATGTGTATGTATGTATAGATGGATGAATACAGTGACATAACTGTACAAATAAAGGTATTAGAGGATCAGAAATTTCGAAAATAATTCCGGATGATTTCCATTTTCCTGTATCTTCTTCAGGAATCCCTAATTCGAGCTCGTCGTTTCATTTACGATAACTGACGACGGCATACTCAGGCGATGCGTTGGAGAAAGAGAACTGGATTCAGAAAAACTATAAAGCTTTAAAATCGATTTGATGTATTTCGGCTGTCTGCCATCGTCGGCAATGCCCGTCGTTCCGTGTAAATATTCAGCCGGGCTACAACGCTAGACGCATGACGTCGACGATGTGATATCTATGAAGCTTTGAATTTTTAAGTGTTAATTTCAATACTTGTGAGCACATTTTGCATATCCATTTGATGAATTTCGCCTTCCTCAATAAGATATTATTTTATTAAACGTTCCTTATACTTATGCACACCAAAAACAAATCAAAAAAGCTACTGCAAATACAACAGTTCAACACTTCTATCAGTTTATCAGATAACCAACTTTATTAGTTTATCAGTTTCCTCAGTTTATCAGCATATGTTTGTTTTCTTTCTTATAGATGCACGACCTTTGGTGCTTTCTGAGAAATCCCAACAGGAAAAATGCTTGAGATTCACAATTATGTGATTGCAAAAGTAAGCATGCGGCAGTGATTAGCCGATACGAAGAAAACAAATCACAAGTGCAACGAGGTGAAATGAATTAGATTTCATCTTTGAAAATATATAATAACTGAATTAATGCCTATGATGGCAGCGGTAGTGCCGTTGCCTGATAAACGAGGGAGCCAGGTTTCGACTCCTGGCTGTTCGCCATAGGATCACCATCAGCCCGGCCACCAAGTGGCCCAAATTGGTCACAGCTATCATGGAAGTGAAGAGGCAATGGCCCTCAGTTCTACGCATGGTTTTTGACTGCATGGACGACGGGGGTCGATGAAGTCCCAACATTTATACATGGAAATCATAGAAAGATTAGAGTCACTTCACTTAACTATATATTTCGCAGCCAAATAAATGATTTCATGGTTGAAAAGTCGTTTTGCAAAAACGACTCCAACTCATTTCTTGGAACGCGATCAGAAGTACGACAAGCTAAAATGGATTAGTTGTTTCCGAGAAGTCCATAATTATATAATTAGCGAAGGTTAAACTATTCTAACCCATTTCTTGGTACATCAGCAGAAGTATGATCAGCTTAAATAAACTGCAACAACCTGAAATGACTGTTTTCCAGTAAGTGAGTCAAAACGACTTTGGCTCATATTCTAGAACATAACACCACAGTGTTATAGTATTGTTTCCTTCTTTCCACTTGCGCATGGATATATGTGCAGACACTTTCTTCCAAACGCAGAGTCAAGGAGAACCGATGAGAAAACAGATAGAAAAATGTTTTTCGTCACCTTACATTGACATCAACAAAATGCTTTTTTTTTCACACCAAAAAAACCGTAAATGAGTAACACGAAACTGTTCAAAGGCGCGCTTGAGCACCACCCGCTATAACGACCGACTCTCCGGTGATATATGATGCATCATCAGAAACAAGGAAAGCAACCGCCCCAGCGCATTCTTCGGGAGTACCGTATCTGTTACAAGCAATCTCATGAAATGCATGCGGCTCGCTCACTTCTCCATCAGCTCCAGACCACAACTGAAATTTGTTATCACAACGCGAAATTTACAAATATCAAAAATACCATATTCAGAACTGTAAGACTTTGCGCTTTTCATAAACAGTTTGTACGCAATGAACGCCCATAAAAAACATGAATAAAGAATGAAGAAACTTCGATTCCGAAAAAAAATTTTTATATAGAGTTGATTTACCACCTTCACGAATCAAACTTCATGCACCATATCAGTTTGTGGAACGGAAAACGAATGAATTTGTGGCATGCACTAGATCTGATAGGAGCTTGTACTAGATGCTGACTGCCGGGAAAGTGACAGCTGGATTCAAGCGAGTTCAGATTCCACGATTTTGCGTGAACTAGCGCGTCCGATGCAGAAACTAAATTCGAGGAGGAAACCGAACTGATGGAAGAGGGAGCGGAAAGGATCGGATCACATTCAAACATTTACGGTACAGTCAAACGGTATACTACACTAGGAACTATGTTGGAAACATTGTGATAAGCCTTTATAGGTACCTGTGAAAAACTGACAAAATCTCAGTACCATTTCACTCACTTCCCGTTCACAGCAATCAAAGCCTCCTGAGTTTAAAAATCAAGTTCGTCTATTCTTCCACGTCACATTACAATTTCTCGCCAACTTGGACGGCCAGTTTTCAAAACAAATCTTTCTTTAACTTATTTACAAAAATTTTTTACTTCTCGTCGCTGTAAAATTTCTATGAAATCCAAATAACATACCATAGCACTCATTTTGGTCTTTATGATGCCCGGCGCAATACAATTGACTCTTATGTTTTTGCTCGCTAATGAGTTCGCAAGCGCCTTTGTAAGTGCAACGACTGTCGTTTTTGTTATACCATAAGCGGCGATCCCCTTAACAAACTCCTTAAAGTTACGAAAAGCAAGTTGTTGAGTAAAAAACGTTCAAAACTCCACACTTATCATACTGAGAATGATGCTGAATATAGTATATTTAAGAGTACGATGCATAACCCTCTATAAGAGATGATACAACTTAGACGTTTATTACGATGCAGCGCTCTCCATGTTAAAACTCGTGAGCTCTAGCATTCGCTTATTGATTCTGAAGCTTAAATTACTGCTATACTTAAAACATTTTTAACGTTCTAATCGTTTTCCCAAACCGTTTCACAAGATGCCTCCATCAGTATTTGCCACAAGTAAATCATAAATAAGAGAACGTAATGATTGTTCGGTTAGAAAGATAATACTTTTCCTAGAGGAAATCTTTTTTTTTTCCTTCTTTCCCTAGGTGGTATCACATGTTTCAGTGAATTTCTTTACTTCAAAATACCCGGTTGGAGTGAATTGTAGATCGCTGTGAATTCTCAGCAACGGCCGGGACAAAGCCCTTCTAAAGCCCACAGCCACAACCACGCTGTCCTTGGATGTTGGCGCTGCAGCTCAAGCTGGAGCCAAATAATTGTGAAGCTCCACACCCAGGCTATCGAATGTGTCAGACTTACAAGCAGAGCAAAATCTTCGGAAGCTCGGAGTCGAAGCCAGGTTATTGTAAAGATCGAAGTCGGGTAAGATTGGAGCTGGAGAAAAATAATCGTTAAGGCTAAAGTTGGGGCCAAGTGTTACCGGAGGCAGATGCCGAAACCAATTTATCTCGCAAGTCGAAGCGCCAGCAAAGATTTTTATCCCCGAAGCCCGAAACTGACTAAGCTTTAAGTTGTTGATAAAAACTCACCTGTCAGACACTACCGCCTCATAAGATCCCATATAGATATAGTCTGAAGTTTTAAAATAAAACAAGGTTGACAAACTGCCTATTCACTTAAAAATAATAACCGCAGCATTCACTAATGAAAGTCGTCCTATGGCATAGTAGCGAATTTATAAAAGCAAAAATGTGGCAACATGGAAGTGAACAAATTTACCGGTGGAGATTTGTAGGCGCTTATCGACGCGTTGAAAATCACACTGCCACCACTGTAAAGAAGAGTACGTATATGCATACACAGTTACAGTTTTATATAACTATCTGCTGATGGTTAGACGGCAAGATTAGTTAGAAGTATATATAGATTAGTTGGAAGTATATATACAAGATTAGTTGGAAGTATATATATACATGTATATGTATATGTATATGATGTATATATACGTATATATATATAATGTTATATATATATATATAATGTTTGAACCGTCTAACCGTCAGCAGATAGCTAAATAAAACAGGAACGCTGCCAACGTCAAGCGTATTTTACCATGTGGGACGTTTCGCATAGCATATTTACCTTTATACTTTGTGACATTCAGTAATTAAAATGAGTGAACTGTGAGTTGGCGCTACATTTCTCTCCTCTTAAAATTTACTAAAGGCATTAGTGAGGTGTATACCTCTCCCTTTAGACCTTGTTTCAACATCAAGAAGTTTCGTAACTCTTAGAACAGTCGTATAAAAAGTCTGTTTGAATCTTTTATTGCAAGGGAAACGGTCGGGGTTATTTGAAACGCTTGCCTGCAGTGATCCCTAGCACATTTCGAAATAAGAAACGTGCAACAAACACTAGCCTATAGATGATCTCCATTAAGAAACATCCCTTTTCCGAATATATACTTCAACTGGTGGGGGTTCGTTTGAGTTTCACAGAAGAGCCAAAATACATCACAATAAAAACTGCTTATACAGTAAACAAACAAATATTATATTAGACATACCCAACTTTTTGCATATGCGGCACCACAAGTTTCGTTAACAAGAAGCCGGCTTTAACGTTCACATCAAATAGCTTATCCCAGATTGTTTCCGATACCTGTATACGTATAATGACTTGAATTTCCTTTCGCTTTAACTATTTCTATAGTTATCTGCTCAGCTAGAATAAAGCAAAAAAAAGCAAATCAAATAGTTGTCATAATTTGTGCTCTTGCTGGGACAACTGACTCAAATACCAGTGCTTTAGGACGTCTACCAAATCAGACAATACTTTATTTATTATTGCGTTTATAACACCAGACTTGTATGGTGATTGCTATCCCTAATCTGATGTCCCTCAACTGTTGCGTTGTTATTATGCGGTAGTCTAGGTAAAAATAGCATTTGGTTTGGTTAGGAACACTAAAACCGGTAATTAAATATAAATTGCGTTTTTTTTTTTGTAAAACAACTATTAAAGTTCACTTTTATGCTTCGATTTCGCTAAACAAATAGTGAAACTTTGATTTGCACGAATCTACGTTTTCATATTGAGGAATGTGATAAATTATGAAAACCATTCAACTATTGTGATCACCAGTGTCAAACGTTTACTAAATCTCAGCGATGCTAGCAGCTATAGGACCGCACCTTTTTATCAACGTAATATCGAAAAAAAAAGAGCGTATAATGGAAATGAATTGCAATTGACGAATTGCGCAAAAAAAAAAACCTCAAGAATGTCACCAAATGACGGATTTATACCAGCGTTATTCACGAGTATATCGATTCTCCCGAATTCGTTTAGCGCCTGAAACTCTCGTAGATTGCTCTCAATTGTCAATTCGTTTTCGCTATGCCGTAATCGCACAACTCATATCTCAACAGTTCAAAATATGTAAACTTTTTCCAGTTTAAGGCTGTTTCAAAGATAATTACTGAAACCGGTATTCACTAGCTCGTTATATTGTTTCAAGTTATTCCAGAAATTCCGAGACCTCCGAATCTTTCTTTTAGAGTACACCATAATTACCCATCAGAACAACCTTCGGACGTTTACTATGGGAAACTCCGTAATAAATTTAATCATTTTGCTAGCGTACTCTTAAGAACCGTACTGAATTCGCTTTACAAAAAATCTGAGCAAGAAAGAGATTTCAACGCAAAAAAAAAATTCTAACAAAATCAACGAGTTTTTGTCGGTGTTCCGCATCTCCGACATGGCAAGCAATACCGGCGACACGCTTCACACCGGAATCGCGAAGAAAATTAAGTGATCGCTTCACGTTGCTATCATTCCTACTGCTAACGATCACTGCTGCGCCTTCATGGCCAAGCCGTTCGGCAATAGCCAAACCGATTCTGAAACAGAACAACTCATTTTGAGAAACGAAATTCAAACATCGCAGAAATAATGCACAAGGAAATTCCGCCTTTTTAATACAAAAGAAAGCAATTTAATAAATGAAAAAAAACATCCTTATTTTTTGCCGCAGAATTGAGTTGACTTTCATACTTCGATTTTGTCATATTTTCCGTTTCTTACGCAGGAATTTTCGAAGTGAGAAGGCGCACAAATTTTTGTTTATTCTGACACGAATTTTCGCATTTTTCTCAAATGCAGTTCTGCGAATGGAATGGAAAAAAAATGGAATATTGATGGAAAAAGTATAGCAAATACCAAGATTTTCATCTGTTAGGTGAAATGCGCCAAATATTTTTTAAAAACTTAAATCCATTACAAAGTTTATCTGGAACCCTTCGTTGCCCTCTAGATATGGCAGTTTACAAATTCTTCCTTCAAACTTAATTTACTCCTTATGTATTTTCTCAGCGTGCTTAAATATTACAACGGCGAAAAGTTAATTTCGAAAGTTCATGGCATGTATGACTTCCGACGAAATCACTTTGAGTTAATACGAACCCGCTGGTCGATGCAGTAACGACCGCTGTTTTTCCCACTAAACGGCACGCTTTATATTTAAAGGCGTCCATGAAGCTGCAAAAAGCGTTATTCAGCAAAATGAAAGAAAAAAACAATAATTGATTTGTAATCGCTGTACGACATGATCGCATCTATTCAGCTGTTAATTTCTTAATTGAATTAAATGATTTTTGGCGTCATTTTGAGCATCGATTAAGTAACCTAACTGAATTTAATACATAAATAATTACTTAAATTTAAGCTTTATATTGCGCAACTCGAGAATACTCGTCACAAAAGAACGTTGCACAAAAGCTGAACGCAAACGGATGAAAATCGTTAACGATATGATACATTTGTTATATTGCAAACTTTTCGTTACACTCAAATGTCATTCTTACATATAAGTAAATAATGTAGGAAAAAGATAAGTGGTAGGCCAAAAAAGCACTATGACATATTTATCAATGTGTTATATAACTACTGGGAATGTGTATCAGTAGGCTGACACGATGTGCACTTTAGGTAATTGTCCATCAAAGTTTTTTTAAAAAGTACGGGTAAGTAACGAGTATTTTAGTTTTACTTCGCTCGACCACTGCTATGCACATATTCGTTCTTTTGCTATCTAGTTAATGAAGTATGCAACCAAATCTACTGAAAACGCAAGCGAGTTCTTCCCATTTTAAGGCGTATAACTTTCCCAGTGGTTCCTGGATCGATTCGAAAGCGGGTAAACAAGGTGAATGACTCTGGGGTATAGGATATCGAGGATATCGACAAAATTTCACGACTACCTTCACTGGTTTCCATGACAAGAATACCGACATGCTGACATAAGCATCCATAAGCAGAGACACGACGTCGCCATAATGTGCATTCTAAACTGGGAATTCGTTAAAGCAGAAAAAAGCAGGCAAACTCTATGGAAGTTATCTAAACTATTACTAAATTTTCCAAAAAAAACCTATTAGTGAAAATAGCACTGCACTCAGCCTTTCTAAAATATTGGTAGAATTTGAAACTAATTCAGCTATATAGTACGACAATATGGAAATACAGCATTTCTAAAAAATTACTACGGAATAGAGTATAGATGAACGACGTAACGATCATAAACAAAGTGATGGTAATGGGCGGCAAGTTCAGAACAGACGGAAGTGATGTATGAAGGGTCGACCAAACTAAACTGTGCTATTGTGATGATTGCAGAGAATTGGTTATCTTGCGCAAGAGACGCCGTAAACTGCGGAGGTCGACGGAACGTGTTGGTCGCGTTTCGCGAGACGAATGCGTACATCGAAAATAGTAGATAACGCTGGTGTTTTCATTACGCCGATGCACACACAGCACTCTGCTGTGGATCATCACAACAACCGCAAAAAAGCGCTGTGTAATTTTTTGCCTTATGAAGAAAATTAATACTTACACAATACACTTTAACCAACTCTGAACTGTATTAACTTTGACGCAAAAAATATGAATGATATTGTATGTAATACTGCATCTTACTGTGAGTATACAGTATACAGAACTCATAGTAGGATATACTTACGCACTCACAGTAGGGTACAGTATCATATAAAGTATCATATATCAGACGAAAATGGTTTTTTGCGTCAAAGTTAATACAGTTTAGAGTCACTTTTTATAACGATGTGACATTTTCGCAATTAGGATACGATAGTGACATTTTGAGGAAATTTTTTTTCACAATTTCCGACAAATTTTCATATATTCTCGATTAACACTGCACACTGTAAATGGATAATACAATAAAAAAGAAGCAGTCAAGCTAATAAATGATCGTTGGGCGGGAATTGAACGGAAAAGCGGAATATCGTCGAAAACGAATCAAGAAGTTCACGTGGAAGAAAGCTCCCCTTCCCCATCGATATAGCTCGCCGTGATTGAATCTTTTCTGAAAAGCCGTGAATTACGCACT
>JPKZ01000890.1:38874-49972 GCA_000803305.1 Toxocara canis
GGGGGAGAGGGTAAAGGATGCGATCGAGAAATTCAAGTGCACATAACTCAAGAATTACGCATCACAGAAAAAAAAACGCACATTTGAGCGTTCCAGAGTGCGAGCGTGATCGGTTGTGTATCGGCCTGTTCAAAAATTCAAGCAAAAAAATTTTTCTAGCATTTGTGAGCTAGATGCGGTGATTATAGCAGCGTCACGACAACTCGCGAATGCCACAGTACTGGTGTCAATCAAAGTTGCTCAGATCAAAAATCCCAACCTCAACTGGGAGTCCTCCCCGGGTATTGCTAGTGAGAGCGGAAAATCTTAACCACAAAAAGTGAAGCTGCCATGAATCGTTCCCTGACGTATAATTGTTGGAAGATGCAATTCCACCAATTCCAAAGTGTATTATGAAAAATCTTTCGGCATCTTTAATCGTCTGTAGTTGATAGTCGATGAATTCGTTCGAACGGCAGCAGATGAAGCAATTCTGAAGTAAATTTACTATTGACAAAGTAACGTATTCTTCATCGGTCTACTTAATAAGTAAGTCAGTGACATACATGCCTGTGTGATTGCGAAATTCGCCAATCTAGCTGCTATGACTTCCGAGTTCACATGCTATCAGATAAATGCATAAACAGACAGACGTACGTGCATATGCATGGATACGACGTTGGCATAATGCGCTTTAAAGATTTTTGTGTTTTGCCAATAACGCCTTGCATATTTAATACATATCTCGGGACAATTGGTACGCAGAGAGGGAATTCCCCCTTCCCCCTGCCCCTTCCCCCCCCACCTCCCACCCCCCCACTCGCGTGATTATGGATCTGTGACTGGAAGTTAATTTTATAAGAACGAGTTCCATCCGCCTTCTCGAAGAACTGCCCGCTTTTACTATTTTTTAATGAAGAAGTTTTCCCAAAACAAGTATTTGTCTTTTTTCTTAAATAGAAAAAGCCAAATCCTGTATGGTGATCACAAGCTAATGTATTAATAAGCGACTTAACTTCAACGCTTGCCGATTTGACGCAGTACGGCTCAATTGAGTTGCTTCAATTGCAAGTTGCTACCGTGATATGGCATGCACTTGTTCGCGGCTTATACAAATGTTATGGAACTTTTTCGAAGACGCAGATTTCAACCACTCGTTTAAATTCTCATGTATTACTCGCCTTGGAAATATACTGATCAGGCTGTTTGTCAGCGATATTTCCAGGATGTTTTGTAAGAGTAACTAACTACTTCTAATAGAAAGTGTTGTAGAGCTGTAGCGATTTGTCTCTCTTTCATTAGAGTGAGAGACACGATGATAATTAGCAGTTAGAAGCCTCCCCTTTGAAAATTTCGTTTCAGTAGACAGATATGCATTTAACTGTTTTACCGAAAATGGATAACTTAACATTAATTATGAAATGGTTTCAATTGAGAGAATTAACATTCAACAACAATATTTCAGCTGTGGACTGCGAAGACATCTCACTAGTCTATTTCTATCACCTATTGATTTTAAGATCCTAAGAGTCGAGATTATGGCTTTTGCATAAAATGTGCAAAGAATTGTTACTAAAGTATTCCTTTCATTGACAACACTTCATTTTTTTAAAGTAAAAGCGACTACACCAAAATTACATATTTTCGTTGCGATATTCGTGCCATAATTTGCGCAGTATTCTTGAAAAGCGATATTGCAAAAGGCACTACTCCGATTACCGGGGTTGCTACATTAGGACCGAGCTTACATGCTTTTATTAGAGAAATGATAGTATTTCTAAAATCATGAGTGATTTATAAAACCATGGAAAATATGATCGAATCCGATATCAACAGATGTGGCAGTGCTTGATAAATAACGAGCAAACAGACTATCCTGCTTATTATCCACCCCCCCCCCCCCCTGCAGCACACTAAAATATCAGGTGTTTCCGTTTTATCGGCGTAACTGTCTATCGTTTCTATCTCAAAAAGTCAGTCAAATCTTATGAGAATCCAGTCGTAAACTCAACAAGAAAGTGACACAGCCAGGTCATAGTGTGTGCGCTTTTTTGTGCAGTTTGCTGATTACGAGGTCGAGACACTGCTCCGGTAGAGAGACAGCAGTCTGATCAGGACATTCCTCTAAAAGAGAAAGCAAGCAGGGCAGCATGCGTTCCATTTTGTGTCGATGTCACCGACATCGTCAAAGCAGTTGCTGAGATAAAGAAACTCAGTATCAAGGCGATGACTAGAGGACGAATGTCGGTATCCGCCCACGCTTACTATATTAGTTCGCTCCTGTGATTGCTGCGATTTGTTAGCTGAATTCGAACAAGCGGGAATGAAGTGTGCCTGGCATTACACCAAATCGTAGCAAATGCTGAAGCTGCGATTGTATAATGACTTCCTTGCATCCTCTCGTCCTTTATATTGCTGTTAGCTGCCTGGAATAAATTCATCTCCTGAAATTTGTGTATTTTATTTTCCCCTTTAATTTGTTATTGCCTTGTCGCTTATGCAATTGTATTAAATGAAATTCTGCACTTTAATGAAATTCCTTTGAAAATGACTGTAGCTTTAAATGCACTATCAAAACTTGAAAATTTGTTGTTTTTAAGGCAGCGATTCCACAGACAATCCCAACAATGATACAGGTCTTTGTGTGCTCATAACTGAACTGCGATGAATGACAGAGCGCTTGTCATTGAAGCTTGAGTCTCGCTAACGAATACAGACCATCGAGAAAACGGCGGAATGCGCTCTATCTGCGCCGAACAGAAAAGAAATAAGAAGCATGAAGGTCCTGTTCACTTGTTTCTATTCTCAATCTTCATCCGTTCAATGAGTCCTAATTGCTCTCCATTTACGTATTTCATACAAACGTGTAAGTAAGCGCACCAGATGGGCTAATGCGAATTCAGTTTACAACTGCAGTCACCGGCCGAACTGGTTTTGTGAAATGCCTATAAAAAATTGAATCATGCATAACAATAGACTCAATAACCACATGTAGTGATGAGTGGATGCCATTGTACGTAAGCTGAGCAGTTTTTTTCGCGCAGAGCCTTGTTGTCGCTCAGTTTGAGTCATACTACTGGGGCTGTCACGTCGAATGAAATCATAATGCACTCATATTTTAGTCGAATCAAAAGCAGTACAAGTTTATTATAACAAGTTCGTTCTTTCATGCATTTTGCAAACCAGATGGCTGCCAGATGCCCTTAACTCAGCAAAATTTGAAACATCTTCCACCAAGAACTTAAGGGGTTGAGTTGAAAGCTGCTATATGGAGTCATCATCAACGGCACATTATATCCATTAAATTTCGCCTAGGTATCTTCGGTAGTTCCATAATCGAGAATTCCCAGCAAATATAAAACATCACAATGGTAATCAAAGAAATATTACTGTTGAATTTGTTTGTGAATACATGCATATTCACAAGAGTTGAAAGTGTGAAATTTGCTCGCATAATTAAGTTGATAAAGGCACTTAACAAAAAAAATTTGAATTATGCTCACTTAACTTATTCACTGCATGGGATATTTCCCGCTTCTCATAAACAGCCGCTTTTCTGCTTGCTTTTCTTTGCTTTGCTCGCTTTTCATAATAATAGCAGTAATGCTTTACTTCTTGACGTTTTGCGGCATTGTTAATTTAGTATCAGTTGCATTAACCAATATCATTTTTAACAAATATTCCCTTGATAAGCATTATGCACCTTTGCAAATTTTCATTTGCAAAACGCATTGTGCAATCGTCTTGTCCGTATCCATCACAGCCAGTTTATATAACTTGCTCTATTTGCATCTTTTGTGTGCGTTATACAAGCTTTTACTGGTGCATTCTTCGAAACGGCTATACGCCCGCATAGTTGCACGTATGTGATTAGCATATCAAATGGCCACTTGTCACTTGACACTTCACCGATTATATTAAAGGTAGTTGTAAAACACCGAACAACTTCATATTGATTCATCGGCCCCCTGATCGTACAGAAAACCTAAGGTTTCAAAAAATCGCATCGATTTTACAACCTGTCAAGTGGCAAATTAACGTCAGAAAGATGGATCTTTAGTGTGCGATTTGTGGGGCAGATCGCTTTTCAGATGAAGTAGAATTTTACTAGCACTGACGTTTTTATGTTTGCTTGCAGTTTATGAAACCGGTTTGTCGCATCGGCAAAATTGCTAAAGCGCGAGCCGTGACATCATCCTGGCATCGCTTGTTTTCTACTTGTTTTAATGCAATCGGAAAACGTGGTGTCTAGGTTATTGAACAAATGCAAAGGGATACAAAGGCAGCTGTAATCTCATCGATTCCTGTATCGATGCCGCTAACAACCATGCCCACTCATGATTGTTTTGATCGGTTTCGGAACGCCTGGTGGTCAGCCTGTTGGCGACCCGTCGGGTAAGCAGCCGGGAATCCAACCCAAGTATTTCCCCATATAAGACGAAAGCTCTATCACTGAGCCACTGCTCGCCCTACTGCACAATTATTGGTCAAGATACTTAACTATCTTTATATATGTTCTCTGCCTACTTTCGAATGTCTTTACGTTCCATCTAAACGCTACGCACGTTATTCGTCGTTTACATTGCTGGAAGGAGTGAGGAATAATGCGGTTTAGTGGCACATTAGCATTGCACGATTCTCGTACATGAAGGTCCACCAATGATTTCAGCTAGAACTCCCAGGTCAGTAAAAAGCATGCTGTCGCAGTTTCGCTTTAACAAACAAGTGTGCATGAGCCTCTTTGCCGAGAAACGATGAGTTAATTTATTATACGGTTTCAGTTGAAAGATTACAGGTGAATATTATGGAGTAGAAATATTCCAGTCCATTTTTGATTAGAAATATTCCTATTACAAATATTCCTAAAATATTCCTATTTGATTACAAAAAAAAAGTGTCTACTAGTTTATTTTGATCAAAGGCTGACCACCGTTGCCATTCTAAAGGGTTAATATTCCACCGGTCGTAACACACTTCGCCTGATCACTATGAACGTTTTTGATTTTTTCACCCTGTACGCTCAAAGTTTGATATGCTAGTGCGTTTACGGCCTATTGGTATGTCTCGGTGAGGAGTATTGCTTGACGAAGCTTAGCGAGTTGTTATCTGGGTCACTGAGCGTGACGATCATTGTGTCTTAACAAATCTGGTCAGTTTTTTTCTCCTCTAAAGGATCGTTGAGCTTTCTTTGCATCGCTTTCATGCAACGGGCCAAAATCATTTATGGAAAAATGTGGAGCTCGATACTTCGGCGCTTTGGACAGTGAGGAAGACTTCCACCTTTGGAGCTGTTCAGTTATCCTCATGTTCGTCATGACCTCTGCACCTTCCGCTCATTCCTCCACCCGGCTGTATGCTCGGAGGACTTGTTTACTACACTTTTTTTGTTCTAGAATAATACTCTCAGTAAGAATTACTCAATCTTTATATTGAATTGAGGCGCACCTATGCATGTTTGTTACTGGTCGCAGAAGGTGGACTGTTTGAGAAAACAATAAAATGCTTACATTTCGGTTGAGGAGCATTGATCATTGCTTGTTTGAAATAAATAAGTGTTCATTTGTATTAGTAATTACCCGTTCATTTATATTAGTAATTACCTGTTCGTTTATATTGTTACTTACCAATATTTGTTTGCTGCTGATTCAACTCAAAAATATATTTGGAGTTAGGGATTGCGAATACTTCTTGAGCACGACAGGCTTGCATGAAGCGATCATTATCTTTGCAATGCGGCTATGGCGTCATCATTACGATATTATTAAAGCAGTTTTTGAAGAAGTCCCGATCTCCATTAGTGAATTTCACGATGCAGCTTATTCAACGGTCCAGAAAACTCCGGAAAACCAATCAAGAACGAAGCTACTTTGCACTTCGGAAAGAAGCAACAGTCCGAGCACAATCCGAGCCTCAATCCTTTGCGAGCCAAAAGCCAAACATGAAGCTTAAGATGTTGCTTTTCGTCAGCCTTGTGATGCGTTTTGCATCGAATTGGTGTACTTTTTTTTGTTGCTTCGTTTGCTTGCTTCTAATCAGTGCATCGGTGTTGTTTTTGCTGTTCATCGGCTGTCGCTTCGACTTTCGTAAATATGTTTATGTTATCGATTCCCTTTGCTTGCGCATGAATTTCAGTCAGTTTTATTGGCAAGTAATTTGTTGAGGGGAGAAGGTGGCGGAAAGGGGGGTGGGAAGGCGATATGGAGCTCTATATCACCNAAGAGGAGCCGACAACATAAACATATTTACGAAAGTCGATGCGACAACCAGTGAACAGCAAAAACAACACCGATGCACCGATTGTAAACAAGAAAACGAAGCAACAAAAAACAGTACACCAATTCCACGCAAATCGAATCACAAGGCTGACGAAAAGCAACATCTTAAGGGTTACGTTTAGCTTGTGGGTGGCAAACTGCATAGAACAACATTTGCGGAGACCGGCTGCACGTGGAGAGGTTGCCAATTTAGTTTCAGTTTTCGAGATATGTTTGTGCTGTTGCTTCGGTTTATTCTGTATGAATTTGGAGTGGTGTTTTAAAGCTTCATCACTGTCTGATGTTTTCCTCACCACCGCATTCTCCATCTCCTCCTTGACCAAAGTGCACCCTGACACCATCATCACCCGGCTAACCGCTCCCTTGCTTTTTGGTGGTCCATAGGGAAGAAGTGCGCTCAACGAGATATTTTCCGATCCTTTCGTCTTGCAAAGTCGCAAAAGATTTTATCGGCTGCTTCGCAACTTTTTGTCCCTTCTCATCTATTTTGTCTTTGGTTTGCCTCCAGGAGTTCGCTTATGGGCTGGGTGTCCATCATCGGCACACTATTGGGCGAATTTTTCTTCGCGCTCAACTTATCGCCAAACTGCCAAACTGCTTCCATTCAGGGTCCTTCTGGACCAAAATTCTTCTTCGTGGAATATTTGTTTTGAGTGGTTTCCTTGTTTGGAATCGAAAGGACATGTTGAATAAAAACTTTGGAGAGGGGAGAGTGTATCGCTGTAGGGGAAAGAGTCCACCAGGTGAAGGTGAACAACCAGTAAGTAAAAGCCGGGAAGCATCGGAAGTGCAAAGTAAAACGGCTTTTGCTGCGTCAATTCCGCGTTTTTACGTGAAATTTATGCAGCTTTCGGTATTCCCTTTTGAGATTCTTTTCGGTCCCACCTAACCTTTCTGAATTTTCAAACGCGGTCGGAGATTCATCATCATGTTTCCTATAGCCACGGCTTCTTTCCCACGGAGCGATCCGTTTGAAGGTCCCGGAATCACATTGTGTTTTGTATTGTCGATGAATGCTGTAGTTGGCCGAATGTGGGATTTTTCAAATATTGAGTGCTACAAAGTTGCGAAAAGTCCCCAACCGTTCAAACGAATTTGTGAGGCAGATCAGGAAAGATATGGGTGATCAGATGTTGTGCGATGTGTACATGGCATGACAGAGATGGAAAAAATTCGGCTCCTCATCTAAATGACATGAAACGAGGCGTCGATCAAACGATCAAACACTTCGATCTGTTTGGAAAGGCGAACGTGGAAACAATTTCGGTGATAATTTAAAAAATAAAAACGTTCACAATCGGTGAATAATATGAGGTGACAGCTAATAACAGATCTTTATTTGGGCAATAATTATAGAATTCATACCCGAAAAACTGTCAATTATGATTATGGAAAAGGTCAAACGTACTTTGATTGAGTCGTGCAAGCCGATCACCCAAAAATCTTTTCGTATCACGATTGTGAAAATCAAAGACGTCTAGAATAATTCTAGGCTCCTAAAATTCCCTTCTCATCTTCCCTCTTTTCCCTTGTGCCATGTACTTCTAAAATTACTAATGTTCTAAAGGAATTACTAATATTAAGAGAAAGGATATTTCTTTCGTGAAGATCGAACAATCCTCACCGCTACACAAGGAAGCAAGTGATGTCATGAACGTTTGAAGTAAACGTCATCTAGAAATTTTCTTCGATGGGGCAACGTGACTGCTCCTAGAATCGACACTGTAAACTCTTGACACTGTAAACCATCAAGAGAATGGCAAGAGTTTTTTTCTGAAGGTCAGCTCAAAAGTTTCGTGATTCGATTAATCATAGGATTAATTAGGACTTAAACTAAGTGTGAGGGGCAAAAGAAGTTGCGAATTTGTATGTATAAAGTAACGACTGAATTAAGAGAAATTTTTATTAACGGGCGCTTCAGAATGAGAGACTAACCTTGACGAGAAATTGTATTCGAGGAGACGAATAGGTAGGTGGAGGGGCTGAGCGGAGAGGTTGGGGGGAGGGGGGACGGCTTCTGTGGATTCCTATCTGCATGAAAAGAGTTGAATAGGAGGGAGAGACCATATTCAGGATAGACTGGATGCGAGGATTCATACTTTTTGGTGATTAAGGGCACTGCTACATCTAAAGTGAACTTTATATTCAGTGAATCCTTCGTTTGCTTTCAGAAAAAAAATTGTATTTGAGAAAGAATTTTATATGAACAGTTTTAAAATTCTTCTCTACAAATGAATATGAAGTATCACAGTGCAATTTTGTATAACAAATAATAGACGAAGCAACGGCATCAGTAATTCGAACTTTGCAACGGTGAAACCTCTCCATTCCTCTTTCCAGCAAATGCAAAGTCTGCAGGTTATTGCTTATCTCGTAACAGTATAATTAAATACTAGGATCGTATCAGCTATCACTCCTGTTTATTTTCTTTCAATTTTGCCCTTAGAATGATCCTTGAAAGCTATCGTATACTCGCATGGTATTTGGCATTGTCCAGCATTGAACTTTATCATCGATGAGCGTTTCCATATAGCACAACAGCATTGCACAACCATTAATAAAAATATAAGTGTCATCGTTTTGATAAAGCTTGATTGTATGCCTCGCATTAGGTATATTTTGACAGAAACGATCTGAAAACACTTCCAAAGGTGCAAATATGTCGCACGATACATTCTGTTTTGCTGAATTGAATCTGGTCCTTGAATTGAAGCTGGTCCTTTACACAATAAGGACTACTTTTTCGTGTGAATCGTGGTTTCCATAGCCAAGTTTTGGCGCTTAACATTGGATTTCTTATGTTTCATTTACATTTATTCTTTTCGATTCACCGAACTACTAGCAAAGCATAGGCAAAAGAAATTTGGGTGTCAGTGGGCTGGGAGTGGGTGAACATAGCCTGCAGCCTGGAGAATAAAATTCGCCTTTGCTTCCAAAAATTTGTAAGACTAATAGTTTCGGATGGAGGTATCGTAAGCGAGCGTTTTAAACCCCTTGTAACACTTTGTCGTCCTCAAGTAATTTCGCGGACCATTTCGCAGCCTCCGAGGTCGTTCATAAACCATATTTGCAGCCCGCAATCCAAAAAGAATGCCCCAGAGAGGTTACACGTTAGTTCAAAAGAATGCCTCAGAGAGGTTACACATTAGTTCAAAATCTTTCTGTAGGCCCAATAAAAAACTCAAGAATATTTATTCCTTTACTATCATCTTCTTTACATTTTCCATTTCGGGGTCACATGTATTGAATGTTTGCGATCCGCTGAGAACAGCTTTCAAAGTTCGTTGTTTGAAGATCAAAGTGCTCCGACATAATTCATAGCTTTCCGCAAACGGATTTACTCTCATAGATGTTCGCTTTCGAATTCGTTGCACTGGTGACCATGATGAACAAACCGAATTAAGACGACAAAAACCTCATGTTAATCACCAAAACTTTACTCTGAAAACCAAAGTTCATAAGAAAACTTCGTTCCTCATCGGGCGCATAGGCAAATTAGCGCTCGCAAAATGCATTACGGCGTCGCCTTTTCCGCACATGGTATGTACGCATGTCAACAGTGTGATATTCCTTCCCGGAACCAGTGAATGTAGTCAGCTTCCTAGTGATCTTCTGTATAAGTGTGACTATGTAAAATATGAATGCTTGTTATTTAGGAGCATCTTATGAAATGATCTTGTCTGATGGACACAGTTGCCAAAGCGTACATGGCGTCGTACCTCCGTCACGCATTCCCAATTGTTGACAAGAAAAAAGTAAGTTCAGTAATGTTTCGGTCTGCACTACTACTTGCTGGTATTTCTGGTTTGCTTAAGCTTATATCCTGCATGATATAAGCTTATATCCTTAAATCCTTATATCCTGATATAAGCTTATATCCTTAAATCCTTATATCCTGATATAAGCTTATATCCTTAAATCCTTATATCCTGATATAAGCTTATATCCTTAAGCTTATATCTTTATATTCAGCTTATATCCTTATACTCTTTTGCTTGACGACACTTAATTGTGGCGACAAGCCGAAGCCAACGTTTGATTGAGAATTCTATATGCCTTATGCAATACTTGGAGGCGAACAATTCCAGTATTGCATTCTTTTACGATGAGCAGAAGAATGGAGTCTAATATCGTCTAGTTAAGAGGCGTCCATTGTTCAGTCGATTCTGCATTTTTGCATGATCACCGCTAGCGCTCATTTGGCGTATTTCAATCAAAACTGGTTCATTTGCTCATTGGAGCTTAATTATTAATTAGATGGGCTCGATTAAAAGTGCTTTTTGCCGTTTCTCGTCCAAAACAACCGCATTAGTTTGTGCACTGATCATATTTCATGATGAATTGCTTTCCAGCAGTGTTGACAATAGCCCATTCAATTACGCCGAATGCGGATGTTATTAGTGTTGATTGTCTACCAGCTCAACGTTCTAATGGAAGAGTATATAAATTTAAGGGAGCTCGAAAATTTTTTTTTACTATTGAAGTGAAATTTTACTCGCTTTTCATTTATTCATTTTGCATTATATTCTTCTCAAAAAAACACACCTTCCTCAACGAAACATCTGAAGTTTTCCTTCAACTGTAAGCTTAGTAGCGGTGTTACAAATCTTAAAGGACCTTTCTCCACCCTATCCCTCAGTGTACCATGGTCAGTCAGCAATGAACAGAAGTAGGTAGATGCGTTGGTAGGTATCCGACCGAAGTCGTTCCATTGTACAATGGCGCCAATAGTATGAACGCGGTCAAGAGTTTATCACTATCGGTTAGCGCGGAGGTGAAAGACCTGTGCAAGCCCGTAATTTAAAAGTCCTCTCCATCAATCCACTGAGTCACTTTCACGGGGT
>JPKZ01000890.1:50084-61090 GCA_000803305.1 Toxocara canis
TTCGATTGCAACACTGCTCACATTTTGTGCGTTATCACAAAGTGTAGCATTTGTATGTCGTAGATGAGTACCGTGAAGGGAATTGTTCAGAAGGTAACTCAGCACGTTCAGTTTATTATTTTTGGAATTGTAACGCAATCACCGAATGAACCCCGTTCGAATGCTATTTCCATATCGCGCAAAAATCACATCTAAACACAATACTCCCTTGCGGCAATTCGCGCGTGCTGACGCTGAAATGAACACTCACGCCCTACGAACCTGACAGTAGGTGAACATTTACTCTTTCCGCATGGTTTGTCGTCGTGATTGCACTCACAAGGTTATCTCTAAAGGTTTTGTTGTGCCAAAAGCAAAGAGTAAGTCGATAAGATGACCTGACGGGGTCGAACAGACGAAGGACGAATGCGTGCTGAGTGCACTGCAAACGTGTGAATGTGTGTGTGTGTGTATGTGTCTGTGCACGGTCTTGTGCTGAGCGTTTCGGTGTATCCACCAAGTGAAACTTTAATTACTTCGGTTTTAATTACTTGCCTCAGATTACGCATCTTCAGTCGTTTATCCTTTTATAGGCATAAGGTTACTGAACGATAATTAGCTGTAGTAATGAGCGATTGCCATACATAAAAATTCTTCGTTCATTTTCTTCTATCTCCGTTCATAATGGAATCGTTACCCCAATTTTAGGTCTACCTGAACAAGGTTCCATCAACCGAAATGTTGCCAAACCAAAAATTAGCATAAATATCTCTCATGTTTTCTAGCACAGTCAGGCTTCATAATTATATATCTAAAGGATTAGTACCGTAATCCATTTGCCATCAAATACTACTATCAATGTATTTGAGCTAATTCTAATTCGAAGCTCGGAGGATTCTTTGGTTTAGAATAAGGAGGACCTGAAATCTTATCATTTGTGTCGCAACAAACCGAAAAAATAAGGCGGTTGTCATATGCACAAAATGATGCTTTACCGGATAAGATAACTTTTTTGAAGGATTCGCTACGTTGTCTCACTTGCGTTACAAATATACGCTTGTCTTAATTTTTTGATTTGTTGTATGCTTTCGTTCGATAGCTGTGAGATGGAAATCTTCAGTGTATTGTGGCCTTAAAGTTTCTTTATTGTAAATAAAGATTTCTCTCTCTCTCTCTTAAAGTAACAACTTAAACTAATACTTCCAATATTCTCTCGCTGTATTTATATTTTCGAACTTGTGTAACGATACTCATTCGTATCTTCCTTATTAGAATTTCCGTACGGGCGAGTTGACAAAATTTTTATCGATAAACTCAATGATCATAGAACATTGTGTGATTGCTAGAATGTATTTTTGTTTTCCACATAACGACGTTGTCCAACGCAAACCGAAATTGTACGGTAGCAGACCACAAATTCTAGCAATGTGTCGAAGTCGCTTTGCCAACAATCGGCGTTTCCGAATTGATTCTTTCACCCTTTTATATTTTCTAGACCGTAAATTGAGTTCGCATAGAAGGTGATTGTTCAAATGTTAGCTAAGAGCTGGACTCTCAATGCAACTGCGGAGATTGTACTGCAAATATGAGTGTAATTGTGAAGTTAAGTTTTTTAATTCATGGTTCACAAATCACCTACATAATATCGATTTCGCTAAACGCCGCATATTTAATTCTGTTCGAGATGAGTAAGATCTATACACTGAAGGTGACTGATTGAACGATGTTTCGTGTGAATTCGATATTGATTGCGGACGAGATCGAGCAGAATTGTGTGGATATTCTGCAAGCGAACGGTTTGACGGCCGTTAAGAAAACCAAACTTTCGAAGGAGCAGCTAATCGCCGAACTTACAAAGCATGACGCTGTCATTGTTCGCTCAGCTACCAAGGTGTGCCCTAAGCGCTTTCTTCTCTGTACTCATTACCACTGAACTCACTTTGCCAAAATTTTTTTTTCATTTCATACTATGCCGTATTATTTCACAATATTCATGTCATCCTTTGAGAAAAAGTATAGTACAGTCTTCATAATATATATAGTAATATCAGTTGCACAACCACATCAAAAAGTATATGCACTCGCTCTGCTGTACCCTGCTTTTTGAAATAAGGTTACGAAGTTGGGGTACGAAAAAATGAAAATTCATAGAATCATTTGAATTTGGCTTTGGCTCCAAAGCATGTTCATCGCCGCATTCTGCAGCTTATATTACTGCGTTGCAAATCCAGTGAATCTCATTCAAAATGTACACAAAGATCATAGGCCTAAAATGTTTTTTTTCATTTATTACTTTTAGTAGTGTTAACAGTCAGGAATTACTAAGCCGTTAGCACATTCCCTCGAACCAAACACCTCTCTCGAATATGAAAAGCCCAATTTTGAAAAGGCGATAACAACTGAAGAAAGTATTAAAAACCGTCACTATATGTCACAGATTTCCACTAACCTTGGATGAACTACCTCAAAGTAACAGTGCGCACTTATCTTTGCCATCCTTTACTTGTTGAAAGCGCCTAATGAGCAATATGCCAATTATCGATCTCTAGAGCGACTACGAAATTTAACATAAGATCCATTCTCAAGAGCTGCACTCTTGAAAATTGGAAAGAAAAGTGATTGTTTTCTATTCAAGAAATAATACCCGAATTTATGAGTTGTGGAAGCAATTTTGCAGAATCAAGAGAGGTAGATGATTGACATATATTTTGGCACCTCACCACTAATGTTGCAATTAACCTTTTGCCACTCCATCAAAAACGATTCGAAAGAAGGTTCTCTTTTGTGCCAAACAAGTGTACGAATTTTGTTAAAAATTTTAATGAAATATCTTTGGGCCTTTTATGTCAATAATTTTGAAATGTTTTTTTTTTGCGTTTTTTAATCATTCGATCCCCCTAATGTGACCGCCAATCAAATTGCGTAATCATGGGAGAGCAAGAAGACTAACGTTGAATAATCTATGAAAGTAATAAATATTCTATCAAATATTTTGTCGTTTCAGTGCGTAATGAGTTTTAATTAGTACTTTTGTTTTTGAATAGCTTAACAGATTGTCCCTCTTTTCTATCATCCCCTTCTTCATGGAAAAACCTAGCTCATTTCGATCGTTCTTGTTAGTTGCGGTCAACTTGGACGACTCTGTAGATATTTGTTACCAATGTTCCTTTCATTTCGAATATGATTCTTATTCCTATATAAGGTGCTAAATTTGAATCGAACATGTCTTTTTTTTGGGGAGTTCTGCTGGAAAATAACCGAAGTGAATCAAGACTACAAACTGTTTAGATAACTCGAGAGGTGATTGAAGCGGTATCCGGTAAATTGAAACTCATCGGACGTGCCGGAACAGGAGTGGACAATATCGATTTGGTGGCAGCAACTGAACATGGCGTTGTCGTCATGAATACACCTGGTGAAGCCGATTTTTATGCATTTTTGCACTTTTTTTGGTTGCACGCAGTAAATTAGCACATATCGAATAGGTCTACCTACGCCAACGTTGAAGTTATCACGAATACACCCTGTGAATTCGATCGGTTGGCGTAGAGGTGACCTAAGTGTGAATTACACCTATCAAATATGCTAGCTATAGCTGCAATGATTGCCGATTTAAAACGGACGAGAAGACGTAAACGAACGTGATGTCGCCATGATGCACTCTGCAAATGCAGATTTGCCTAAGTGCGGAAAAGTTTCAGCCTGCTATACCATCTGGAATAAACTGCCTCAACATAGTCCACATCTCGAATACACCCCATCCACCTGCCCTTCTCCATGTCCTGTCTCGAATACTGTCGCGCCCCTCCACCGCCTGCTCTCAGACCTATTAAAGCCAACCGAAAACATAGCCCCTTTCTCGACATGGCCATCCTTCCTGAGAAAAAAATATGAGGGGTTTTTGTACTGAAAAATTCGACTCATCGGAGACCCACAAAAACGGTTCTCCGAAAATTACCTCTTTATAAGACTGCGAAAGAGGTGGCATTTAGGATAAGCCGGTAAAGTTCTTGAAGCCAATTAAAACCTAATATAAACGCTGTACCTCATGAAGTTCAAAAAACTTCTCGTTAGTGTCTGTGCCAGTAATATTCGAGCTGTAATGGTGCACTGCCAGGTCTTTTCATTTGCATGTTTGAATTAGGCACGTTGATCCTTCTAACTTGTAGAAAGAAACGGCTTATGAGGGGATTATCGCCCAGTTTCTAGACAGGAGATAGTACTGTTTTAAGTATAGCATTACTTATGCATCAGAAGAGATGCACATCTTTGTTCGAAGACATTATCTATGAAGCTCTATGAGCTATCCGTTAAGAAATACGTTTTCACACAAACTGATTGGAAGCTTGAGAAGAAACAAAGATTTCACGAAGAGACCGAATACAAAAGCATTCATCAAAAAAAGGCGTATTTCGCATTTTGTTTAAACTCTTGGTTATCGAAGCATTTCATTTAAAAATCTTTGCATGCAGATGTGATAATCAGTCGCAAAACAAACAACATCAGTAGTGGGAGGGGAGGGGGAGGGGAAGGAGGTAGAGGTGGTGACGGAGTCACAGTCGCCTTTACCGAAAGAAAGAATTCGGTTGCGGTTCGGCATATCCTGAACTTACGAAATCAACTAGCGAAGATTGCAGCATTTTATAGTAGAGACAGGTTGATTTGAGAAATGGAAAAAGCTTGTTTGAAGAGGAGTCTCCTAATAGAGAGCGAAGGCGTTGGAACGTTGTGGGGAGGAGTTTGTGTGCACTCGATCGGAAGATTTTATATGAAGTGACATGTGGAAATGGTCGACTAAATTTGAGAGAAACAGGAGAGGCATGTACGGACTGATGTCGTGAAAGGGAAACATATTTGTAGATGATGAGAACGCACTGGAAATAGGCTCAATGCGGCGGCTTGAGATAATGGATTTTCTTCAAGGACAAATGTGCAAGTAATTGGCTAGTGAAGTGCTTAATTTGCGCAGCAACTAGTTACTGCTTTTACTGGATGTTGAGACTACAACATAGATTTAATGCGTTTGAAATTCAACCACCACTTCTTCCAGGATAACAATAATCGTTGGTATCCTGAAATTACTCCGGTACCTTTTTCAGGATACCAAAATTGCTACCCTGAAACTATTCGATACAACTATTTCAAGAAACCTGGAATTCAAGTATTTTACTTGCATAAGCAAATGAAAATACTCGAATAGTATGTTTAAATGCCTCTTCTAAAAAGGACTGTTTTTTGTGGCTCCTCAGATTTCTCTGTTGATATCTTCTCTTCAAAATATCGCTGATATAAATGAGTATTTAACAAAAGCTTCCCACCAAACGGTGTACAGCTACCACATATATTTGGTACGATTCCTTTCCCGAATTCCTGTGGCGACCTGAAAGGCATCGGCAGTGGGCAAAGCATGAACACACTTTCGGTCAAGATTTCGTTGAAGAATAAGCCGTTCCATGGCAGAACGACGATGCTATTAGCTGACTGGCCAGTTCTGCATTACGGGTCAACGTCAAACATCTCGCCACGCCGAATTCCCAGCCGATAATTCATATATTTGTTCTGCGTTTATGAAGTCAATCGAGATCTCCATTGGCATCAAAGTCGCCGAACAAGTGTTCGATTTCAGAACTGCTTCCGCACGAAATTTCTCTACACGGTAATTCAAGAATATTGTTTTTACGTATTTGTGGCATTTTTTTTTCTTCACATTACTGTAATATTTGTTCACCGATCGTCCGTCTGTATGATCGCAGTGAGGAGAGAGACGAGTTTTGCAAAGTTGTTCCGTACACTCTCCAACGTGATCGCTTTGTTAGTCGGCTGGGTTGCCGTGCGAGCGATTGCGCACCTAATGAATTATGTGCGCCCAAAACGACCAACGAGCGAGCGGGTGGTGCCATAAACCGGTTATTGTGGCTAACTGTGAGCTGTAATCCAGTGTCCCAATAATTGTTGTCACTTGACCGCATCTCGCTGCCCCATCTCGATGCGCTTTTCGCACGTATGTTCTGGAAGAATTTCAGCTGCTGCTTGCATAGCACCTAAGATGTCCGTCATTACCGTCAAATATCCAAAAAAAAGATGTTCTGGTGAGATGCAACCGAAAAAAAAACATGGTCAAAACGTGGTCATTTGCCAAAATATGGCTATTTCCAATGGCACCAGAAAAAAAGCGTTGTTTCGAATGTGGCCAAAACAGCGATACCCTCTCAACGGCCATTTCACATACCGCGTGTGGACATAGTTTTGAAAATAGGGACGGCTTCAATGTACGTAAATGTCAATCGCATATTGCCTAACGATCATCTGAATCGCACAATTTCCCTATGATAGGGTGATTGGCCAGCGATCTTGCAAGCCGCTCCATGAAGGTCTTAACCCAAAGATATGACCAGAGAAAGGTCGTAGAAGCCTAACCCAAACATATGACCAGAGAAAGATCGTAGCCTAAACACATGCGTAATAGCCCTCGGTCGAAAACGCTACCGTATGGCTTGGGAACGGCAAAATGTGCTCTGGTGATGTTCGTTGGTTGGGTCGTCGTCGAGGGTCGGCCACAATTTTACACAACGACTTGACTTGGGGGCGTAAATTTGTGCCGTAAGGTTTTTGCGAAAATTCGCAGGGCATGCCAGCGACGATTCGCTCATGAACTGAGCGCAACCGACCGGCAACCGAGTGTTCAAGTGAAGAACGCATGCAACGAGCACCACGACGGGTGCGTGCTTGCGTGAAGGCGGTTGGTTGCGGCCCTCCATAACACAACCAAATCTGCGGGCACACTATTTCGCGTGGCCGACTTTTATCGAGTGTGTGCGTGTGTGATGCCATCTTCTTGGCCGACAGTTCACACTCCATGATCAGCATGCTCTCTGATCGTACTCTATGCACGCACTCTCCATCCGTGCGACAGTCTTTGCGCACCTGTCTAACCGGTTCGGTACAGACGATGACAAGCAAGAGAGTGTGATGGCATCGACGTGTGGAACACATGAAAAATAAAGGCCAACCGAAAGACAGTGCAGAGAGTGGGACGAGAAAAGAGCCCGAGAGAGTGGGCGGGGTAGGGTAGGGGGGCAGGCCGCTAGGCACGAACAACAAGATACGACGCACGGTCGGGGCCCGATCGATCGCACCGAAGAACTAGGCCGGCGAGGCGCAAGGCCATACAGCGCCGCGCCCGCACAGTCCCGTCCCATCTCGCGGCCGGTATGTGCCGGCCGGGCCTTTACACACTCCACTCCCAATACCAGCACCCTATTTTTCTCTTCATGTCTTCGTTTCGTTGTTGGCAGCGGCTCATGCCCCTTCTCCTTATGCTTCATTCCAGCATCCTCTCTCCACCTATGTTACTGTCGCTCCGATTATTGTTTGCTCGAATACTTCGGAGTATAGTTCGACAGTCTGTATGTTACCGGTACTATATTTGGTTAGAGCTTTTGTTGAGCAGTTTATGTTTTGTCCCATACAAAGCAAATATACTTGACTTCTGCGGAAGAAAATTTAGTATTCGTTTTTTAGAGCCGTCGCTTAATCAATTTCCTGGGTGATCCCATTAACGTTTATATTCACACCAGTGTGTGTCAGCATTTTATGTTTTCACTGACCAATCCGAATGAGCTCTACTGTAGGGCAGCACTAATTAAAAGAGCTTCGTCGCACAAACGCGGTAATCACCCTCGCACCTTCTGCAGCAATTGCAACAATTCATAATCGACATTACAGTTGAACGCTTTATGAAGTGCTTTTTTACTCAAACAACTAAGCAAGAGCTGAAGCAATGTTGTTGTCTTTCAGGTGAAGTATTCGCTTATACCCTTTTATAAGTTCCTTGTCAGCAAATATAGGTCACATGAGAGTTCGCGACTTGTATACGATCCCTTCTCATTTCTAAGTCCCTTCCTGTTCTTCGTACACCCCATGTTCCCAGAAAGCTGATGGTCAAAAAATCAACGCTTAGCTTTTGTGCTGATATTGCAGATTTTTGACTTAATGTGCGTAAATTATCAATACAGACTTCTAACTAACAATGAAATGTTGATATTAGCAACGAGTTTAGACAAACTTTGCATTGATCTTTGCGCATCATTCATCCTTGTGTGCATCTTCTGCCTTGTTTGGCCATATTCCTCGGCCGATTTCACTGCATCCACTTCACAAAATTACCGTATCTTCCATCTTTTTTTGAACAGTATCCTCTGTCTTATGCAATTGCGATATCCTCAAATCAGGAAATCACTCTTATTTTATTTGTGTTATGGTTAATTGTCTCACTTAACCAATAATTTCAGTAACCTTAAGCCACTAAATTCTTCGATGCGATGAGAAAGCATGAAGTTCATATGCCGACTTGTCTTACTGCTGGCTAACTAAAGGCATTTTCTGGTTAACTGTTGCTCGCAATGACAGTTTTTTTTCGCTTACGAAGTAAACTATAAATAAAGAAACTGTGGGATCAAAATTTTAATGTTTGTTTGAAAAAATTTTCCAACGTTCGAAGTTCAATTGTTTGTTGAAGTAAATCGCAGTTACTGTAGAAAGTGATCAGCCGTCTCCGAAGAACGATGCTTTCGGTGTGCGGTGCTATATGAATTATTTTATCTCATTATTTAAGTATTTGCTGTTATGACTTACAATATTCCTAATAATCTTTGTTCAGGCGTTGATAGGTAGAGAAAGGGTTGAGGCCAGCAAAACCGAATCATCATTAGTGACTCGTTTGAATGGTCATCGTCGCCCCTAAGGGACTCTCTCAGTGCCTGTGGTATTACTCTAAGGGAACTTGTAGTTGTCCATAACGCGTGACCCCAGATCGCTAGCGCACTCAGCATGGCTTATTTGAGGCTCGGTGAACCGTAGAACTTGCCCACTAGACTATGAATTTTGTGTTAGTTGTGATTGCGATAATGCTGATGGTGCGTTAGCCAACAAAGGTTTGATTTCAAAAAAAGTAGGGTGAATTTAGCTGTATTGTCAGTTTAATATGGCTCTATGTTACGAAGAATATGAAGCGTTCCATAGCAGTATTAACTGTTGCTCTTTAGGAAACAGTGATCTAGATGAAGAGGATCGGGAGGATATGCTGCTGTTCACTAAAATTTTTTTCGCTGAAGATGACGTCTGTGAGAAATTAGCTCATGAAAACTATGAAAGAGCCTAATTTTTACAATTGTCATTTGAAGTTGTTCCAAACGTGGAATTTCGCATATATCAGATTCATGTTTCATGCATCGGTGCGCTTTTATTTCATTGAAACGCGGATTGTGTAGGTGGACGTTAGACGCCCGTGCGGTGTTACGAGCATGAACTTTTAAGGACAGTTGGAGGGGGGGGGAGAGGGAAGGAAATGAGGAGGATGGGAAGGAGTAACTTGAGCAGATTTTGACGAGAGCAACGAACATGCATAACAGCATCTTTCGGAGTTCCTGTAATTCTTGTTTGTGCTTCTATATGCCGAGGATCGGGTGGCTGCTCATCGTCTGCATGCGCTACTTGCATACGCATGCTAGATTGGAGGGGGGCTATTATTGTGGTACTTGGTAGGCATAGTTAATGCGCTCACCTGCGTTCCTGAACCGGATGTTATTTCGGTTTAACAATTTTTGCACAATTTCTAGGCCACTGACGTCACAAAAGCATCTGTTATGAGAGTGAAGAGGAGTTTGGTGGATGAGTTTTTGGAGGGTGATGGGTTGTTAATTTGTCGGGGGCGACATTCCCACAAGAAATGTCGTTGTGTGTCCGCGAATCGAATGTGTCCCGAATATGAGAATACACTGGCACGACGATCGGCCATCATTTCAAGGGTGCAGTCGTAAAGGAACTTAGAGATATGTAGGCGAAACATATCCCCTGGGGCGCTTTTGCGCTGCCTCCTTCTCCTCGAATCCTGCTGTTGTCCTTGTTGAACGTTGTTTCTTTTGTCTGACCGACAAGTAGCCGAGCCTTATGAAGAACAATTTTAAAAAAAAACACTCAATCAAAATCTAGTCTTGGGCAAAATTGCCGTCACCATTTGTTTGGCTTACACGCGCTCACGTTGCAACTTAGCATTCCATCGACTTTTTTGCAATTCTTGCTTTAAATTTTGCAATTTTTCGCATAGCTATTTTTCAGGGTGTTATTTTAATTATTTTTTAAGAGCCTTACGGTGTTCATCGGAGATCCCTATCTTACAAATGTCGAAAACGGGGTACTTGAGAGGGAAAAAAAAGCATAGGAAAGATTGCTTGGTGTCGCGTTACGATCCGTTTATCATTAACAAGGCTACCAAGCGAAAAAAAAAAGAAACATCTTTGGCAAAAAATTGTGCATCGATAAGTAAAACGAATACGCAGAAAATGGTTCAATTCAATATTCGCTTAAACTGAAAGGACCTTTGGTGGGAACATAGATATTATTTCTTCTATGAGTCGATAATAAGTTGTAAAAGACAACGTAACATCATGAACTTATATAACCGCTAGACATCAGTTTCCTAGCCATATATTCTACATTCTGAGTTTTTCTTCTTTTTTTTTTAAAGCTGATGTTAGCGTTTTGCCGGTCGAGAGTCCTGCTAAGATGTTCCTCATCGTAGAGATGCTTCAAATGAATAAGCTATGTGATCGACATGTTTTACTTTATTATTGTTGATCATAATTTTTATCGAAAATATACCAAATTCAGAAATTATGTTCAGAGAAAAGCTATTGTATAGAAGAGATATTTAGATTTTTTTTTCATGTTTGATATGGTAACGATTCATTGAAAGAAAAATTAAATTTAAAAGGTTTTTTTTTGGCTGAAACAATCGACATAATCGTTTTTGAACAGTTGTAGGATGGATGCGATATGCGTTCGCAATGAGGCGATCGCTCATTAGTTAGAAACAACTAAATTGTTTCACGAAAAGAAAAGAGAATGAATTCATGTGATCATGAAAGAAACTACAAAAATTTTGAAATTTATCGAACATGTATCCACAGATCAATCGATCCGATTCTTTCGTAATGCCCGTTACACTTTCATATCACCAATAAGTTGCT
>JPKZ01000890.1:62263-94618 GCA_000803305.1 Toxocara canis
GGGGAGGTGGGGAAAGGACAAGGTAATAATGTGGCTGTATCCGATTCAGAAGATAAATTATAAAACTAGAACTATTAGTCGAATATTTATTTAAAGCTTAGCTTAAAGTTGCACTCCCGATTGCTTTAATTTGCTACGCAGTTTATCGCAAATCGGAAAGAAGCAGCTGTACTAAACGCAATTGATCGTACAGAAAAAGGAATTGTCAGTGCAAGTTAAACTCTTAAGACATACTGTATAAAGGACGGCTAGTATTTCTTATGAATGAGTCTATGTTTTACGGATAATATATTCCCTTTTGAGGATCAGTATTTTTGCTTTCTCTACAGTACGATACTATCAATGAAAAATCATGATTTGTTCAGGAATTTGGAAAATATTGTCAACAAGGTGAAGCTGTTATGTACACAAAATAATTACTCGCTTTCAAGCAGTCAGCTCAAATTTGACAAAAGAGAAGCGAAAAATCTTTTTTTTTTGCAAAAATCACTAAGCTTGATTGTGTTGACCTTAGTGCAGATGAACAATTTTTGGCCCTAACACCGATTACGTGCAACTGGATTGTGATTTGGAATGGACTCTATCAAGCAATCGAACAATAATATTTCAAAAAGTTTAATATATTATCCTCAATTGCGCTGTCTAGCTCAACTATGAATGTCCCTAGCCTCATTTGTAACTTCATTCACAAATGATCGAATTGAAATGGATCAGTATAACGAAAAGTTAGAGCAATCAACGACTGAATGGTAGATGTCGTTCGCCTGCTCGTATGTCGTTAAACAGGGTTCACGTACTGTGATGCATTAGGCAGTCCATCGAAAGCTGCATAAGCTGGATGTTTTTTATCTGGATCTATCGAAGCCTACCATTGTCTATGCTGGACCTCACTGGACCTTGCAGTTTTTTTCAAGATTTAAGATTTTGCAAGCCGTTTTGCTTTGCATAATCAATGCAAGCGCAGCAAAAATATTCCAATGTTATAGTCTAGCTCAGAATTAATCCTTTCGCAATGTTCGCTTACCTTATGCTTCTCGTTAGCCTCATTGGCTTCTCACTTCATTTTCCGCTTCTCATTAATTAACTCACTTAGGTAGACAGGAAAGTTGAAAATGCTTCGAAAAGTAATTCGTGGATCACGCTAAAAAATGTTTATATGTTCATGAAATCAAGCACATGAAGTGCTACTGCGAATTTGAGAGAATTTCATTTCTTTTAAGAAATCCAAAACGCTTCCGATTATCACCGATAAATTAGAAGCATCTGATTATTCGGCAAAATGAATTGGTCATTTTTATTGTTGTTTAGTGTTTAGCAAACTGTGATTCGATCAATGGTGCTGTCGTGCATAAATTTGAGGAGAGTGAGAGGATAATGAAAGTGACGTAAAAATGAAGCAAAAAAAAACGAAATTTCTCGAGACTGCGGTGAGTGAAAATTATGGCATGATTTTTTAAAAAAATATCTATTTTATGCGATTCATCCACTTGTCCCGTTCCTCACGAATTTGTCCCTAAGGGTTTCAGTGGAAGCGTCAGTTGTCCACTGAATTGAAATTTAAAAAAAAGAGAAAGAAAATATGATTGATTTTTTAATGTCATTAAATATGATCGTCAGATTGGCGCTAATTTCTAACAGCAATTAATTTTGTGACTGTTGAACTTTCGTATATTCACCTAAGCAGTACTACTGTGATCTTCCTTCCCTTCAAGGGTTTGGGACATCTTTTTCCAATGTAGGATATGATGTTGGAAAGTTTTTATGCTATCAAAATGGATGTATGAGAAAATGTGTAACGTCATCTTTTGTACGAATAAAAAACGACTATGCGTAACGTATGCTCATGATGTGTGTGCGAACCGGCAAAACGGGCAGCTCGGCTTGAAGCGTGATGATTGGAGTCGTTCACATTAATCCGACGGCTACTAGTTCGTAGTCCACGGAAACCGCAATTTTTATAGTACATCCAATTGTGATGACATTCGATATATGTTTTATGCAATGTGCGGCATCTTGAATTCTAGCAGTGACTGGATTTGGTTGTATGACATGCTGCAAATATGTCACTGATTTCATAAGTTATGGTGAGATTCAACTCTAAAAGAGAGAGCCACGCAGAGAGATGATATTTGGCTGAGAGCATAATGTATTCAAGGCACTGCTAGCAGGGAGTAATAGTTTCTTTTAAGAGTTACATGCCGTCGAATAGATCATATCCATACAGTTTGGATGCCAACATTTGGTCCTTTTGAGTATAAAAATTTTTTTGCCCATTTCACCTAAGCAGTCGCTTTCGCAGCCTTGTAGGCTGCTGTTTAGCGATCACGGTTACTACCAGAAAATTAGTGCCATTTAGCCCTTTGCAAACTAAGTTCGAGAAAAGGTTAAGTTACAAGAATCCGCGCTATGATAACAACTTGCACTTCTTTGCATTGTTACGCAACTCTTAGTAAACCCCCTGTTCTTGTTTTCGTGCAGTTTTTTTGCGGAAATATTCGACATCGATATTCGTGATAGAATTAGTAGACTTTCAAAGAAAACGACCTTCTAATTGCGGCATCTACGCGTCTTCGTCAGGATTTAACCGTGGAAAAGTGGTGAATGAAATTCAACCCAAAAATTTAGGTGATTTACGTGGAATCTGCAATACTCTTTTACGATTTCGACTCCAATTTGTAATGGATTTTTATGAGCTCGATCACAGCTACGTCTCGACATCCATGCGCACCACATATGCGCATTTTGGAAGCAATGCGCAGCAATCGTTCACGCGGTTGTTGCTTCAGCTGCTGTCATCAGAACAGTTGCATGGATGCCATTACTACTCACTAACAAAAAGTACTCTTCCCACAAAAAATATCGGGGAGAAAGCCAATTATGAAAAAATACTGAATTGTAAGGAAGCATACGTTTCAACGTTAGAATAGCGCTGTTCACCTCGAGCTATGTCAAATGCAGAAGCTCTCATTATAGGTCATGGATTTACAGCTTTCAAGAAATTCGAAAAAAAACCACGTTTTTAAGGGGTAGAAACATGCAAATTCCAACATCTTCAACAAATTGCTTGTTTTCGTGATGCTTTGAGCGGTTTTTTGCAACTTTATGAATCTTCTAAAAGAGAGGGGCTCATAAACTTCAGCATATTTCAGAAGGGTTTTAAGCTAAGTAGGTAGTTGTCGCATCTTGAACGCCTTGAACAGCTATGATTTCATCCTTCTCTCCATCGATGCAGCTGGCAATTCCTTCATCTGTTACGATCCTGAGCTCACCGCATCCGAGCAGCGCCATATAGACGTCGTAGCTGATCTCCCCATCTTACTTTCCATACTTATGGCATAGCATCCATTATTGAGCTGCACATTTTTGTTCACATTTTGATATATCGTCTACTGATTTTTGCCGCGCATTCACTAGAGCATTGACTGCACATTTTCCATGCAGACGCTTTGACTACATTCGTTGTATTCTTGTGCTGCATCCTTATGATAAGGATCATGTGATGCTTTGATCGTACTTTTGCACTTTACTACCATGAACTTCGGCGTTTTGATGTGTCCTATGTTACCGATTTCGATGAGCAATTGATGGTTTTCAGTTGCTCGAGACGGCTGCCAAGAAAGAGTGCTCTAGTAACGAGGCTGGCAATGCGCCACCATTAAGGCAGCCGGCAATGGTCTATACGGCTGCACAATTGCCTAAATTTACAACTCATCCAGCCACATTTATTCCGACCGTATTCGGTGGTCATGTACTTGTATATGAAAGTCGTTCGCATCCGGGTCATCGTCGTGAATTCGCGTTCAAGACTCGTTTCACCAACCAATCGGGTGTTAGCTCATGCTATTATCGTTGCATGTCATGCCGTTCGATGAAAAACAAAGTACCACCCGGTCCTGATGGCAAACCACCGCAAATTCCATGTATTGCGGTCAAAAACGGCTATATTGTCAACGATCCGGATTTTCCAGAGGCTAACGATCATTTCTGCATTCCACCAACCATTGAAGAGTCAAAACAAAAAGAAGAGAATGGTTTTGCAAAAGCGATTGTGAAAGGAAGGCCACGACAAAAACAACCTCGCATAACGAGAGCACCAACCACAAAACGGCAGCCATATCTTGCTCAACTACAAGCCTATCAAGAAATGACGAATGCGTTAATTAACGATGCGAGTAATATGTTTGATATTTCGAATGGTTTTGATATCGATCAGACTTTCTCTAGCGCTTCAACATCAAGCTTCCTGTCAACGTTGTCAAATGGTGATGTTTGTGACGAGATGAAATTGAATGGATTCGGAAATGGCGATTTAAAGAAGATCTCATGTGGATCAGGATTTAGACTTGAAGATGATGATAGCGATAGTACCACTAAAGCGAACAACTTATTAGCATCGCTGATCAGTACAGAGCCTGCACTACGTAGCGCATTGGCTCTCACAACACATCGTAATTCGGCTCCGTTAACAGTCGATGAAGAGAATACTGATTTTTGTCAAGAGTTTAGACGAAGTCCAGAAAGTTATACGGCACTTGTCATCAATTCTATATCTCGCTCAGACTCAAGACCCGCATCTGCTAGTTCCGCATCCGCTGCTGTATCAAATTCAAGGAAAAGAAAAGCATCGCCAAATGTCGAACCTCATCTTGAACAAATTCTTGATCGCTACATAACCAACAATTGGGAATTGCCCGATAACGGTCTCGTTTATGTTCGCTTTTTTAACGAATTGTGCCCTATCTATTTTATTTTATCCACACTATGAAACGAGAGCCCTTCTGTTCTCTGAACGAGCAGAACACAGTTCGACTGAAGGAATAGCAGCCCCTAAAAAGTTGTCTTTAAAGTCTTCGCTGAGGCAGAACTGGAATTAGCTCCCCGAAATTTCTGTGACTTTGTTTTAGTTCCTCTCCCAGTTTCCGGATCGCAGAAATGCGTGCTAATTGTCCACTCGAATTCCGGCTTTTTTTTCAGTGTGAAAATCTCAAACTTGTACTATTACTATTAAGATGCAAATTATGTGTCTTTGCTTAAACAAGTCGTTTGTTTAGTCGACGAAATCTTCTACTAAGAAGCGTACTCAGATTTCATTCAAATTTCTGGTGTAGATAATATTAGAATTTCGCCCAATGGACACATATGTAAGACGGACATCATTGTCGAACAGTCTTTTTTTTTGCTTTCTCGCGTTTGCCTGTTATAAAATATCACTGATTAACGCAGCCTTTTGTCACTGAAGCATTTTCCTTATTATCTCTTTTTCATTCGATTTTGCTAGCCGATTTTCTGGGAATAAGTATGCGCTTCTAGGTGTACGCGTTTCATCGAATACTATCCGGCTGAATATTTAGAGGCAAATTGCTTTGGAGAAACCCGCAGAGGTTGGAGAATCCTCCTCCGGACCGGACTCAGGTTCGAATACGATTGAAATGAAAACTGTTAATCCCAAGAATTTCTTTCGTTTTGGTCGTCAGAATGATAAGTTAATTAGTTAATTTCGTTTGCAGCTGGTAATTCACGAAGCGCCGCAGAATTGACGTGTGTTTGCATTTTGTCACTTGCAAGACATGTACCGCAAGCGGCCGCATCGATGAAGGCCGGTAAATGGGCACGCAAGGAGTTCATGGGCGAAGAGGTAACCTATCAACTTGTTTTCGTTCTCCTGTTGAAATATTGATCAAAATATAGCAACTTTTTCACAGAAACTTCGTATAAATCCTCATTCCCATTTTCCGTAAATTTCACAATACATCCACACTTTTTGATCGTCACAATTTCCTTTTGGAAATAACTGAATTTAACAGTATTGGAAATACTGAAAAAATTTTTGTGCGATGGGGAGGATAGAAATTCCATTTCAAAATCGGATTTTATAGAACCAGTCTATTTCAAGAATAAATTCAACGAAGTAAGCCAACTTTTAATGACTGTATCGTGAATAGGTGTCTTCTTGAGAAACTGGACATAACTATCGCAATTTAATTCCAACCGCGTCTAGTTTGTGGTTTTCATTTCTATTCACTCATCGAAACAACTGACATTTTTGGAGCGCGTAGTGGTAGGCCATAGATCGCGATTTCTTTTATGGCTTTAAGACTCGATTTCACATTTCCTTTATGCGACGTTTAATCGTTATTACGGTTGCTAAAATCAGGTTTAGGCTGCTAGAGTCGGTTATTCTTTGTTTGTTTGTTTTTTTAAAGAATTTCATCTAGATCTTGTCACTTTCTTAAAGTGTGAATCGGAAATTGTGGGCTCATACTTTGCGAGAGCAAGCTTATGTTTCGGAGCCTACGTTTCAGGCCTCATCATGATGGCAGTCAACCGCGTTTGCCGTTTGCTGGTTGCCGCCTCCATTGACCCTTTGCTGAATCGCATTGCTTATCCGAGAGTTTCACAATTCCCTTCATATTTTCGTCGATCAGGGCTGATCTTATATCTTAGAGTTGTTGAGCGCTTGTGATGCTTTTCAAATTTGATTTCAGGTTTACGGGAAAACGTTGGCCATAATAGGTCTTGGTCGGATCGGTACGGAGGTAGCCGTACGAATGCAGTCATTCGGTATGACAACTATTGGCTTCGATCCATTAGTTTCCTCAGAGGTATTCCGTTATGAAAACTTCTTGCCTCATATATTCTTATCTTTTATTCGTTCACCCGTTGTATATGCATGTGTTGCAATGGGTCAGTCAGCTTCTACGATATCTGACAGTTACTTTTTTCGTGTTTGCCTTTGTTAGGCGAAACCGGCACGAACATAGTGCAAGGTGCTTTGATGCAGCCATCATTTATGTGGACGACAACTTATTGCAGATGTTCGTAAAATTCCTAATGTAACCCTGAACTCCTACCTAATTTAACTTTTGAATGAGAATGGTAACATAGTGGAAAATTTATGCGAGGTGTAACAAGAATGAAAAATGCTTTGCAACGTTTTTTTCTAAAGTTGAATAGTGTGACGGGTATTTTACTGATGAGCTTCAGTTCTTCGAAGGTGGTGATGAGATCTCGGGATATGTCAAAGAGTAGCGTATTATAGCATTTCGACTTCTTCTAAATAATTCCGCTTACATTTAAGGAGGGTAAGCTTCTCCTTCGTCAAAAGACTGAAGAAAGCGTATTCACAATTTTGCGTCTTTATAAATTTTTAAGCTCTGTGGAGAGTCACTTACTCGTTTTTATGACTTCAGTAATATTTTTTCGTTTCAGTGGTGTCCACTATTTTAATCATTTTTTTAAACACTAAACTGACGTTGTAATTTTTTTTCCAAAGCGCATACTCTTCATATACGCATACCAAGCGCAAGGATGAATCTTTTTTCTTCAAAAAAAAAGTTCTACTATTTAGCTATTGTATGAAACAATAAATAAAACAGAAGCAGTCGTGATTGCGTTAATTAAGCAGTTGATTGCCTGACATTTAGGATGCGGCCAAAAATGGTATCAAATGGGTGCCTTTGGATCAGTTGTGGCCTCAAGCCGATTATATCACTGTACATGTGCCACTGATTCCACAAACCGAAAATCTCTTATCGGCGGCTACGCTTGCCAAATGCAAAAAAGGAGTTAAAATAGTGAACGTCGCACGCGGTGGTATCGTCAACGAAACCGATTTGCTTGATAGCATCAATAGAGGACACACAGCTGGCGCTGCCCTTGACGTTTTTGCGGAGGTCTGTTTCTCTTTATTTTGTTGTTGCCTTTTGTCATTTGTAATTGCAATGGCAGAATTTCTATGAAGACTTGCAGTCTTTTTCGAGCAAAAACAGCTCAGTGCCAGTCTGCCTCAACATTTGATCGCACATCCCACTAAACGGGCGTGCTCTGTCACACTGGTTGCAAGGATATTTAACTATATTGTTAAAATCTTTTGAGCAGTAACAAATTCAATTACTCGACGTTTCGTCACGTTATCGCATGCATCATATATCTCTGTTAGGATTGGCGCCACATCGTTTCCTTTCTTCTCTTCCTGCTTTCTCACACCCTCAATTATTTCCCCTCCAACTCCCTCCCTTTTCGTTCAGCCTTGATCAATGTTCGTTCAGTTCAGTTACTGAGTTTGGAGGCCCTTTCAAAGGAAATTTAATTGGTTTTATATTTTTTTCTTCCTAAAAATTGGCTTTATATTTTCTTCAAAAAGATTCTTTTTTAAATTTGTCAACACTGTTCGTTGATGTTTCACTGATTGATTCTTTTCACCGATCACCTTTTCGGCCTAATCAACAAGAAATGACTATATAAGGAGGGCAATTGCAGTTAACTACGATACGTTTCGCGTAATTTCCTTCTCAGTGCACTTATTTACTGTGTCGACTGAGTGTTGGGAACGTTTCAGTTTTATTTTTATCGAACCGTTGTATCGCTTAAATAGTGAATAATTTTCGGCGAAAAAAGCAACTTAATGAGCTGACGATTTTCCTAAGGTATAGAATCGGTATCTGGAGTATTTCTTATAGACGGCCGCGATCGAAAATATGTTTTAAGTAGCCGAGGTGATTACGATAGCAGCACATATGGTAGACAACCAGCATGCGTTTTGCACCATAGAAGAGCTTATTATTTAATACCACTATTTTCTTTTTTTTTTTAAAGCCAATTATAGTTTCATTCTGAAATAGGACTACGACTTGCCACTGCCGCTCCCTCCTTTCCTTCCTTCCCTCCCCGACTCCGCTCCCCATTTTCACCACCTGCTTGACCCAGTTAGCGAAGGGAGCGAGTAAGCTGATGTGGGCTTTGCAATGAGTCGACAGCACAAAGGGAGCGTTGGCGATGCGCCTAACGTATTTGTTACGACATTCTGAAATGCAGCATTTTCGAATGCCTTCCGAGCATGCTTATAGCAGTTGTTGTTGCATCGCAATTGCAGAGTAGCAAATGTTCATTTCAAATATAGCATGGACTAATGAGATGGTATTTATCGGCTGAGCGTTCGGGAAGGGAATATCGGTTGGCATTCACGATACATTTTGCGTTTCAAATGTTTCTTACAGGAACCACCAAGTTTGAGTGCTTTGGTTGAACATCCCAAAGTGATATGTACGCCACATCTGGGTGCGAGTACCAACGAAGCGCAAGAGCGAGTAGCTAATGAAATCGCCGAAAATATTGTCGCTTTGAACAACGGCACTGGACTATATGGAGCGGTAAATGCGTTATCAAAGATAGAAAAAAGGGTTGAAAGGATTACTGAAACAGTTGATGGAAGGAAGGAGATGTTATTGTTAATAAGTGGAATGTCGATTAGCGCGAAGCTCTGGGAAGTAAATTTTTCCTAATTGCCCTACTTGTTAAGCCGTAATTATTTGTTTATCAAAAACGATTCCACAAATGTTTTAGGGCTTTCCTCATATCTCGTAGGTTTATTTATTTGATGTGTTTTTTATATCAGTTGTGAGCCAGATGCTGTTTTCACTGCGTTCAGTTACGTGTCAGTCAAATGCCCCGCTTTTATGAGAGTATTTTATTGTTGGGACCTTTAGTTTGTTGATATAATTTTAGCTCTGGAATGCTTATTTTGTTGGCATATTCCTTGGTTGTCGTTTCGCAACATATTTGCCAAATATGCGAGGCTTTCCTCTACTCTCATTAAAAGTTTTAGTTAATGAAATATTTCAGTTGAACGCTGCAGCATTGAGTGCAGTTCTGGACGACGCCAAAGCACAGTGGGTACGTGCGGCAAGTGCTCTTACGCATGTGCTGTCGGTTATTGCTGACTCGCCCAAATCCGTCACACTGCGGTACCCAAAAGGTTTCTTATTGATTAAGTTGTCGTTTATTTGTGATAGTTTAAATGTCGGTTATTCGGATACTAGCATTCTAATAGGTAATAAGTGTAAGTGGCTTTGGAAGACAACGAACATGACTCAGTTCAAGCAGTTTCTAATGAACATTTAGAGGCAGATCATCATGATTACTTAGGAGTAGACCTTTTTGATTCCTGACTCGCCATAATGTTTTTTCGCAATCTTTTCCATTTTTTTCTGAACTTATCTGTTTTTAAAATATTTTCTTGAGGATTCGTAGAATGGTTTTTTTAAAGGCGGTTGTTGCAGCAACTCCTCCCGCATGCTACAAACTATAAAGTCGGTGGACAACGAATTTTATTCGAATGGAAAAATTGTTTTTTTTTTTGGTGCGTATTAGCAGTATATGCAAAATTTGCAGCGGCAAGCGGTCTGCAGAAAGCTTTGACTGCAGGCGCCGTCGTGGGACTGTTGCAGGCATCAGGAAATGCTGGCATGAATCTCGTAAACGCCGAATTAAATGCCAAGAGAGAGGGGATCAACGTAAGAACCGTTCTCTTTCATTTCTAGTATCTTGTGCAGTTATGTTATTGAATTGTGTCAACCATATGCAGTTAACGAGCAAGTTTTAGTTCTTACTGCTGTCAACAAAATGTTAGCTACAAACATTTCGAAACAGTTACGATATCGTGTTAAAGTCGGAGGAGGTGAAAAGATCGCTTGGTGAATGCGTAAAACGTTTACTACGTTTGGTGCACAAAACAGTTAACAGTTACCGCGCTGCTCACGTCACACAACAAATCGCAAAGGCTTACTCCGGTTTAGTATAGTACAAAAGCACGAGTTAGAAATGCCAGAGCAGATTGTTGCTAATAGACATGCTAAGCTGTATAAACTAAAGTGGTCACGTTTGCTACTATTTTTGGTAGCACTGTAACTGGATACTTTTGACTATCCGTCTGTCCATCATACTGTTGTTGTTTCATAGATGCATGAGCGCTACTTCTACAGCAAAGTAGTACTCACTGGAGCAATCTTAATTGAAACGCTACTATCTCTTGTACATACCCGTTTTATTTTGCGATGTTGTTGAAGAATGAAAAACGACACTTACTTTCGTGAAAAATTTCCTAACATTTAGTACGGCAATTTTCAAGATACATTTTAGGAGCACTTTGGCGTCAAGAGGGACTTGTGCAGTTTTCCTTGTTTGTACCACCGAAAATAATGAGTTCTGCAACTCGAAAGATTCGTATGTTTTTGTATTGCACTAATTGGATCGTTGGATATAAGCGGTCCATCTACTCTTGTAATAATCTCGCAGTTGAGTATCGCTCATTTCAAATTACCTGCGTTTTATTCTCCTACTACAATAAACCAACCACTGATAAAATATAAGCGGTCCATCTACTCTTGTAAACAATCTCGCAGTTGAGTATCGCTCATTTCAAATTACCTGCGTTTTATTCTCCTACTACAATAAACCAACCACTGATAAAGCTATTTTGCATCTCTTCATATCTGTTTATAAGTGTTTACTTATGTGCGATACACACTAATTAATTTGAGTCGCTAATTTTTCGAAGTTATTTTGTACTTTAAGATACTCTCAGCTCTACTTTTAGCGCTAGAAATATTGTTGTTTAAGGAACACTTTTTTGAAGGTTAAACTGGAGCCAAATACAGAAAATGAGTTGTTGGTTTGCGCTGGTGAGACGAGCGTTTGTGGTTACTCATCTCCGGCTGGTACCATCATATCGGCATTTAATGCATCAAAAATGCCCGTGCCATTAATCGCTGTTGGAACTTTGGCAGTTAACTTGAAGCAAAATGGAGCTGTAAAGGAGCTTTCTGATTCACTTAAGGTATGCTGTTATGGATTATCACCACTTTTTCTACCACTTACATTCAGTATTACCAGTGTTACTCGTTTTCCAAATAATTTTCGTGTAAACGGTGTCGTAGTGCTATACAGTTCTCCCAGAACGATGTCGAAATGTGGTTTTGCTTTTATTAATGCAATTCGTCCAGCTCATGTAGTTGAAGGCTGTGGTAGCTAGTCAAATATATCGATCAGGTCACAAACAGGTTTTACTCTTTAAAAGTTCTTCTGTCCTCTCTTAAATTGTAGTCGAAGTACTTGGTCCTAGCATATGAGCTATAATTTCAATTTCTTTGTATCGGATTAATGGACGTTATATCGATCCATCAAACGACAAACTATTAAGAATACACGTACTGAATTCTCATTGTTCCATCTGGCCATGAAGATCTTGACATAACTAATTAGTCATTCTTCTTCAAGAGAAGAGTATGACACTGTTCGGAGATATCTTAGGAGAGGATGAGACGAGTTCAGCAACTTTCAAAATTGAATTCTTTATTATACCTTATTTCTTTCTTGGCTAATTATACGGGCTTGGTAACGTTTATATTTTATTTTCCTACTGTTTATCACTTCTTTGCTGTTTGTCACTTGTTTTCTTACTATTTGTGGGTTAAATCCATTGGTGGTTTATAAGCTGTTTTGCAGGCGAAATTGTCTGTAGAATATGGCCTTCTCGGTGGTGGACGTGTTGCACTTTTCGATTCGCTAAATAGCGACCAAGTGGAGGAGCTTTCAAATTCATTTGACGTTATTCAGTTTTAAAGAATAGTCTATTCTATTAAATGCATTCACCTATTTTGTGCATTATTACCTTGCCTTTTAGATGAAAATTTTTCATCACTTATTTTTCTTTTTTTTTTCTGAAATTTTTCGCTATTTGCCGATTTTTATATTGTGGCCTTAATTAATTTACGTATCGACTCGAATTCCATTTTTATGCCTTAAAAAAATTTTGGTTGATGAAATACGTTATGTGATGTTGTGTTTTATTTTATATTCTCTTTTGTCTTTGTGGAATTTTAACAAATTTGCTCGAAAAATAGAGCTGAAGCCCATTCGCTTAAACAAATCACTTTTATTCTCTTATTTTCTATCACTACATTGCCTTTCTTTGGTCGGGTTTAATTTCTTCGAGAGTTGTGAATGGAAAAATTGTTTATGCTCAATAAAAGTATTATTTTATATATGCTGTTGTTTAAATGAAAACTTTTGCAGGCCATTGAAAAAGAAATCTTAGACTATCCGTTGTTTATGGTTTGATATTGCGAAAGCGCAAAACTGAGTATGATTAAAAGTGCGTAAGTGACAAGAGATGAAAGATTTATGAACACCCTTCTTACCAACAATAGTGATTTTAAAAGAACGGGTTGGTAAGGCGCTGGTCTTGGTGGACGATGTTGGTTTCATTGAACGCTGAGCTAATATGCAGTAAGTAAGCCGATCAGAGTAATTTTTGAAGGAATGAACTGCGTAACATGCCTCGCCTCCTAGCGGTAGTCTAATGGCCACTAAATTGTTCAGGGATGCTATAGCTTGAGCTACGCGCTTTTCTGTGTAAGGACAAAGTTCTTGAAGTGGTGAGGATACGATGGAATAAGACTGTACATTGAAAGTAATAGCTACTCAATGTATGGTATGCATTAAGACTCCGCTGAAAGAGCCACAACTCCAAGAAGTACGGTGCGACGCCTCAGAACAGTAACCGGAAGGAGCCAAAATCCTTTCAATATATAACGCATTTGTGTAAAAGTTCGACAGCTCGAGGAGAACCCTAACCACGACACAGAATACAACGCTTCCGGAATATGCAAAGGAACTGAAGTGTAGTTGAAGCACACGCACATCGCACGATGTGTATCGATATCAACTGCGGACATTGGTGTGAATGTTTGCGTTCCGGTGTTCCGTTATGTAGGGCAGTCTGAATCGTTCAATCGTTTAATTTTCGATTGAACGTAGAAAAGCAAACAAGTGATTCTACGATTCTGCTGAGTTGTCATAGTAGAAAATAGCGTTTACGAGTAACGGTAATTAGCTATTAAATGAAGTATGCCTTTACTGCAAATATTTATAGATCAAAACTGTTATGTAATTTATAGCGCTCGTCGTATGTATACGTACACAAAAGACATGTTCACAGAACTGTGCTTGTTTATGTGTGTACTGTTCGTGAGGCGCATGTCGTCCACGTAAACATGCGCCTTGCATCTAATGGTTACAATTCTGACATCTCCGACGAAAAGCTGGATAAAGGCTCAGTTCATAAAGACTCCGATATTTAGGTGATGTTTTCGCAGGTTGAAGGTTGAAGCAACAGCTAAAGGAGATGTTACGTTGTATTGCTGTAAAAACAGTGATGAGCCGGAAGCACTAATGCATCATGCTTTAAGATATTCGGCCACGACGGTATCAAGGTGCGGAATAGATCAACTGCATATGTTGCTAATTAGGCGATTTGGCCCGACTTACAATTTTATGAGTCCACCAAATACTAGAGTGGCGCAACACCACATTGGTGATCGATTAAAAGGCGATGAGATGTTTGGGAGGTTTTGCCACAATTTGTGCTCATTAATAGAATCACTGCGTGTGCTTTCCGTAGTTACGTTTCTTTAGTGTTAAAATTTATGGATTTTATAAAAGTATTTCTGAACAGTTGGTGTTGTTGGGAAAGAAAAAATAAACAAACGAATAAGTAATTGAATTGACGAATAAGTAATTGAATAGTTGCCTTATCATTTTAAATCAATTATTGGTTTATTGTACTACTGAGGTATTACTATAAATAATAGCCTAAGGATTGCTTCACAATCTTCTTCTATGACTAGAATTGACTTGAAAATAACCTAAAAAATATAAGCTACAATTTCTGGTTTCGGTGTGCTCATTGCGCTCTATTGGCCGATTTCTGACGTGAAAGATTGATCGAATTGTTTATTTAACGTTTCATAATTTTCACTTACTAACACTGCAAATATAGCGAACGAAAGAGAATTTCAATGGTATTTATGGACGAAAATTTTCGACCTTTTTGAATTTCATTTCAGATATAAATTACAATTTGCAAAATAAGATATTGCCTTTTATGTGGTATGACAAAAGCTCTGTTACGCCCAGTTTAATGAATGTTGCATTCACATAGACAGTGAACTGTTGCCATAGGATGATCTGGTTGACTTGAAAAAAAGGTGATAATATATGTTCTAAAAAAGATGGTGTGTGTTCTAAAAAAGGTCAGATTTAAAAGCTGCAATCGAATTGTTGTAGCAGAATCAAAAGCAGCTTTTTTTTTCGGATTCATGTCATGATAAGTTCGCTCCAATCTAATTAACAATAATTAAGTAATTAATGGTGAATAAGTAAGATCAATTAAGTAACTGACAATAATTAATTAAAGAACATGAAAAAATTCAACTTGGCGAAACATCGACGTTAGATTCACCGAAACATCATATGGATACGTTCTATAATTTTATTGTATAGTCCAGTTGATTCTCAATTTTAATAGAAATTTTAATTTGTAAATGCGCTCCCTCTCTCATTTGTATATGTTCTCTTTGTCATCGATGCGATGCTGAATAAAAGAAGAAAAAAAATTTATTAGTGAAACGTTTATGGAATTTTCACACGCGCTAATAACACCTCATTTTGAACTCTTCTATTGTGTCTTTCATTTACAAAGAAAAACCATTTGCAATGTTCTTTATGAACGACAAAAGGAAATGATACGTACGAGCTGATATAACAAAGAACACAAGTGATCTTTCATTGCGATTTGCTCGTCCGAAACTCACAGATCGCCGAGAAAATTTCTATGTGCGATTTTAATGCAAACATTTTATTTACGATAAATCGTTTAAAGCGCAATAAAAATTTAATTTCATTAAATTAATTTAAAGTAGTTCTGGCATACATTTCGTTCATAGTATATCAAAAAATGCTTAATTTTTTTCATAAAATTTTCACTTCTTTATGTTGAGAATTTTTCCTCCGAAATACGATTCCAATGTTTTTTTTTTCTTAATGAAAAAGGCGCCATAATGAAACCTCTACGTTTCTGACTAGCATCTTTATATTTTGAGTCGAATCGCAAATATCGTTATGGATTTTTGTTTGATTCAAAATGACTGAAAGATTTCTGTCAAATGTTTTCCTGCTCGGTTAATGTTTCATGCATGCATAGAATCATTAGCGAACCCTTAAGAAAGAAGCTAATATCTTAAGACTCAAAAAAAAATCGATGATGCACATCATTGCGTTAGTGCCAAATTTCAAATGCGCCTTTGAAAATTTGAATTGAATAGCCGATTATTGGAACGAGTTTAGCTTATCTTCAAGAAGCCAGTTCTTGCATCGGAAATCTAATCTGAGCATAAATCTGCTAAAGAATATTGCAGAATTAGCGAAGGCAAATGCCTCTTTCGTCACTTCCATCAACCGTGCTGTCAGGAAGTCGACACTCAAGCCGACGATAGCTTAATATAAATTCAAAAAGCAATACAAAGCTATTCAATGCTCACAGATGCAACAAAAGCAGTTCTTCACTTGTCGTCACTTCAGCTTGTTTTAAATGTGATGTATACATGAAAATAATTGGGATGAATATATGTACTGTACTTCTTAGTGGAATGGCTCTCAAAGAATCCTACAGTTCTACATTTTCGTTTCAAAGCCGTACAGATTCTTTAAAAGGAGAATTTCATTGTGTATCGCATAAATAAATTGCCTGTTTGAAAGTAAAATTGCCCTCCTATGCCAACAATTTCGCCCTACTACTTCATTTTGACGGTGAACATAAATGCGTATTTGTCGAACTGAAACACTTTTTTTCCCTCATTTAAGGTTTCTGCTTTGAGAACTGACATTTTACTTGTAGAGCTATAAGTAATACTGTAATATAATCTTGCTAATACGCCTATACTTTCTCAGAAAAAAACCTTAATTATCATTGCATCCCATTAAACTTTCGATTGTGAGATTTTCAAAGGAGGAAACCATTTCTCGTACCGATAGCATACAATAGAACGACTGTTCACGCGTTTCATTTCCATGACATAGACCGACATACTGGATACTACCTCAGTTATGGGTCCCAATACTGAAGCCAATATTCGGTTCCTGCTCGGATACCTGACAGAAAAGAGCAACATTGATGCCGGAAATTATTGCGCGGTTAAAGAATGTGGATTTTTCGATGTCGTATATGTGCAGAGCTCTAACAGTATGCGTGATGAGATGTATTCTGCGAATAATGTAAACGATAGGAACGATGTGCTCGATGAGGCGCAAAATCGGTGTCACTGGTTTGTATTAGTTTCGACAAGAAAGCAAGGAACCGTTTGAGGCCATTAACAGTCGCCTCGCTTTCGTTCTCTCTTCCGATCCCATCAGACCCAATGACCAACCGCAGTCAGCCTCGTTCTGTTGATCCAACTTTTTAGAGGCGTCATTTCCGCTCCTATTTCATCGCATATTGTCTATTTGTTCGCTAACGGTCTATTATTTTGACGTTGAAGAATTTGATGGAACTGCCATACGACTTATGGGCATATGTTGCTCTTTTACTTCATCTCAACTCATTCTCACGATATGGTAAGTTTGGAAACTGGTGCGGTACACTTATCTTGCTGATAAGTTTTCTGCACGGTTAAGTTTGCGTACGATAATAGTGAAAGGACCATTGATCAGAAAATATAACAGTACCTCGCGTATACCGCTGCGCTTCTTTTGAACTTCATATTGGATGAAAACATAATGCACTGATGGTGATGCAAAATCCGCACAACTATATAGGAGTTACTATCAGTTTTGGCGCAGTAAATTCACGAATAAATCTTTAAAAAGTAGAGCAACAATTCTCCTAACATGAACAATTTCTTTACAGTCAGCGATTGGTTGACGGCGATATTCTTTTATTTTCGCTGCATACTTCTTTAATCGAAAACCCTTTTAAGAATGTTATTCAAAGCAGGCAGATAAAAAAGGACCGAAGAAGAGTAAAGCATATATCGTAAAATTGAGCTAAGAGCGCGGCTGCGCTACCGTCCTTGCACAGCTCGGCGGCTTTTGTAACATAGTTTAATGTACTACTTACTTCTTCTTCGCATCATACAGATGCATCACTTGACCATCACCACATACTTGAAATTTGCTGAGCTGCTAAGATTGCTTCACTACCATGGAATATGTCACTCGTTTCAGCATCTTAGATGTCAGATTACTTTACTGCAATAACGATTCAGCAGCATGCAACGTTTACTGTCGTTCAGGAGAATGCTGTCAACCAGGTTATGGGAAAGACAATTTTTATACGGGTGTTACTATGCCGACCACTATCCTGTATCAGCATGGTGCACCAGTCGCTGGCAACGAACTTCCGCACACCAATTTCATCGCCGATGACGATGTTGTTCCTCCAATATTTCAAAATCCCCCCTCTCTATCAATCGAACAAAGTAGAAATATCCTCGAAGAAACAAAGTTACGCTCATTCAAAATCTCGAAGCAATCTGTTTGTCCAATGGAATTGTTAACATTGAGCGACTTCTACGCATGCGCTACCGTTCGATCGTTCAACGACGATGGAAATGCGGCAAGTGGCGGTAAGATGAGTTGCAACTTCGAATTGCCGTCAATATGCAGGTACATATTGTTTGTGAAGTTTTGCTTGTAGCCCTCGTTTGCATAGAAGACATTAGTTTCTTAGAATAGTTAGCGATATTCACTATCGAAATTAATTAGAGGGAATATTTTGCTAATATTCTGCTCACAAGCCACTAACAATAAGTGTCTTTGGTAGAGTACATGAAAGGGTTCAATTATGGAATATTTTTGTTAAAATCGAGTGAATAACAATAATATTTGCTCTACAAAGTTGGTCGCATCGTTGCGAGCATTGATACCAGTGAAATAATAACACTCAGATTTATGCTATGGCATACCGCAATCCTTTCGACAACAGTATTTCTTTGAATAGAAATACCATTCAAGATTTGTTCATTGCAAGTCACCCTATTTGTAAATTTTCAATCATAAGCGAGATACGAGACAATTTCACCATTGCTAACGAATATAGCTTTTTCGGGCAAATTCCGAAGAACATCAACTCGCATACAAATAGAGTCTCCATGTAAAAGTACCGATTCAGTGAAAATAGCCAGCTATTTCATCCGTTCAGCCGCACAATATAGTAAAAGCCTCGTTGAGCGGACGCCACATCTTCTTCCAATGCAAAAAAAAAATGCAAGTCGTGGGTCGTCTGTTTATGAGGATAAGATGTATGCCAACGTTCAGTTCATATATCATACATACCTTGCTACTCCATCGTTTATGCTGTAAGCTTGTGTTGTAACGAAGGGTGGTATGTTGGCTCATACTTACTACAACAACTAGTCAAGATTTGGTTGTTCGCAGTCCTCGTACGAGCTGGAAACCCGTGATAACACTGCATTCATTTGATCCTTTACTCTTACAATAACCGCTACTGCAAGCGACCGTTTTTTCTCCCAAAAATAACCACTTGAAATATAAATCGACAACTAAACACTGAAAAGTAGAGACAGTTTTAGAGAGATATGAATAACGCAGAAAAAACTTCATTCAGGTTTTACTCATCACCTGAAGAATCAATTCAGTGGAAAAGAGGTCATTTTAATACGAACGGAACGCGCTTCATTGAAACATTCGCCATTATGATGGATCGGCCAGCAAGATATTTACCAAGCGGAGAATTCATTTTTGTTGGTGAACTCACAGCTCATTCTGGATATGGTCATGCGATTCTCAGAGCTGATATCTTTTGTCAATCTGGCAATGGCAGACTCACGTTCGAGTCAGGCAGTTGATGATTTTTCGCTTTGCATAACAGCAATTGATCACCCTGTCAGGCTTTCCAGGCGATTCGGAGCATCCACTTTAGGCTACCTCATACCAGTAATCGGCTTATAAAATAAGTATCAGACGTTTCGAGTGAAAGTAGAATTTCGCATTTGAGAAAACCTTCAGTTTCGGAAGGCGCAAAATCAACGATGGCTGTGCTAATGTTGAAAACAAGACAAGCGAAATATTAAAAAAGAAAATTGAAGTTTGATGCTGGAAGGTAACCGTTTAGTGTTTTGAAGGAAAATATATAACTAATATTTTTTTTTCAGTTTTTACTTCTCTTATTCATAAACCGTTCAACGATACGCTTATTGGACTGATGGACTGATGATTGTATAGAACTTGACTTATCGAAATTTAAATGAAGCATATTTCTAATGAAACAGAACAACACAGCACAGCATATACGTTGAAGGAGTAATTTAGAAATGAAAGATTCAAAAGAAGAATAAAAAAAATGTGAACTATTTGAGAAGCGTTCATTTTAGTTTGATAAATTAACGCATATTTGAGAATATATTCAAATTATGATCACTGTTCGTAAAATAATTTCTTAAGAAAAAGAAAATTCCTACAACGTTCAATCTCAATCATTCGATTTTTGCTAATTTTTATTGACATTCTTTTGCAATTATGAGCGAAAAGTTCAAGTAAGCGTTTCCAGTTTTTGGAAGAACGACCCAAACATTCAGATGAAAGTGTGCACGCGAACAGAGGACTTACGTTCATGCACACAGGTAAACTCTCGATTATTGTATACGGCATTCCATATGTCATTTAAAAAAGAATCGTACAATCTGGCTCATTTGCTCATTTCACTTTCCGTTTCTGCGTCAAAATAAAATATCCAAAAGTTGGGAGTCATGCATGCATTCAATAAAATTGTAATATAGCGAAAAGTCTTTCTATTGAGAAATAGTTGAAGCGAGAATGATTCTTTTAATGCCCTAAGGGTAGAGCTATAGATTAGCAACAGAAAAAAAAAGTTCGGCTTAATTCTGGTTCATTAAAATATATTATAATCTATGGAGTCTGAGATCTGCATCGTACCATTTTCATTTGATTTTTCCATATAAGAATAAAGGTCTAGGAAAAATTACCCGCCTCTCTACCATTTATGTTCTGTACCCTCGCCATGAGATATTTTAACTGCTTCTTCCTAAGTTTGATTCCATGATCATCGCAGTGCTTCTTAAACAATGTTCGACATTCTCTGTGGATTAATTCCAGACGATTCTTGATGATGGTAATTCGGCGATCGAAGTCGATGTAATAAACCCGAATGTATCACCGTTCGCAATTGAGGTAAGTTTCAATGACGCTAGCCTTTCTCCTCAAGTGTAATCTCATGGGGGCGCTTTAACGAATGCTTGCGATGTTGTGGGGAAGAGGGGTGGAGGAGCCAATTAATGAATTGTAACTGGTCAAGAAATCTGCATACTTTATACTTGCAATGTATCATAAGTTTCTAGTAACGATAAACGCACGCACCGCATCTGGCCGAATAAGGAAACCAAAGTCGCTATAGCTTTCGTTTTTCACGATCATTGTTGAGGGGATCTGTTCTAGAGAGAAGGGTGGTCATCTATTTAATGAATGTGCTTGTTTTCTTTAGGGTTGTGGTTCACGTATTTTTTTGTTTGCCTAAATAGATACGCAAACGGATACGGTTGGAGTTCAAAACATACAGAACACTATATTTTAAGCGGTCATTTGAAAGGGCTGTTTCTTTGAAAAGAGGCCTATATCTAGGGGAGACCGACGGGGGTAAGCAGGGGTCGAGAGATGCTTCGACGATTCGCAACCCCTTTTCAACACGGAGCCAATAATTAAACATGTAGGGTACATACACTTATATGTGACTTCCACCTAAACTGCCGGGTGGAAAGTTGCATTACGGATCAAGATCTCGAAAAATAAAATCCAGCACATTCTATTTCATTGGCGACTATCAACCAAATTACCCTGAAGGGTAATAAACAAATTCTGCAAAAAAAAAAAAAAATTCGTTCCATTACCAAACTGATAGTACTGCATTTATTTGCTAAATGATAGCAGCCTTTCTAAGAATATTTTATGACGTTACTGAGTCCGTATCTTGATGCTACGTAACGATTTTCGAGCTATGCAAAGCTTTTCAAAGGAGAATTATCTAATGGTTTGGCCGCTTATCCTTTCATCCACGTTTGCGGCTAGTTAAAAACAGCCAGTTTTTCGGCGTTTAAAAAAAACAAACTTTAGATAATTGTGAGCAGTGTGACCGAACCTTCATTGCTTATCCTCGACAATCTATCTTATGTGGCAAATTTATGCACTGTGCCAAATATCGCGCAGCAGCAGGTGAGCAATTGCTAGTAGTATGAATAAGAATTTTATCGCATGCTGATGCTTTAAGCGTTTCATTTTCTCTAAGTTTCACTTTTACTATTGACAATTTTCGAAATATTTATGGAAGTGAGCAGTTTTGAGTATTTTATTTCGCAAGCAGTTAAAAAAAACGGACTAGTTAGCTTCTGCATTTGAAGCTAGCTAATTCAAAGCTCGATTTATAAAAACAAAGCATAATAGCATTTGTCTATTTACTTAAAAATATGTAACATTCTAGTCGATAACGTCAAAACTGTTCTAAGCAACAGCTAAAAAGTTCTACGTTCCATTTGAACAGCAACTTGGTTTACTTTGAATTCATCGTTCGTTAAACAACTTTAAAAAGCATTTCTTGGCGCCGTTAATTAGTACCGTCCCTTCACTAACGTTAATTAACAGTGTTGCGAAATCTCAGTAAGGGGCGATGTACAAAATTAAAACATGTAGTATGATGCGGTCGTAAAGGCCCGAGTTAACGTAACTGATGAAAAGATGCATTGTTCTGCTCGAAAAATCGACCTCATTGTTAAGCACTCAAGGACTTTAACGCGACTTTTGGAGGCTCGATTTTAATTGCTCAACAGGTGTGCCATTTTCACCGACAGGTGCCCGTGAATCATTGATGATGATAATGAGCGCATCTAAAGTCGAAATTAATTCCGAACTGTTGTACAATTTCAAGAATGTTTTAAATTTGTCATTTCATTTTCAGAAAGCGCAGAATTCCAGTGAGATGACCAATTCGATGTTAGGAAGTGTCGATCCAGTGGAATCGTTTTTCGGTGATGCTACCTCAGAGGAGCGCTTCGATGTCTTAATATCGCAACAAGTAAACAGTTGTCATCAATAATTTTGTGTAATTTCGAAAATTTCAGCATGACTAATTAAATTGCGAGAAATTAATTACCTTATTGACAAATGCTTTGTGCAAATAATATTTAGTGTGTAACGCTTGTAAGCCATAGAAGATGGTTTCGTCTGTAGTTTCCATTGCTTCCTGTTTCGTACAATTGCTACTCAGCTCACTTGCCCAAACTGGAAGCCCATCTTTGCTAACACTTGTCGCGTTAATGTGCTCACATCTTACCAGCTCCTTATTCGAAATGAAATTCGTTAGAAAAACAGCGTTGGATAAATAAAGTTAGAACAAACAACGTTAAATTACAATAACCACATAATATTAATTATAATTAAATAAATCAACAATAATTGTGTAACATTAAAAAAAATAATTCCGGAATAAAAATTGATAAATCAATAATTGTAAAAGAAAATATAAAAATGATAATAAAGATAACTAGCGGGCGAGCAGGAGCTCGGTGGTGGAGTTCCGCTTCACATGCGGAAAGACCTGGGTTCGATTCCCGGCCGCTTCCCCAAAGGGGTCGCCAGCAGGCTGATCACCAGGCCTTCCAAAACTGGTCAGAACAATCGTGCGTGGCCATGGTTGTCAGCTGCATCCATACGTGATACGATGCAAATACAACTGCCTTTGCATCCCTTTGCATTTGCAAGGCTGAACAACGTTATAATAAACTTTAAAAAATTTTAAAAAAATAACATTAGAGAAAAAATCTATTAGAAAAATAACATGAATTAAGCGTTTACTTGTTAAACTTGCTTCAGTTAAATGACCGAATAAAGTTTACTTCTGTATGTTTCAAAGGATTTCCTTGAGAGCACAAAATCGTGTTGTTTATTTCAGAGGGCGCAAGTGTCTGATGAAAAAGGAAAAAATCGTTTAGAGGTGTCCGATGTAAGAAGATCATTACCAATTCGCCGACTAATGGCTTGCGAAATTCTTCGTTGCGATTTCGAAAAAAATTTGTGCAATTTCTACAACTTTTTGGACACGAATAACACAGGCAGGTAGGAGGAGATTATGATATGGTCTTATGTGTTCTTGAGGAAGCCTGGGAAAGAAAGGATCTATTGATCTCTTCAATAAGCATCTAAGGATAAACAACATCTATGTCGTCTTTAAATTTTGGTAAAACAGCCCTTTAACTGACCAGTTCTGCTCTTCCAATAACATTCCCACTTTTTGACCGATGGTTTAATAATAGTAGTATATATGAACATTACAATAAAAGACTACTGATCGTACCTACTGCTACTATTAAAGATTTCGTATGTCTACAATTTTGGTTACGATATCGAATTCACTCTCCTTAATTTCTATAGCGATTTGTTTGTTCATTGCACTAAAAGAGCGTGGAAGATCGTCGCAAAACTTACAGAAGCGTCCATAAACGTAATAGACGGGATTCTGCTTTGTTCTTTTTCCACAAAAGTCGTACTTTTTCGCGTCTCAGTATTTTATACGAGTTCTATAGGAGTAATATGAATAAGATACGAGTTCCTAGTTGTTGTGCGTTGTTACCGTTCTTGAATTTCGCTTCGAATGCCGAAGAAAGGATATCGCACAAATGTTTTGGCGTTACTATTCTGTTCGGTTCTTAAAAAAATATCATAATCAATGTAATCGAGATAACATATCATGGACAAAAAAATATTCGGTATTGTTCGAACAAAAATATGTGCACATAATCGTGGTAATACCGCATCAAATTTTTATTACTTTTTTTTTCTGGAAGATGGAAAGAAATAAATAGTAAATTTTAAGAGTTCGATGTGTTGAATATGATTGAAAATTTAGATTTGGTCGCTGGGAAGTGGCCCGCGAAAGAATGGGAAACATACATACGGGTATTCGACGCAAAACGACCATCGATCGACGTCGAGGATATTTCGGTATCTTTCTCTCACATGTTGCTTTCACAATCTTGTTGCTTTCACATCTTTTCGGACAGTACCATAATCATACTAAACATCTTACTAAGTTGAAAATTTTATCTGTCATTTTTCAGTTATACTTCGGCAACATTTTATTAGAAAGCCAATTTGAAGACTTCGAAAGTTGACTCTCTAGCTTGAAATATGAATTATAAAGTTCGTTTTTTTTCATTTAGGGTTTGCTGAGTTCATTTCTCGCCTTTTCCATCTTTATGGCGCTTCACTTGTAAACTGTTGAGATCTTACTAGTCCTTCATGCTATATATCTCTATAATTTACACTTCTCATTTGTAATATTTATTTATGAACAGACGGCCGGTAAGGAACGAATAGGAACTCGGTTCGTCTACATATTAAACGCAAGAGAGCATGATGGGTTCTGTGCTACAGTTACCACGGGCGTCGGAAAATATTGAATGCAACGAGAAAGGTGCCGCGCGAACATTTTAGATGAATGGGTTTTTGCCATCATCCCTCAGTTATACAAATGCCTACGTTTTCACTCATGCTATATACACTAATCGAAATGGTAGCAAAGCGGAGCATCAACGGCGAATTTCAGGGGGTTATGCGTACGTTGGTGCAGATAGCCTCGAACAAAGACTGAAAGGACGGCGCATCTATGTTCTCGAATCACCTACATTTACTCTCAATAATGACTCCGTGCTCACATTTGATTTATATCGGCGTTCGGCGGCTATTTCATTACAAGTAAGTGAATTGTGAACAGCCGAAAATATTTACTTAAGGAATGATCTCTCTAATACAGGGATATCAAAAAAGATCAACATCGCTTCTTTTTGCTTCTTCATAGTTCGTCCTCTGAAAGTTTTCGATTTTTGTGTAAAATCGCAAGCATTTAAATAGGGCGTTTACAAAACGACGATTCGCGATGCTAGAGCGCTTGTGTAAACCTCACGAAACAGGTGGGATAAAAAAGAAGAGCAGAGACAAGTGCTTGTTATAGGTGAAGTGCTTAGCACTCGACGTGGTCGTGACTGTTTTGTAGCCCAGAATGCGAGCTCCCTTAATGGACGAATTAAGCCAAATTGAAACGGTAGATAAGAGTAGGAAATCAAAATCTAAATCGTCGACTCAATGCATAAGTAGATCGTCGACTCAATGCGTCCCATAGTAACGCAGGGTTGCAAAAAAAATTATCAACAACAGCTTAATTACAGATTTAGATAGCAACTACGATTATCAAGTAAGTCATACTCACCACTTCCGATTTAAGGTATTTATCGTTCTTATCACCTTGTATATGCGCTTATCATGGAAGCCAACAACTTTCTGATTGAGAATTGACTATAACAGCTTATAGGTATGTCTTAACAATATTACAAACTGTGTTTATGAAGCGCCGAATTTGGAAAGTGACGTTTTCTGGAGGCGTAACGAGGCGGTCGTCTTGCCGAAAACAACACGGAAAGTTCGGATTTTTCATTCAAATTTTGAGCGTTACTTTTTTTGTTAAGAAGTAGCAATCAGAACTTTAAGAAGTAGCAACTTTTTTTTTTGCAGAGTAGTTTCGAAAAGCGGTTTAGCAAGTTTCAGCTTCTTATGGAATAACAACCGTAAGCGAGGATCGATATATGGGATTTTCTCTCGCCAATTCAGCATTATGCCATAATCGGTTGCTCAGTCGCTTACAGCAAGTCATGCTGTCAAATTCAGTCTTCCTTCCTGACAGCGAGAAATTCACGCAACACTTCTACTCTCCCCTCCCTTGGTCTCTCCCCCCTATACTCATTTTTAAATTCAGTCTATCTCTCTTTGGACCCTTGACAGATAAAATCATATTAAATCGGTTCCTTTACCGAATTTCATTATGTCACTGTATGCGCTACTTCGCAAAAGTGCCACGCTCAAATTCAGTTCCCTTCTAAAATAAAAATTTTCTTCGGGTTTGTACTCATGGGTTCATGTGCCAGTGGAACTTGTGATTAATGCTAAACCTATTTCATAATCATGGCCATACGTACTTAAGAAGAAGAACACACCTCCTCGCACTTACCTCCACAGCCCGTTTGTTTCTGCAAAGCGAAAGGTCTTTCGCGCCCAACCTGCTGAAATTGTGTAAGTAGCGCAAGCGAAGCATCGTATATGAAGGGTCCTCAAGAACTCACTGATCCTTCGCTTAAGCAATCGTTGACCGGAAACTCTAGTGCCAGTGGTCCCTTCGCATCGCCTGGGAATTTATACATCTTTTCCTGCCGACTTACAATCGCGGTATGAAAAGTGGATAATGCCTGTTTTGGCTGTAGCTGTTTTGGCCTTAGTCTCACAGAACTGTAGCTTCGCGTCTAGTGCAATCATACGCTCGCAAAAGGCCCATTTTTTTTTCTCGAGCTCATTCTAAAGCTTATTAAGCAAAGTGGGGCTGTGCAATATTAAGCAGACTGGATTGAGGAGGTTAGTATTTTAAAAAATAGTTTTTAGAAATAAGAAACTGGTCTAACAGCCGAGAAAAGATAACAAGTTTTTTTGTCGCGTCATATGCGTTCGATAAAAGCAATAGAAAATAGGGGTATTTAGTGCATTCCCGTTTCCTTCGAGACTTATGGTGTATGTACTGTTCGATGCAGTTCTCGTTCTTCCAACTCTTAGGTTTTCTTTGTGGCAACGCAGTGGAAGAAGTTCAAATGGCTAGCGATCGACAACATCGCCCTCAATTATGGCATTCCTTGTCGAGAAGGATTCGTGAAGAAGCCAACTTGAAAGAAACACTATTTTATTTGTTTTCGCTGTAATCCTTCTGTCATTTTAATAGCTCATGTCATACGCGAACAACTTTAACTTAATAACTTAATTACTTTAATAACATTTGCTGTTTTGTTTAAAATACTGATACGCGAAATTTGTTCACATTTATCTGACGTCGCAGCAACTCACTGGCATTAGGAGTTGAGAAAATACTTCTTTTGATTTTCCACCTTTTTTCTGCTTTTCTCAGCGTCCCATTTTTCAAAATATTTCAGTCGAATGTTAAAATGCATAATGCATTCGGTCTTGAACACCTGAGAGAAGTAAAGGCCAACAAATTGGTCGAAATTGAACAAAAATCTCCTACATCATTTGCTAACAATAAAGCAACAAAGATTAGTGAAATATTGAAATCCACCACGACAAATGGCGCATTGCTTTTGTAGCACGATCAGCTCATTTTGGCCACCTTTTGGCTGAGGTAAGTAACATCGAGGTAAAATTAAGAGGAACGTAGGTCTCTATACTGCGATGAAACGACATGACCATGCTTTGGCCAGAACTGTTTAAATGATGACTTTTCATATCGAAATGCTGTAAGCTCAAAATTTATTGAAACCAATGTGTGAATTTTTGATCAGGAAGGGCGTAACAATGACGATAAATGAAGCATAAACGGGCCACATCGAAAACAGCTGCATACTTTCTAAAGCCGAGCATGAATTTAAATGGGACATAGTCCGGAAAATTTTCAAACATATCCTGTACATTTCCTTCTTAGAGAGCTCTCGAAGAGGACCATAAGCGCTTTAAAAAGTTTTGGGTGAGTTTTGGGCAATCATAAGCGTTTAAAAAAGTTTTGGATAATAATAACTGCCTATTCAGGGTAATACGAAGTCTCATTGATCACTGCACAAGTATTATTCATAAGCAGATATGCGCCTTCATGGACACTATTCGGATGCTTGTTGCCAGCTTCATATTGTGAACTGCAAATTTCATCGTTACCAAGCTTCTAAGTGCCTATCACAATTTCTTCTCATCCATATTACATAAAACAATAAAGTTTTCGAAATACCTATTGAACTGCTGGCCAGCGAAATAGCCTTTCGTGTAGAGTCTTTCTTGATCACTGCCGTACCAAATAACGATAGCAAAAAGAGAATGCAATAGCGATCCCCTGTTTAAGGGGTCTTTTTTAAATTACTTTTGTCATAAACTTGTATTTCCCCATAATGAGGAAGTGTGCAAAAAATTTCGATTGCGAATAACATCAGCAAACCTTATGGTAACTTCATTTCATGAAGAGATTTTTTCTAATGCTCCCAAACAATCTTCCTTTCCAAAATAGCAAAAACAGTCTAAGTAATTGAAAATATCCCAGTTGTCAACGTTTAGAAATATACGCTAAGGCTGTCTGAGCTGATCACTAAGAGCAATGAAGTTTTCAGGAACATTGTGTGCCGTTTCTTCCACCGATAACAACACCTTTACTTCTTTTGTTAACCACAGTGCGCTATTGCTATGTATTATTCTAGTTGCATTGGTGAACTACTGTTATTCTATCTGTCATATGTTTCTGTTCGCTTATTTTCGCTTTTGTGTTTTGCAAATATTCGAATTTCAGCGAAGACTTTTCTTAAAACGATGGCCTAAAATTTCGTTGTTCTCCAGAAGAGATGGATGTATCTGTTTCTGCAGTCTTTTATGCTGTTTCTGACCAAAAGGACGATTTAAAAGCTCGTTGAATAAACTCACAACACGCAGTCCGACTTGTTGAAGACTGAGCTGTAAAGTCACAAAAAACACTTGGCTTTTCACCCCTATCACCTGCTTCACTCAATTACTAATTTTCCGCCAAGAACTTTATCAGATTGTTGGAATGGTGTTTGCTAAGCGTGATGATGCGCAGCGCGATAAACTCTTAATCGATGCACACTAATCGTTTCGAGATGATTTTTGTAGATAGCATAAAGCGTACGCCGCTGGACTCCGAATTAGGTAGCGTATCACCTGTTGACATGCGGCGTAGGTCACCCGGAATAAGCACCCGATTAGGCTGTGCCCGCCGAACTACGCTCAGTCGTCAACCGCCATCGCAAATCTGCATTACAATTACGGTCAACGAGGATTTCGAATAACCAATCATCCAAACAGAACGATAATGGCTGATCTAAGTCAAGCATACCCGATTGCTTTGTTTTGAGTAGAAATTTTGTCGGATTTGTCAGATTTTGTCAGATTTGTCAGATTTATTGAAAATGTCCGATTATGCCTGTTTGTAGCAAAACCATTCGTATATCGGCAGAAAAAGAGTGATTGCACTGAGTTGATAAATTCTCGTCTTATTTCATCGAAGAAATCGTCAAACGAGAAAAAACTTGGGACAATCTCATACTTCTGTAACTATACGAGTGTTCACGCCATATGTAAAGGAGAACATGTCATAAAAGTAATGCAGAGATGCATCAGATCAAGCAAACGTTACAGCATTCTCTAAAAACCAATGGAATTGCTCTTTAAATGTTCGTTCCATATAGCCAATTTCAATTTCAGGTACAGTTTGAACTCTTCTAAACAAAAATTTTCGCTTTCTTAAAACAAAAATTTTCAAGTAGTGTCTCTGACAAGAAGGAATACAAAGCTGGTTAGTAAAGTAGTGAGACTATAAAATAAGTAGTCAGCACATCTTAGTGAAGGTTAGATGAGTTGAAATAATGGTCGAAAAACTGAGGGTTTCGAACAACAGAATTGCAACTATTTTTGAAAATGTGTTACAGTGTACACATAGGCGCAAAGACGATATGCGTATATAGAAAGCGATATAAGATGTAGCAGAGAGTTACTCTTCTCATATGAACAAGCAGTTGTGCTTTCGAGTTAATCTTTGCAATTCATTACGAAAACTTCAATTGCACAAATCGAAATATTTCCTACGGACAACCGAATATGGCATTTTTTTTGATCAGTAATATGTGTGAAACGAATCGAAGGTTTACAGCGGCAAGGTGGCAGAGTGATTTTTAATTTCATCAATTATCGCATTTGTGTGCACATGTCTACATGCGTGCTAATTGTGGCGGATCCACAAACGTGCCGCTTAAGTTTACTTTGGATTATGCAATAGCGATTTGCAGTGAAAAATGTTCAGCTCAAAGGGAATGCGCCCAATTTTCGCTACTGGTGATCGCTTAGGTCGCTCATCGTTATCTGACACCACACGATGCCAGTAGACCGATTCTGAAGGCACACATTCGGTGCTCCTTCACTGATCTAACATAACGGCAATCATATTGTCGAGATGTTTGAAAATTTTTCTATCACTTTTTCCAAACGAAAGGCTGATTGTGAGTCGTTGGATGCCCGAAGGGGTCGGGTAAAAATGATATTGTTGTGCTACAGCTATATTATTCGGAAAGAACGCTCATTTTTGCGTTCAATAGCTTGCTGAACTTTTAAATTAAGCTTACCGAAACCCTTAACATTTTCTGTTCCGCAAGTCGATGGATCGCTGAGAGATATATTTTCCAGTGTCGCTCGAGGTTACTGGGTGGGTGAAGGACGTGATGGTAAAATAAGAAATATCACCTTTCGCAATTGCTTTAATTAGAACAAAAATCCTTTGCCGATTGAAAATGCAATGTAGATATTGAGCGGATTATGGTATTGATCATTGCAGAAAACTTGAAATGGAGTCGAAATCCATATGCGGGTGAATGGGTCATCAGCGATTCAAAGAAAGTTTTCATGGGACAGAAATATGAGTATCACAAGCAGACATATTTTTTTATAGACATGCACTTCACAATTTACCAAACCTACCGTTTCTGGAATATATGCTCTCCAGCATGGCCGATTTCTCGTAAGCGCGCCAACTTTCATTTGCCGCAAAAATCTGACAATGAGTGAGGTATTAGCAAAAGATGAATGAATTTTTAAGCCATAAAAGTAAGCAGATATCAAGAATCCCTACGAGTTAAATCCCTAGTTGTAAAAGAACGAGAAGGGGTGTTTCCCACGGCGGGATTGATCTTGTGAGGTCAATAATCGAACCGCTATTCTCTGTGCCAAACTGTTTGGATTGTGTACGCGTAAAACAATGCACAACGAACAAAGCGAGTGCTCGTTATCGCTTTTAATTTGCGCTTACACACTGCACCTGATTGCTAGCAATCATAAACATTTACTCATCCCACAAAAACATTATTGTCTGCTAACTATTCATATTAATTAACACTTGACACACGCCCATTTAAGTTCACCTGTTTTGGTTGAAAGATTGAAGTCTTACCGATGAACTATGAATGCGAACGTTTACTGAATGCTGCGTAAACTATTCATTCAAGTAGAGTGCGAAATTCTCCTAATGCGAATTACAGATAGCTGCTGGAAGTTCGAGAAGTTCGCGAACTAATTTCGAAAACGCCGTTCAAAACCTAATCAAAGTGAACATTTCACATACGAATGAATTGAATTTTTTGGGTCAAATTGAACTAAATTAAATTTAAATTGAATCAAATTGAATTAAATCGAATGAAATTAAATTTGTGCAAAAAATTATTTTCTATTGCGTAAAATAAACGCTGTCAACAAAATTTTGCACTAGCGATAAAACATTTGCTTGTTCATGCAGATGTCGTTCGTGATCGCAACGATATCAACACCATCTGCTTTGGTAAACTGTGCATCATTCGCAGTACTAACAACATAAAAAGTTTGCACTCGAAGTTTATTGGTTTTCTGTGTGAGCTCTGTGTGAGCCGTTTTGGAGAAATTGGCTTATTCGGCCAAGCAGAAAAGATTCTAAAGACTGCAACCGCGCGTAACATTTATTACTGTACAAGCTATCTGGGGTACTATAAAAATGGATTCGATTCAAAAAGATGTCACTTCTGAATCAAAAAGTGACTAGAGGATAGTGGACTGAAACCCAAACTGGTCGTAACTTAAAAATAGCGCTTAAAGACG
>JPKZ01000890.1:94652-110574 GCA_000803305.1 Toxocara canis
GCGTATAATATGAAGAGTTAGCGCTGCGAGCCACAACAAGAACGGCCACTGATCAATGCCTCTGGGTGCCACAACATTTATAAGCCAATACTCTTTCCAATAAAACTTTAAAAGTTTAAAGTCGCGATAGTTCGCGGATCAACGTAAATGTTTTTAAGACTGCAAAAAGAGATGAGTAACTTCAATCGGAGGTAAGCAATTGTTTTTAAGACTTCAAGTGCTTGCGAAACATATTTACCAAAAAATTGTGCGAAATCTTTTCTTAAAGTTTTCGAATTGGCAAAATGGAAGAGCGAAAAAACGAACTGAGACGGGAACTGGGTTGACAGCAAGGAGGATCGATAAAATCCCTTTTTTTTCCCCAAAACAACATCAAGTTAAAATCTTTCTCTAACAGCTCCTGTTTCTTACTGACTAACAAATTCTGTAGAAGGGACAAACGAACAATAAATCACTGAGCTAGTAGTTGGATGTTTTAGAGATGTTTTATTATTTCAGAGTTTTTAGAAATTTTTCTATTATTTACTCTCATTTAAATAAGTGAAGGCTTGGCAATAAGTAATGGCTAGCCTTTATGTCACATTATAAATTTTATTTATTGCCTGGCTCTGCAAGTTGGGCACCTGTATCGTGCTGTACCTTACCGTTCTATGCCCTACGTTAGCCTTCTATGTCTGGTACATATAGTAGCTTCTTCTTTGGCTATGGTTAACTGCAGTAATTAGAGTGCTGCTGATGAACGAGCTCTGATTTCTATCACGCAAATTCTTTCCTAATTTTTGGAACTCAATATTTGTTGTAGTATGTGATGCTGAATGGTCGCGCTTTCAAGATTAATCTCCCTGATCGTTCAGATGTTTTTCTCTTGATCACAGTTACGCATACTGTGTATAGCACAACTCGAAAGCAGCACCTGACCCACCTGCTATGTAACCTGCCCGACTCCAAAATGAGCTCTACTGACTCTGGTAAACAACATTAAGCAAGATAAGGAAGTAGAGGAAAAAAAAGCTGAAAAACCACTCACTGCCAACAAGTGAACGCTTTTACGGAGCATGGTTGAATAACATGGCCATGTACTGGAGCGGGCAATTAACTCTATATCAAACTTTTGGCTCCGTCGCCGCACAAAACTGAGAGCTTGCACGCACAAATTCGATTAAAGAACTGCTGTGTGATATAATGTTATCAACAGTCCAACAACGAAGAACGACAGGCTATACAGCTGATTTGTGAGCTGAACTTGCAAACCGACTGACTTGACAATGGGGCCGTCAAATGCACAAAAAAAAATAGTTCAAAACAAAACTGGACCATTATTATGACCGAATCACCATCTCATATCAAGCTTGAAAAATGCTCACGCGCAGTCAGGTAAATATAGAGACAGAATGACAACGTCTCCGTAAAATATGGTATATGGTTCTTACTTCCGTAAACATCGCATAAACTTCCTCTAAATGAACACAATACATAGCTGCTTTGGTCTTTAATATGAAGAGTTCATTACGGGACTGCTTATGCGAAATATAAAGTTTTTTCGGACCATGCACTCAGTAACGAATTTAAAAAAAGACGAGTAATTGGGAGGCGCTGATCCAATTTGTCAATGCACGTAATAGGCGTACAGATTTTAGCTTCAAATTTCTTCACTCCCTATTCGACATCGTCTAATTAGGATGCGTACCGTACGCGCCGCTGTGCAAAAACGAAATATGAGCACGCCCTCACTGGATACTGAAAAGCCAATTAGGTAACGCCGCATTGTTCGCGCTCGTAAGGCGTACCCTATAGCGCAGGTGCTTTGCCCAGTCAATTTGAATTCCAGATTACGGTAACCGTTGTGTTCCAGTGACATGGGCGTGGTTTCGGCTAAGAAACAGTTCGTTGCGTCCATCCACACTCTGAGACATTTCCGTCCGTCCCTTAGGGTTTAGCATCAAACCCGCAGCGATCGGCTGTCTTTTCTTCTCACATTTCTGACCGATTTGTACTTGTTTCGTTATAGATTTGACACCGTCGATTATATTTGACGCCAGGATAGCTCGATTTTCGATGGTATCGAAATTCTTCTGATTTGTAGATCAGATCAACGTAGAAACCAGAACTGAACCAAGCGTATCATTTGATAGGGATATTTAATACACTAACACCCATTCATTTATGTGTATTCAACAGCGTAATCTTCACCGTACAACAGTCCGATTAAAACCTATAGTAATTTGATACAGAACCAGAAAATACTGGCAGTGAATCATGACTCATAGTTTTGCTCTAAACAAACTTCTCTCCTCAAATGAACCCTCCATCTGGCATGTCATGTATTTTAATGAATCGCTGAGTTTCGTACAGATGTTCCACTCAGCACAAGCTGAAGGAATAGTCCGCACCCCGCAGCACCTCCTTGACGTAGCCTTCCTCCAGCCTTCGAGTAATCCTCCTGCCCTTCTGGATAACCACATACTCTTTAGTCGCCAGAAGACATCATTCGAGATGATATTTTATGAATCCAAACTCAAATTGGCGTGCAGGAGATCTGATGTTTGCTTCTTTCGCGCATGCAAGAACATTCGGCTTTGCAGAGATATCGATAGCGAAATTATATCGGTGTAGAAGAAAGGGAGCTGCTTTTGAAGCACCTGCTTTTGTGGCTGCTTAACAAAACTGCTATTGCTGAGTTGGGAGATAGAATTCCCATAGCGTCGGTATTGGCGAATCTACAGTGAACTACATAATAATAATATTTTGTTTGAATGGAGGATTTCGAAGGTTGCCGAATGGAAGAGGAGATGGGAAAGGGCCTTATCAGGAGAAACATTTGAAAAGTGAGAATCATAAGATGATATTATGAGTGATATACTTAAATTAGTAATGCTTCAATACTTAATAGTTCAGTTAATACTTAATTAGTAATACTCACAAGATAATACACTTAAAAAGAAACAATTTCACAACATAATCATAAGATAATAATAATGAGACTCACAATATTAATATTAATATTAGCGACAACAATATTTATTTCATCAGTAGATAGCAATGCAATGAACTGTTTCTACGTAGGGGAAAGCTGAATTCAATTCAGTAAGCCGAAAGCGAAATTTTACAAAGGTCATTTTCACAGCAGTGAATCGCGGGGCTTAGAAGCTCACTCAGTGAACATTGCCAGCACGAACATATCTGCATGGGAATGCCGCAGATGTTGGACCGAATTTGACGGTCGGTCGGATCACCTATGGGCTTATGCGTGAAATGCACACCGATCATAAACTAATCTTAGAAAACGGATCATATACGGTTAAGACATGGATGAGGAAATGTAAGCTTCTGTTAGCACGAAGCATTTGCAGGTTCGTGAATATCCGACTGTGGCACATGGATCAATGTGATTCATTTCTTTTTCGCTTACAGGCGCCATTCTCTTCCGATCAGGTGCATCATTTGCTTTTGTGCTATTTCATTTACCTTCCACTGCGTACAGAAGAACTTCATTTAGTTCTGCGATACCCTCTGCAAAACCACATAATCGTGAAAATTTCGAGGCAAGGCCACCTGCACAATCTATTCGCTACTGATAAACTCTTAAAAAACTTGTTCATAACTTTGAATTTTGTTTGGATAGAAGATGTCGAAGGTTCAGGAATGGAAGAGGAGAAGGTGGGGAAGGTCCGTTCACTGTGCATTCATTGTTCATCCAAACATGCACTAAGTTGTACGCATGATGTTATTTATACCTTGAATACATACGAACCAAGTGGATGTGCTAATAGCCGCTTGGAATATCGCTAGCTTGTAAGCAGAGGCTTGGCTGGTAAAGCAGTTTATTGTTCGTTAAAAGGCGGCGCGACAATTAATGAGAGGGATGCATTGATTTTAAACGTTGCAAAGGTTAATCGAAATTACTGTTACTTCAGCTCGAAACTCGTAAGCTGAGTATGGCTTTCAAATGAATAAAGCGGTGAACTAATGTGGATATGGAGAGGTGAACTATAGCCGAAACCCATGAGCTTTCGAATGACATATACAGGTGAACATGAAAGATCAAGTACGGAATTGAACAACGAGAATGGGTTTTCACAAACTCAAAACCATGTTAAGAAGTGAGGCAGACGATAGGCTTAAAAACTCTTTTTCGAGTCTTCCAAAGCAGCAGGCACAACTTTGGATGCGAACGAGGTTAGCATTTTACCACACATCTTGTTGCATCGCTTTTTCACTTGAGAGTTTAGATGAACTGAGAGATAGCTAGAGGTAAATGGCATTATATCAGCTGCTCTTTATGAGGTTTTTCTCTACTTTTGACAACGTAAATTTAGGCAGCCCAATCGAAAACGATGAGAAGGAAAACTTTGCCCACAGATTTGAGTTCAGCGATTTTATAAATACTCCAGCAATTAAGCGCTATGTACCATTAACCTGGTTCATCCTTCATTGTTAGGATTTGAATTGATTTGAATTTTTGAAGGGAATTTGTGATTTCAGATCGACTGCATCTGTGAAGCACTCTATCAAGCACATGACGGCGAAAAACTTGTGGAACTGTTTCGGCCAGATATTCAAAATATAATGTTTTATCGTTATAGATATTCAAGCTCAGTGCTAAGAGCCTATCTTTATGCATTATTTCATATGCGACGTTTCGAAGAATTATTTCAGGTTAATCAAATTAAGTTCGATTCAATACGAACAGTATTTTCCTTTCGCTGCCCATACATGAAATTTCGTATGGTTCATGCCGAATATAATCGCTTTCGAATACAATCCAATTTCTTGTTTTGGTAAATAGCCCTCTTTGGAGCGAAATTTTCCTGGTCCAGAATACATTTCCAATTACTAGTCTCAAGCAGCTTCAACATTACTGCTATCTTACAAAGTGATCGTTATTGCTAATGTTGCTTTTTGACTGCCCCAATTATTACCAGCCACTGTTTGATAGCTTTGCGGTTGTTTATTTTAAAAAATGAGCTTCTTCCTCGAATATGGCTAAAGCTCAGACCTTATCGAGAACGAATCCTCAGGGGCTCGGCTCATAGATAGTTATTATGCGGTGACGCTGTTCGGTATAGTAGTTGCGTTAAGACAGCATGAAGGACGGATCAACTGGAAATAACAGTACGTACGTTTGCGGATCAGAAGAAAAATCCGTATGGATCTCTCACCTATGCGTTTAAAAAAGTGCTTATTCATTAGAACTGATTGCTGCGAGGTAGAGCATTTTTTTTCTGAATTTAATAAAAAAGCTGAATTTAATGTTCAGGGGAGATAACATTTCATTTTGCCAAAGAATGATGGAGGGGTTAGTTTAATATGAAGATGAGGTTTAATATCTACGATGAAAAGTTCGAGCCAAGAATTAACTGTACTGCATTTCGCTGAGTCAGCCAAGTCATGTACTGAGATCAGAGCGCCTAATTTCCTCGCCAAATGTAACTTTTCACTCATTTGCAGGCGATTGCGGCAAATACATTTGAGCAAAAATACTTTGAGGAATTACAAGACCTATGGTATAAAGCGAGATATGCGGAGGTATGTTTAAAACTCTTTGCAATGAACTTACCAAACTACTTCGAAGAAGCTCTGTGGTATAGAGCGCGATATATCGAGGCATCTTTAAGATTCCATGCCGTAATCATATTCCTGGAAATGTACATTTTATGTGCTTCTCAAGCAATGGAAAATTTAATTTTTTTTGATGACTAGGGCAGCAGCTTCGACCTCAAAACTCTTTGCAATGAACTTACCTCAAAATAAAAAAGCTCGCCAATTATCATATTGGGCAGGTAGGCTTTTGATAAGGGAAATTCATTGCAGTGTTTATAGCGCAAAATGTGGTAGCTCGAAAAGAGATGTGCACAGTCATCTGGATGCCTTCTGCTTCTGTTTTGTTTCGCAATTAAATGTTTTTTGATGAAGCATTTTCGAAACCGTCAGAAAAATGGGAGGGTTATGGAACCTACGTTATACCACCTAACCCATATCTCAGCTTTCTGGAATAACCGGCTGCAGTTGTGAGAACTAGAAGAAAGTATCTTAACCGGCTTTGATCTTATAACGCATTTAGATACCGGCATTTGCTAGACGCATCATTTCTTGTCTGGTGCTGCGTACGTATGAGTGCTTAAGTCTCTGTTCGGCTTTAAGCCTGTTCGATGGTTTCAGTCCTCGGGAATCATTGAAGCTGTGCAGCTAGGCAGAAAAAACCTACACTTTGATCGAGCTTCTGCAGTAAGCTACGAGTTGGCCCGTCAACCCTTTAAAGAGGCACTTAAACAAGCCAAGAAAATGCCACGCGTGCCAAGCCGCCCCCCCCCTCACCTGACCCGGATCTGCAGCTACCCAGAGTGCTTGAGGTAGAACTTCTTGCAGCACTCATGGCTTATCAAAACGTTCGCTTTGCACTATTGGGAAATTGCGTTTTCAAGGAGCGCTATGGCAGCGCTATGTTTGTTCGTAGTTTTGTTCATATGTGCGTTCATTCAACTCGCAAGTTACGGAAGCTAAATTTAAAAAAAAAATTACTGCTCTGCACGAAACATCTTCTTCACGACTTGTAGTACTGATTTCCGCGCATGATACTCAAATCTAAAAGAGAAACGGACACATGGAAATGACTATAAATTTTCAACTCTAAAATCCTCCTGCTCGCTGTAATGGCGGATCACATGACGTTCAGTGGAACGGCCCATTTTTGTTTTAAATTTTGCGCCGCCGGGATGTTCACTTCATATCTGCAGTGAACTATTACGCATATATGATTAATTTGGTGATTGGTTAGCCCCTATAATGTGGTAAGCGGAATTGCCAAAACATTTTGTGGCACTTCGGTGACATCCGTCCACACATTCTCAATTTCTCTTAATACAGAATGAGCAACGACGCCAGAAAGAATTGGGCGCAGTGGAGAAATATCGACTCAGGAAAAAGCATCCTCCTCCACGGTCGATTTGGGATGGACAAGAGACGATATACAGCTTCAAGGAGAATGCCAGGAAGGTAATAATTTGAAAGACAGTTCAATCTCTTACAAGTGGCTCTTTTGGCGACGAAACATCCTTTTTATTGCGGATAATATCTGTAGTGTATAACATAACTGAACGAAACGCTTTCAAAATTTTGAGCATTCGAAAAGCGTCAAGTAACTAGTCCTTTTTGAGGATGCGTCATGCATTTGAATTAGATTTTTCTTGAAATCAGCTTCATTAAAAATGGAAATCGGGGAAGTAAAAGCGAATTTAAAGGATTACTCATAATAATAATATGAAACTTACATAGCGTTTCTCCACATTTTGAAGCTTGCGATGCGATTTCCATCGAAAAGTGATAAGCTCGCATTATGTTCACCTCTTTTACAATATCTTTTGAAGGTGTTGCGGCAGTTCTATAAGCGAAACAAATATCCGACGCTAGAGGACAAAAAAGAAATCGCGAGGATAACTGATCTGCAGATTGTTCAGGTTTATATAAGGTTTATTGCTAACAATCTGAAAAAAAAAGTAGTGACTTCAATGCCTTGTAACACTAAAGGAAACCTTACAGTTGATAATATCATATGCGAGCAGAACTAGTGAAGCATACTTTATAGGAGTGCATTTTTTACCATAAAGAATTATTATTTAAGGATGCAGTCTAAAATTTAAATTTTATGTGGATTGACTACCAACTCCCCTGGGTTCATAATGTATTTGAAAAAGGCTTGCAGCTTAGAAAGTAAAAACGAGAAGAAGAAACCTGAGGGAAAATTTTAGAAGGGAATGAAATCGTAAAGCTAAAATCTCAAACAATAAACGCCGTCCTATGGCCGCTTGGTTACGTTGGTGTCTCCTCATTGAACGTTTCCTAAGTTGAGAAGGAACGAAGAAAGAGATAGAGAATGGAAAAGACGATCGTCTATAACTGATTTATGAATAGAAATGGAATGCTAATATTGCTTAGCTGAGCGTCAAAGTTAACTGCCAAAATAATTTTTGCTTGCAGATTTCCAACTGGTTCAAAAACCGAAGGCAACGAGACAAATCTTCTTCAGATCGCTTTTCACCTCCGGTGCAACTTCAGTTCGACAGTTTGCTCATATGAGATTCGTGGTTGTATGTCTGAGAAATAAAATTTACTTTGTGCTCAGTCTCTCATTTCAATTAATCGCCTACACCTTTGAGAGTATAAAGTTTATTCTATATGACTTATGTTCCGGCGTTCAACAACGTGATAGTGGAGATAGCTGAATCTATAAATGGATTGTCCTAGGAGCGAAAGACACCAGGTGGCGATCGTCTTAATGCAGGAGGCGATACATGTTTTGCGACAGAGGAGGAAGTATATGATCCGTATGCAAAACTGAGAAACCTCACTGGAATCGTCTGTATCGTATTTATTTTGCTCTGTATCTTGTACACCCTATGGGATATTGCGGCACGACTTTTCGATTGTTTTAAAATCCCGACACCGAAATATTTACCTTCGAATCTAGCGGTTTGTAATCCCTTCTTAACCTTTTTCTTTTAAATTTTCTCCTCCGTTAAGACGGCTCTCCCATTAGGCGATAAGGGTGTTTTTAGAATGGATAGGGGATGTAAGTCGAAGTGTTCTTTCAAACTGAAAATGTTAGTCTTCAGTTGAAGGCCTTGTTTACATAATTTCATAGCTCACTGGTAATAACGTTGTCGCGTTGGTTCCGAATGCATCTGTCTCATCCGATGGCAAAGAGCCGTTCACACGTTCTCACAGCTGGTGTCGCAGAAAGTCGAGCTAGTGAAAAACAATGGCGAAAATCTCTACAAATCAGCTCGGCCACACTCTAATCTCCGGGAAGGATGAGAATCCCCGCTTTCTTCCGAATTGCTTGGTAAACTGGCTCTAGCACAGCTCCAGCACAGCTCCAGCTCCATTTTCAGCCCACTATTTGGGTGAACACGGCTCTGGTTCCTGCTCCGGCTCCAGCACACACCGTCGGGGGCACATGGCTACAGTTCAGGCCGCTTCCATAGCGAAGTAGCTCCGGCTGTAACTCTAGTTCAGCTCTTCAAAGCAGCTCGTCGCTTAGATCTACTCCTATCTTTCACAAATTTAGTTCCGACCGTAGCCTCAGCTTCGAATTCGAGAGCACCTATCTTCGACTTCGACTGTGTTTCAAACTCTTGACATCCTTAGCCTTGTTCCGCGATTTAGGATCGTGTTACTCCGATCCGGTAAAGACCACTTTTTGGGGTCAAAGGACCATCGAGAGTATGAATATGGTGGCGTTTTCCAAAAATTCTCGTTCAGAGGGTAACATATGGTTGAAGGTGGGAGTTCCAGTCTTACTGTGTATGCTGCGGTGGTAGTGATAAGAGTCCTTCTAGTAGGAAACATTTCTGTTTTGTGTTATGCACGCGAAAGAGCATTTCGGCGAATTGCTAAAATACGATTACAACGACTATCATTACTATGGAATAGTGTTAGGTTGGGAAGTAGAAGTTTTCTGAAATGGCTTAAGGTCCTCACAGTTGATTTGCTTTCCTACTAGGTGAGCCAGATAGGGGCATTCGAATCTATTTGGTTTCGACGCGAAGAAGTTCGATTCTGCTTAGAGCACCTTCATCATTAAAGTGTTACGCCATAGGCCATACAATACGTAGTTTAGATTCTCCCTCCATCCGGTATTTTGACGATTGGTTTTACGCGACAGCTGAATAAATAATGGAATCTTAAAAGTGAAGCCTGACTGCACAAGATGTCCCACAAGGTTAACGAGGGTGCTGGAGGGAGTGGGCTTCTGGCCAGCCGCACTAAGTCTGGCTGTGGTCCGCCTGTCCCATGACAGCTACCAGCAAAGATATATACTTATCATCCTGCTGCTTCAGTTGTGCAGAAATGGTGTCCAGTGATCATGCTCATTAATGGGGGCAAATCGTTCACGCGCAGAACTGGAAAAATTTCGAGAACGGAGCAATTAGCAGAATTTGTGAAAAAAATCGGAAAATAAAAAGGCAAATAAAGGTGACAACAAAATCGGCACCCCCACATCAACATCTACATCGTCCGCCACCACCATCAAGGCATGTTTCGAGTTCGCTTTGCGGCAACTCCTATGCTGCGATGGATACCCTCGACGCGCCAGCAAGAAGCGCAGTGAAACCTGCTCGTTTCATAAATGTTCGCAAGCTTAAAATTTTTAAATTATAAGCAAAGTTTCGTTTAATGTATATGCGGTAACAAACCTAAGAGTTTCTTGACATTTCGGGTTCTTCGGATCTATCTCGCGTCAATCTATCCTGCGTCCACCACATAATATGGAAGAGTATTATTTGCAACCATCATGTATTATAGCTGAAATATGGTTAGAAAGTGAAGCCATATTTGTGAGCGTTTGCGAAGTACCAAGCGCGTTCATATAAAGTAAAGCGAAGCCACAGTATTCAGCCATCTAGAAAGGGTGATATTATTTCTTGCGTTCCTCTAGTCGATTTAATTTCTGCGCTGCGAATCCAAAATCCCCCACAAGCAAGCGCTATAACTTAGCCAATTTCTGCTTCTTTGCTCATAGCTGTGATTGGATCCATTCCAATCAATTTAATTTTTCAGAAAGAGGGTCCGCCATCAGAAGCGCCGATTGACGATCTTGTGAACACACTCGAAAAGTATGTTGGACGCTAGTCAGAACTTCAAAATTGCTAATGCACTGACCTGCGACGTTGGTAGCCAGTATCTTATGTTTGGCTATCTTGGCCACACCACAGAAATACATCGGGGTGTTTCTCGAAAAGTTTCTAATGCCTTAATCGTTGCAACTCAGAAAACTTGCTGCTCCGGCATGAATACCCATAGCTCGCAGCTTTCAGGAGTGCGCTGCATACATCGGATTGAGTTTCTTGCATAATACCACCGCAGATGTCGTCGCGTTTGCGCTGGCACTCTCTGGCCGACGAAAAATTCTTCTTGTGTACAGCTATGTTATATCGACTTTACGCTCCCTCTGCCATACGCGAGCGTTAATCTGAACAGACATCATTGTTTCGATTAAGGTCGCTGTCAGCTAATATTAGCAAATTGCTGTGAGCATAATGAAATCGCCTCATGAAATTCTTCAAACCCGGTCAGATTCCAGAGCTAAGGTATACGTTGGGAACAAATTAAGGTATGCCACAATAAACCGTTAGCTAGGAGGTGATCAGAGATGCCGATCTTTTTGCCTCCTTTTTCCCTGTTCGCTTGTTCATCAGCCATTATGCGTATTTTGTCGGCAAGGCACTCTCTGAAATAGCTTAAACTCATCACTGCCACTCGTCCCATTCATAAAGAATGTCGATGGCCATGAAGAATGTCTCCAGAGAACACAAACACGATGTTTTCTTTCATATTTATCAAGTTAGAAAATTACCAACAAACAAACTCAAAAACTGCAAAAGAAAAACAAACGGCAGCAAAAAAACTGGCTGGCTCATTTCATCGAAAACGCCTACTGTAATTGTCGGTTCAATCAGCAAAATTAAACCTGCTTGTGCATCGCATGTTCGAATGCATATGCTAGTAGTCGGCCCATCAGAAGAGCTGGTAATATAGTCGGCTGTTTAGAAAAGTTGCGACAAAAGCAAACGGGAACAACGAACACGGAAAAAGGGAGCAAAAAGGTCGGCATCTCCGATCACTTCCTAGCTAATGTTTTATTGTGGCATACTTTAATTTGTTCCCAACGTATACCTTAGCTCTGGAATCTGACCGGATTTGAGGAATTCATGAGACGATTTCATTACACTCCCCTATTTAACGGTTCATCTGGACAGGGCTCTCTATACGGAAGACAGAAGTGCAACCGTTCGAAAGAGCACTCCACAAATGAACAACTCGAAAGCGAGCTATCGTTTGACATGATAGAAATAACTGAAGGACATTGTCTTTGTATTCGCACAGATTCAGAAGCATTTAACAAAGAGCCATTCGCGGGGAAGGTCAAAAGCGTCAATAAATAGCATTCGGAGCAAAAAAGGGTTTCTTTCAAGAAACGGTATCTGCGGACAGGAATAATAATACTCGTCATGGACAATTTATATTTCATGCCAAAAACGTCGTTTTATCAAGAACGCAGTTTTTGGATCGGCTTTCAGAAAATGACGACCTTCAACTGATGTGGACAACCGTACCTTTGCCAATGTTGTCCGCTAGATGCTTTTTTTAGTTGCAATTAGTCAAAGCGAAAATATATAGCAGCAGTTAATTTTTGGAATAACGCCTCTAATTTTTGTGAATAACATCGTTTAATTTTTAGTATGACACCAGTTATATTTCGACATTTTTCTGGACTGAAATGTCCAGAAACTAATTTATCGGAGCAGTGTTTGCGGGTGGCCATTTTTGGAAACGAATTTTGCGCTCGTACTGCAGGAAGCATTAGCAATACAAGCAAATAACAAGCATTATTTCCGTTATGTGATACTTTTTCCCGCGATCTGACACGTGACCGGTCTTCCAAGATTTCCATGATCTGATATTTCCAACCAAGAATGTGCATGATGTGATAATTATGGCGCAAATTTTGCTTATCTCGGCAAATTTTCATGATAATTTTTCGAAAACTCTCTCACGTGATTTTTAGTTTTTTTTTCTAGTAGATTTCCTGCTTTCTACTGCACATAACTGATAGAGAACCCTGAAATTTGCGCTCATAAGCAGGTCTTTTTCATTTCGCGATTAACTGAGTGACAGAATAGATGCGAACGAATAGCTGAAAATGATAATCTCCAGTTTTATAGAACATCAGCGGATGGCACAGCCGACCAGTCCTCGATCACTGAAGAGAAGCAAAAGCAATGTGAGCTAGTTCGTTCCCATATTCATTGTCATCATCATAGTGGGAAGGAATATCGATCAAACGAAGATGTGTAACACACCGTATATAAATGAATCAGTTGTCCTCATCGCATGTGTAGTTTGCGATAGCTGCGTGAAGATCTTTGGCGTTGTGCAAAACGATTCTATCATTTCAGCACTCGTCATCGAGTGGAGCGTCATCGATTTTCACAAAACATTTATTCAACCGAAAATGCTATGGGAATATTCGAAAACCAGCTGGAAGCGAAGCGCGAGTCAAAAGCGGTGAGGACAAGTACGGTGTTCCGTATGAGTTGTTTTACCAGCTTATGGATCACTCATGAACAGAGGCAACGGCAAGCGGAAAGCGGGCTGAGTGAGCTAGTGCTGATTGCTGTCATAAAAAGTTCACTCACACAAGCCGGCCTTGATGACGAATCGATCTGCTGAATTCTCATAAAATCATCAACAGCTTTGCATTTCCACATCAAGATTTATAAATGAGAGTGTGAAGCGGTGAGTGACCGATAATGACACCGATTATAAATGATATACTAGTGAGAACACGATAAAGGTGGTTGAGGGGCTGTAGCAACGAAACGTTGCATTTCGTGGATGCTTTTAGGAAGGCCAGGTGTGGGAATTTGACGGCAGTCAATAATAGTATACAAGGGAGCAAAGAATAATGGTACAAAGCTGCTGGGAAACCGGAGCAAGCGATTTAAAAAACACCGCGTACTGTCATTAACTAGTCTGATACTGTACAGCGTTAAGATTTCACAAGAAGTACCAGTTTGTGGAGCGTTTTGTGCGTTTCATTTGAGTAGGAAACACACCGAAAATAGTTATGGGAAGAGATTCGAGTAAGGGAGTCAGCAAAAGGTGAACTTTGCATAGTAGGCCTTGTGCGACAGATAGTTAAGAAAAACGTTAAAGGCTCTCATGACCGCTGAATACCAACTGCTGCTCTTCAAGGGCGAAAAGAACACGTTAATTCATCGATATCATTCGTCTGTAGTTCGTCGAATGCAGTAATATAAGAAATTCGGTTACGTTGTTATTGTTTAGAATACCACTCAAACTTTCCGAAACGCTTACCTTTTTTTAATTTTTACTTTTTTCGATTCAGTGAATCCCTAGCCGCCGTAACAAGATCAAAATTTGCTGAAAATCTATTTGCAAAGAGGAGGTTGGTATAAATAAACTTTGTGGCATCATGCAGCATTGGTGGAGCTTTTCGATGTCGAAGTCTACTGGTGATAAGCAGTTCAAAGCTAAAGAATGGCATCTTCATGACGATCAAAATTCGAATCCTAAATGGGCAGATTTAAAGGCATCATCTTCCTTCTGTTGATTGCTGAGATCAGCCTTTTTTCCTGCAGCCAATAAAACAAACGATTCTCTTCGCAACAAGCAAGTTACGCTTACACGTGTGTTGCCACTTTACTCGATTAACGTCAACTGCGACGATTGCCTTCCGAGGAACAGAATTGGGCACAACTTCCACTGGAAAGGAGGAAAAGCCGATTCAGTGAGTATCTTATTGCACACCCTGCAAGGAAAAGATAGTGCATTTCGAAGAAGCAGTGCGGAATAGATTTCGAATTTACATATCGGATGAGCTAAACTATTGTACTTGAAAGTCAAGAAAATATTTTGTAGCAATAATTTGTGTGTTTGCAATGCTCTGTGGGTAATACTGCTGTAAAAATTACAATTTCGGCAAAAACTAAAGGAAGTCGTGCCTTAAGATGTTGGCTACCATGTTCTGGGGTATTTTTTTCAGGTATTCTTGACAGGTTCGTTTGTTGATTGGATTTGGAAAATCCCAATGCGTAAAAGCGATAGCAACGATGAATGGTCGGCCATGATTGAATTGCTACCGGGTCATCATGAATACAAATTCATTGTCGATTCGAAATGGAGAATTGACGCTCTCAATTTGCCAACCAAAATCTCAAACAACGGTCACGTTACTCATGTGCTTCATTTATGAGCTGTTCTCTATAGCGGCAAGTGAACGATGATCGTTTTTAAAACAGTGAATAGAATTCATAATGGCTTATTTCTTGCAACATCGGCATAACTTTTCGGGTTTTACCAAATCGAATGAGTCATACCGCCGTTTCAACTAACCGTGAAACGTTTTCGCTTGCAATTTGCATTGCGACAACAAAATGATCGGCTCACCAATGCTTTCTGAAAATTTAGCACATATGTTTTGTAAAATGAGTGAATGGATTTTGCCAAATCTCAAGACTGAAGTTCAGAGGCGCACTTTTATTAACACAATTGTTTAGAGAAAAGTAGTCACTGAAGAATTCATTTTACATGTGTAGATCTCGAACTATGAGACTGAGCAAATTCAAAGGATATCTGGTAAGGTATCACTAAATATAACTATGAGTGAAACAGACATGCATCATTAGCCATACATATATCTCAGCTTCCTTGCACTCATTTTGTTTCGCTCTCATATAAAGATCGACGGTGACATCCAATGATTTCGTTGTTGTCGGCGTGCTTCTTGATCCAACTGGGTCGCATTTTTGATATGAAATCCGATTTGCTTAATTGTTACCGTTACATATATTTGATAATGAGTACTCCACATAAAAAAAACATCAATAAATCTTCAGCAATTCGACCTATTACCGACGAAAAGTAAGGAGGGACTAATTTGCATGAAGAAATGATGAAAAAAAAATCTTCAAAAATAAAATGTGTGGATGGAATAATAAATAACATGCACTCACGTTCCTATCGTCAAGCATCTGCTATATAACCGTTACACAGTACGCAACGGGCTGCTCCTCTGCATTTAGACGATTCAGCGCGACTGCGTTCAGGTCGTTGTAGTCGTCATTGCGCACGGTCAGCAGTGCCCTGTTTGCAAGCGCCTCACTACAGCACAGTGTATTGTCATCGTAAAGCCAAGATACGATATCCTCTTCAGTATTAGGACAACAACTCCATGGCACTTTTACGTACAGCCCATCCGTTTCCCTATCCTGCAGCTCATCGTTACCATGGCGCTGAAGGAAACAAGCGAAAACCTTCTCACCTAGTCCTGTCCTCATATTTACATTAAGATGGAGAACCTCGAACAACGGCCACAGTCGGCTATTACGGATTGTAACGG
>JPKZ01000891.1:11529-24511 GCA_000803305.1 Toxocara canis
TGCTGTTTCTGCTCTACTGTGTCATAAAGTTCCTCCAGCGTTTATAACATACGCAATTTCGCATAACATCACTCCCTTAAGGCGGACAATTCTTTTTAACGGACATCTTGAAACGATCTGTTTCAGCTGGAACTCCGTGCGTCAACGAAAGTCAGTGCGGTGTTTTCCAAGCGTGTGTTAATGGGATGTGCGTGGCTAACAACACAGGTTAGTTTAGCTATTTTTTAAGGATTACTTCTCCTGTACCACCACGCATTCTACACCTCGCTACCAATCGTTCTCTTTCAGGATGCCCTATGCCATGCCCACCTGGACAAGTCTGTGTGCCTCCAATGTGTGTGCCCGCCCCGCCTCCTTTAGGACCCGCAACATCTACTGCAGCACCAATCACCACACGTAAGGCCAATCAATGTTCTAAATTCCATTCGAAGTTTGTTCTCTATTCATAATAAACGAATATAATTTTTAAGCAGCACGATGTTCTCTCTGCACGGCGTGGTTAAGGGCGGCCATTATGAGGGCTGGCAACGCAGTGGACGGACATATTATATGATAATCATTTTTCTCGTTGGTTATCGTGCTGTTTCTGCTCTACTGTGTCATAAAGTTCCTCCAGCGTTTATAACATACGCAATTTCGCATAACATCACTCCCTTAAGGCGGACAATTCTTTTTAACGGACATCTTGAAACGATCTGTTTCAGCTGGAACTCCGTGCGTCAACGAAAGTCAGTGCGGTGTTTTCCAAGCGTGTGTTAATGGGATGTGCGTGGCTAACAACACAGGTTAGTTTAGCTATTTTTTAAGGATTACTTCTCCTGTACCACCACGCATTCTACACCTCGCTACCAATCGTTCTCTTTCAGGATGCCCTATGCCATGCCCACCTGGACAAGTCTGTGTGCCTCCAATGTGTGTGCCCGCCCCGCCTCCTTTAGGACCCGCAACATCTACTGCAGCACCAATCACCACACGTAAGGCCAATCAATGTTCTAAATTCCATTCGAAGTTTGTTCTCTATTCATAATAAACGAATATAATTTTTAAGCAGCACGATGTTCTCTATTCATAACAAACGAATCTAACTTTTAAGCAGCACGATCTTGCCCACCGCAATGGGTGCGATTCAACAACCACTGCTACATAGTGTCCGTGCCGGGACGATTCCTCTTCAGTCAGGCTAGCACCTGGTGCGCGCAAACTGGCTCTAGAGTAGTTTGGTTCGATCAGTCGAACGCCGGAGCCTACAGCAGCGAGCTGAACTTCGTCAACGGTCAGTTCTAAATTGCGCTTGTAAACCAATAATCATTGCAAGAATGCACGCCGTATAGTGAACCTCACTTAAAATGAAGCTTATATCGCTTTTCCTCTTGCCTTGACGAACATAGACGAGGTTCACAGTCATGTAGATGTTAGTGACATGAGCAGTTTGAGATGGATTCAGGTGCTGTTGTTCGGTGCTTGTCAGTACATAAAGTAAACACAACCGGGAATTTGTGGTGATTGACAGTCGGCAGCTTAGTTCTGCAACGGTCTGAGAAAGTAAGCGAATTGTTCGAATAATTCCTGCAATGAGTGCCTCCCGCACTTTATGAGATCGGCTGACGTGCTCCATTTTGCCAATGTTTTCCTAGCGCAGCGTCTATTGTTTATCCGTTCAGGTCTGGCTCTCAGTCGCGGTGTGAGAACGTACTGGATAGGAGTGAACAAACAGTTCAATCAGTGGGTGTGGACGAATGGAAGTCCAGTGATATTCTCGAACTGGAGACCTAGTCAACCAGACGGATGCTGTGGTGCCAGTCCCACATGTGTGCTTGTTAACTATGCGAACACTCTTGGACAATGGGATGATGCCGGATGCGAAACTTTGTGGTCGAATCCACAAGGATTCGTGTGCAAGAGACCCCTCTGAACTTAGCCTATCTTCATAACGACTGATTATTCGATTAATCTTTAACCAACTGAATAAAGGAAAGTTCACGTGGCAAGGAGGATATATGCAAATGTGACACGGACAAGAAGGCGAATAAAAATGTATTTAAGCATATATACAGGAACCTTCGCGTGAAAGAACTGAGAGCAGCAAGCAGGCAAAATAGTTAAGAAACGAGGTTAGAAAAGGTGAGCAGTCCCGATCATATAGATAAAGAACCTGGAGATCGAGAAATAGAGTCTGTGCGGTTCGTGAGCGGTCGGCTCTATTTGCTCTGACATTTTGTCTCGTAACGATGGTAGAGATCCAGGAAGATTTGCAATCTACGGAAGCGCGAAAAGCGGCGAAAATCGAAATCCAGGAGCGCATAGTTGAACGCTTATCGATAACGGTTGCAAGTCAGGCTCAAACCATCAGTCAGCTAACCGAGTTAACCGAAAAGTTAATTAAAGAGCAGCGAAAGCAGGCAACTACAGCCTGCTCTCAAGAAGGCATCATTAGTGCCCTTCAAGAATTGCAACTACAGGAGAGCAAGAAGACGAACCTTGTGGTTCTCAAAGTTCCAGAAGGAGTTGATGAATCCACTACAAAAGCTGACGACGAAAAGATTCCTCTAAACATCTGCACCTCTGCGTCGTTTCCTCCTGATGCAATAGCGAAAATCTTTCGACATGGAATAAGAAAACCTGGCAAATCCCGTCCTATCAAAATCTGCTTCAAATACAAAAACGCTCCAGCTCACATTCTTTTGATGTTGTGCAGAAATCTCACTTTCGCGCAAGTTCTACCTCGCGGCAGCCATATCCGCCGTGATCTTATGCCTCCCGAGCTCGAGCTCGAATATAGTGCTTGCAAAGAATGATATGAGCGAAACAAAAAGGAAAATCTGAATACGTACTATGTGGATGATCAATTCCACATCGTCAGAAAATAAATACAATCACAGTGGACAAAAAGATAACAACATGCGAGACGCCGGGTATAACTATAATAACCGAGACGACACCGATTTCGTCAGTGACGACCCGTACAGCCACGCATGCCCTTCCACTCAATGATAATCGAGCTCCAAATCAACCTCGCGCACCTCATGCTTCGATCAGAAGGACGAAAAATCATTAGCGCATTACAAGGGAAGTATGTCGCGCGATGCTAGTTTATTATATGAATGTACGGTCCTTATGTCTTGAAAAGTTCACCGAACTCAAGGAGTTCGCACGAAGAAAACACCCGGTCCTCTTTAGTATATCCGAACCTTGGTTTCATGGGAATGCACCTTTCCACCTGTTCCAGATAGAGGGATATGACATTATTAACAGTTATGGAAGAACGGTCAAGATGGGTAACCGCGGAGGCGGGCTAGTTGTATGGATACGCAAAGACCTAAAGGACAGAAGACGCAACTATGATGTTATAGCAACCGACTCGAGTTACGAGCAAATAGTCATGAAAATCGAATCGAAGACTACCGTAATTTTGACTGCAAATCATTCAATGAGCAACCAGAACTTATCGACTGGACGGAATTCAGCTCTTAAATCCAGTGTGATGATGTAAATGCAGCGTACGAAATCTTCTTTAGAGAACTACTGCAAGCTTATAACTTGGTCGCTCCTATTTTAGTGAAGAAAAGAGGGAAACATAAAAAACTTCCACCGGAAATAGTAGCGTTGATCAGAGAAAGAAACAAGTTGTTGAAGTTAACGTACCGCTTTCCAGAGTGCGGATAGATCAGAAATGACTTTCGCAACATCCGCAATTTTGTTACTAGTTTACAAAGACAATATCGGATGCAAAAATACAACCCTATAACTTCAGAAATCAGGAAGGACCCAAAATCCACGTGGAAATGCAATGTTTCCTCTGAGATTTTGAATAATCATTTCATCACTCCCAGATCTTGTAATAGAAGCTGCTGTACTGTGCTCTTCAACATTAGAACGTTCCACACATGTTTACAAACTAACACTGCTGTTCTCTTGGTTGAATGCTTTGTGATATCGAGAATCAGAAGATTCTCTGAGATAACAGGAACTGCGGCTAAGAAAGCGCCGATCCTTATGCAAAAGATAATCAATAATACTATTCGAGTATTTTACAAGCAACGTGGATTCGATCATATTAAGTCGTTCTGTGGGTGCATCAAATGGGGAGAAATAGGAAAACTATTTGAGGGCTTTCCAAGCAGGTGGTCACAAAGCAGCAGAAGGGCGCAGCAGTAACTACCCTCAGAACTTCATCCAAAAAAGCACACAAAATAAAACACGGGAAGAATATTATGTGAATGAGAAATCAAATACCAACATTGCGCACAGGAGATTTAGGCATCGCGCAGCAACTTTCTTAAGCAGCACCTGATGACTCGCTTCTATTGCTTTTGTCGTGGACTTGCCACGGCGCTAAGTCGTGTTTGTCTTTTTCTTCGGCCATCTTTGTTACGTTCGACCACTCTCTCATGTTGTGACAAATGAATTTATTAAGCATGTTAGAGGTATACCATGCCTACCCTGACGGATGAGAAAGTGAACAATAAACAATAAACAATATTTGTTAGTGACCAGATTCGAAGATGTTGTAAATTTTTTAGTCAGAGCCCGATTTCGTCGCAGTCAGAAGCGTTCGTGACTAGAGGTCACATTGCATGCGTGCCTGCTAACCTGACGGACGACAGCGAGCGCTAACATAATGTCGGATGCTTGTGAAGAGCTGAAGGAAGGTTTGGTTCGTTCATCACGCAAACCTCTGCAACTGAGCGGCACTCCTTAAAACACTAATCGGTAAGTACATCTCAGTGAAAGGTGATTTCCGACACGCTGGTTGTCGGAAATATGCGAACTTCGTGAAATTGGATCGTGAGCTTATATGCATTTTTTAGAAGTAGAAGTGCATGACACCGCAAATCGAAAAATGTAGATGAACAGAAAAGAAAGACGACTTTCAATGTAAAACACATGACGCAGGTGTCGTGACTGGCTATAAAAGAGGTTCGTTGCCAGTACTCTACCAGAACGCGGTTACAAAGACGAGAGGCGAAACTGTTTCGTAAGATGATCGTCATCAGCGCTATTTTATTCGGCTTCCTTTCTTCGACCGTACAAGACATGTGTGAACCAGCTCTCCTTTGGTGAAAGTTGGTTGCTCACAGAATAACGATGGCCATAAAAATGAAGGAGCTGCTTGTTGATTGTAGTGAGAACCGCCATCAAATGTAGTTGTTTACCTCAGTTTGCCAGTATACAATCTGATTATTGGGGGCCTCGTCTCAACACCAATAATTGCAGGCGGGAAGGTAAGTAGCGGCTACCGGCGTGATTGGCTGTCCATAAAAACTATCCTAAAGGATCGCTGTGCTTTTGATATGATGCTTTTCCTAAAGCTAAAGCCGACCATTATAAGTGCATGGCGTGACTAAGGGCGGCCATCGTGAAGCCTCGCAAGGCAGTGGACGGATATATTATATGAAAGCGATGTTTCTCTGTGGTTATCATGCTGTTTCTCCTCTACTGTGTCATAAAGTTCCTCTAGCGTTTATAACATAGCGTTTATAACAACCGATGACAAATTGTTGGCGCTGCGACCTATCGATTTTCACTCCCCTTTATCGGCAAACTAAATACAGCATTGCCCTGAGAATGAGCTCCGAAATCCTGAATATAAGCCTCCAACAGAAATTTCAACAGCAGATAAGCCACAAAAAATGTGGGAAAAAAGTGTTTGGTTCCCGTCCAAATTCTGGGAATTTTGGTACACTGACTACATGTCCCTACTTCGAGAACGCGTAAGTTGGAATCATCCCCAAAGCAATTGCAAGAAACGAAGAACGCCACAAAAAGGAGAAATCGTTTTAGTCGAAGATGAAGAGGCCCCTAGAGGTTGTTGGCCCCTAGGGATAATCGTCGATGTTCATGGAAGACCAAACTCAATCTCATCTGTCACCATCAAAATGGCTAGTGGACATCAATGGAAGCGTCCAGTCAGTTTTATCTATCCCTTAGAGCCATCTCATGAGGCGTCTGAACTACCTGAGAAGGAAAAAAATCAGCCAACAGCCCTCTCAGTGCAAGAATGCCATGAGCATGGCGGCAGGACCAAGCATGACAAAATAAAGAACAAAATATCTGATGTGCTGTTTTTATTTTTAGCAATACTCGCTATGCTGCAAATTCAAATGAGTTGCGGAAGGCTTCGTCCTCCATCACGAAACTGCGTCGTGCTTGGAGTTCCAAAGACCTCATGTGAAGCTCAGTCACATTCTGAAACCCAAGACTTCGCTCAGATAGCGCTGTGTGCCCCAAGAAGGAAAAAAAGTGGAGGCACGTATCCGTACGAACGTGACCAGAACCACATGTATAAAAGCCGTTTGGATACCTGAGCTTAAGGTGACCCAAGATCGAACCGAAATTAGCGCAATGACAGTTGAAGATTGGCAGAGGTTAATAAGAGAAAAGGGAATTTATGCGAGCGATAAATGGGTTCCGCTAGAGGAATCCGAAGCAGGGATGTGGAACACTAGTGAACCAATCGAGTACTAATATGGATGGGTCGGAACAAGATGTTTTACGGTTTCTAGCTTCCTCATGGAAGAAATAACTATGAAGACCTACGACGGTATGCACGTAATTCTTGATTTAGGTCAAACACATAGATGCGCTTTGAATGAAGGAAGATGTGAAGGTACGAAGGGAATTGCTGTCTGGAATTCAACTGATGATGAAAAATGCAATTACGATCTACGCGGATACCATCAAGCTGAGCTAAGAGGAAACCATTACATTATTCCCTCGCTGCAGGTCAGTTTTGTAACGAGTGGGAAAAAACCAAGTTTATATGCTAGCTGCAGAATAACTAATCTCATTGCTCTTGAGAATGGATACTCGCTTTTGATCAAATGAAGAGGGAAAAGAGAAAATGCGGATCACAATAATCCAAAATTCCAATTTCTGTATGATAGGCTTCGAATCAAATTGGAAATTGACTTATGTCATATAAAAAACTAGCTGAAGATTTTAGTGAGATGGATGGCAAGAATCGATGCTAATGCAGCAGCCATGATCTTGCTGGGAAGAAAAGATGTCGTTGCCAAGTACGATCGAGAGAATCTTGCAGCATTCCCGTGTATAGGAGGTAAGGAAACCCACCTACCAGTATCTCCTCTGAGTAACAAAATTCTAGCGCAGTGTTTAATGTTTAATGCCCCTGCACTCAAAAAACAAAACACAGAAGTCACTCGGGATCTTTTGCAATCCCTCGGGAGCGTAAAACTAAACGGAATAACCTCGAGTTCCAGAATGCAAAATATGTTCGGCCATGTTCGTGATGAAGGCGAAGAAGCAATCACTAGTATCGAACGGTCTCGGCAAAACGGCACTGGCCATTGAATCGGAGTTAGAATAAATATTATCCCATTGGAAAGGGGAAATAATCTTGCTTATCCCCATCCTTAGCGTTCTCGCTATCATTGCACTATGCTGGTGTAGCCAGTTACCTTGTTTCTGCCGAATACTGTTCCGAAAAGGTCGACCAGCAAAGGTCTAAAGAGCAGATTCAAAAGCAAACAGCGAACGGAACTTAGACGCTCTTGAAACTAATCTCATTGCTCTTGAGAATGGATACTCGCTTTTGATCAAATGAAGAGGGAAAAGAGAAAATGCGGATCACAATAATCCAAAATTCCAATTTCTGTATGATAGGCTTCGAATCAAATTGGAAATTGACTTATGTCATATAAAAAACTAGCTGAAGATTTTAGTGAGATGGATGGCAAGAATCGATGCTAATGCAGCAGCCATGATCTTGCTGGGAAGAAAAGATGTCGTTGCCAAGTACGATCGAGAGAATCTTGCAGCATTCCCGTGTATAGGAAGTAAAGAAATCCACCTACCAGTATCTCCTTTGAGTAACAAAATTCTAGTGCAGTGTTGAATGTTTAATGCCCCTGCACTCAAAGAACAAAACACAGAAGTCACTCGGGATCTTTCGCAATCCCTCGGGAGCGTAGAACTAAACGGAATAACCTCGGGTTCCAGAATGCAAAATATATTCGGCCATGTTCGTGATGAAGGCGAAGAAGTAATCACTAGTATCGAACGGTCTCGGCAAAACGGCACTGGCCATTGAATCGGAGTTAGAATAAATATTATCCCATTGGAAAGGGGAAATAATCTTGCTTATCCCCATCCTTAGCGTTCTCGCTATCATTGCACTATGCTGGTGTAGCCAGTTACCTTGTTTCTGCCGAATACTGTTCCGAAAAGGTCGACCAGCAAAGGTCTAAAGAGCAGATTCAAAAGCAAACAGCGAACGGAACTTAGACGCTCTTGAAACTACTGTCAAATTCACTCAAAAAAGAAAGGAACAGACATAGGAGAGTTTCCAAGAAATACCTATTATAAAATTTCGACCTTTAAAATTAGCTGAAGAATATACTCCAGAATCACAGGGCGGTTCTGATCACTTCATCACAACGGAATGATCTCAACTCCGAAGAAGTAATCACTAGTATCGAACGGTCTCGGCAAAACGGCACTGGCCATTGAATCGGAGTTAGAATAAATATTATCCTATTGGAAAGGGGAAATAATCTTGTTTATCTCCATCCTTAGCGTTCTCGCTATCATTGCACTATGCTGATGTAGCCAGTTACCTTGTTTCTGCCGAATACTGTTCCGAAAAGGTCGACCAGCAAAGGTCTAAAGAGCAGATTCAAAAGCAAACAGCGAACGGAACTTAGACGCTCTTGAAACTACTGTCAAATTCACTCAAAAAAGAAAGGAACAGACATAGGAGAGTTTCCAAGAAATACCTATTATAAAATTTCGACCTTTAAAATTAGCTGAAGAATATACTCCAGAATCACAGGGCGGTTCTGATCACTTCATCACAACGGAATGATCTCAACTCAAAGCCAACTCTTCACTTTCTTTCAACGATGAAGAATTTTCATCCATTCGCATCCTGCCTCATTGCTTCTTCGCTGTAGTCGATGCGTTCGTTTCGTTTGTTTTGTTAAGTTCCCTTGTTTTTCTTTTTCTTCGTTTCTTTTCATTCGCATTCGCATTTACTCGTACTATCATATCATTTTAATGATGAAGCATTTTTATCAAGCAATGATTAACATGCACTAGGTTTTCTACACTTACAAACGCAACTGATTTATTTGGCCGTCAAGCAACTTCTCCATCTCAGGAGTTGACGTCAACGAGTCCTGCAACGCGAACCTTATGCATCGACGAATGCTTCCATACTTTCCAAATGAATATCCACCTTTCAACAAATCCTTGCCCTCCATGCCAGGTGCATTGCTCTATCACTTAGATTCGTCTCCCGGGCCGGAATGTCGCGAAACCGCGAGTGCAACATACTTCGCTCGAGATATTATGCGAAATTTATTGTGCGGAAAATCTCCTCTGCAGAAAAGAGTCGGTTCGCTCAATGTAAACATGAAAAAAGCACTGCTTGCCGCAAAGACCTTGCATCGCACCTGCGAGAAGAAAGAACATCTCTCATGAACGAAGCAATGGTTACCGCAGAGGCCTTGCATCGCGCCTGCGAGAAGAAATGTCAATACAAAGAGAAGGATATAGATAAAAGGAACGGCTGCCGAAGCTTCAGTGATTTTGCCAATTCCAACCGTTGACGCCACCTTCATCGCCGATAGCACATCAACGCGTAAGCCGCACCAACGCTGTTGCGGCCTGGATCGAGAAGTCAATGAACGCGAAATGGATGCAACTTTTGTTCTCATTGTCTTGTTTCTTGTTTGCGTTGGATCCTGTAACTCGCTGCTTTTGAGCGGCTAGCTTAGTTCTGCCGTCACGTGTCTCTGTTCGTTTTTCGTGTTGATAACTAGGTTTAATTACCCAAGTTTGAGGCGACGAAACGAGATAGTATTTCACCCCAGTCTGTCGAAGAGAAGCGGATTTTGGAAAAGTGACGAAGAGAGATTACAATCTGTATTTGTTACAAGAGAGATTACAATCTGTATATCAACAATCTGTATTTGCGCAGTCGTCGACGAATACCTTCAAACTCAGCACTATTCATCTCAAGCTTGAGGCATCACTGACTGTTCATCCACTGTTGCTGCTCTGATCGTCTATTGGATAAATCATGCCCTTACAACATCTGTTCGCTTTCTTCGAGATTTTGCATGAAAATTGGTACGGACGGGCGCTTTCTTCGTTACAAAATATCAGGACTAGTCGTTGAAAACAATGCGTTTCGCGAGGTCGCCGAGTGTTAATCCGAGCTCACTGTCCTTTAACGCACCAAATTCCTGCGACCATCTCGATTGCCACCGAGCTTGGCGCAAACAAAAAAAAAACGGCGCTGAGGAGGTGATCTCTGATCTCTTACGGTGCCAGATTCACCTCCGCTCCTCCGACCAGGCCGTCCCGGTCTTTCTTTAGCACGCGAATGACGGAGTTGAGCTTCAGCAACTTCCGTTGCCCAGCCCAACTTCGCCTTTCTTTCCGTCGGTTGTTTCCGACTCCGCCTCGATTCCTTTGTGAATCTTCCTCTCTCTGCCGTCATTTCCGTTTGACGATTTTTCGTTTAACATAGTGATTCGCCGTTTTCCGCTTCTTGCTGGCTCCGCTGAGGCGGCTAGCCTCTTTCTGCCGTCCAGCCACGCCAGCGAGTCGCCATGACCATAATCGCGGTTCGCGACACTATCTTTACGGCAGTGCAGATGATACAAAGAGATACAATAATAACGCAAGGCAGATTTCATTTCACGATATGCACATCACTTAATCGAGCATCATTGTGTTAAGTTTGTCAAAACAACATCTTTATATGACAGCGCATCTCAATTCTGTTCAAAGGCAGCAGTGTGTTGAGGAAAGCAGTCGCTCAGTATATCATGGTTTCTTGTCCGTGGTTCGTCCGGAACGTTCGGCTATGTGTTGTTTCTGTCAGCATATTATGCAAGTTCTTAATAAGTTGGCCGGTTTGCATCCTCTTGGCCAACGGTTTAAATTCCGTACTGCTGATTGTTGAAATATCTTCCCAGCTGTAGTGGACTTTGCGTTCACCAGTTTGCTCGAAAAGGTTGTGGATGACTATGATTGAGTGGTTTACGACTCGTTGCACTCCCTTAATTTCTTCGTTTTTTTGCTGTGGCGGTGATGGGCAGAAGTGATCTGATTCTAGGCGTTTATGAGGACAGTTATGCGTTTCGTGTTTATGGACTACGTTGTTGCTTTCATATAGTTGAGAAGCTTTGAATACGAACGGGACACGTTACCAAGGGACGGGTTTCAATGAATGTTCACTAAATACGGATTACTGGAAGTCAGACGTTGTGAAAAACCCTTTTCGTGGAACATCGAAAAGGAGATATGCATTACGGGAACGCTTGCTTTCCTTAGCAAAAGAAAAAATCCTTTCAAGTTGTGGCCACCAAGACCATTTTACTGTATTTCTGAGGGGAAACAAAATCGTTTTCAGCAGCAGGAGGAGGTGCCATACTTGAGTGTTATACTCTAAAATAGGTCAACAGTGGATTGTGCGCACTTTGGAGTGACGCTCAGTGCACCTATATCGTCACTTTGCAACTATGAAAGAGTTCGAAGCAATTTCTCAGCAGCGCACAGCGCGCTGTAGGTTGGGGCGGATATCCACATCAAGATCACAGACTGTAAAACCGAAACGTATTATGTGGGGTTAACAACTCAGCGTGACACAAAGCTGAACAGCACTGAGTTCTCCACAGTGACATGCAAAAGTCTGCGTATTGAGGACATGACACATCGGAGGACAATTTTTGCTAATGCAGACGGAGTTTGGTGTCGGATGAAAATGACCGTTTCGGGAATAGAGCGCAATGAACGACAGAAGAAGCTTTCCTGAAAGACGGTAAACGATAATTTTTAATGATAATACGCCAATAATTTATGAAACAAAAATGAATGGTCACTGGCAATTGAGAGTTCACAAACGCTCGCTGCGATTTCACTGTTTAAATGCGAAGTTGAGCAGAATTTTTGCGTTGAGAGGCTTACATTAATTAGATGCTGCTCGCAACACAATCTATAGTGTGTGCGATCTCTGTCAGTGGAAAGTATAACGGAGAACGCCGGAGCTCGAGCCCGGGTGTGAGAGAGAGAATCTTTATTTGCAATAAAGAAACATGTAACAATATATTCAATTTTTAAAAAAAAACCATACACGAAAGCCACAATACGTGTATTAGTATAAACATCACAAATAGCCATGCGTTTAAAAACCCATAGAGGCTGATGAAAATGAAAAGCAGGAGATCATAAGCAATGGACATGTATGAATGCATAATGAACATTTGATAATCACTTATAGCCGGCAGGCAGCAGATATTGTCGATAGATCACACTGCTCCAAACGTCGCCGAAATCAAGACAAATTACTAGCCTTAACCGCATCATGTGGCCAGGAGTTCCAGATAGGTACAACACGAAAAGCAAAAGAATTGAGCACATCACTTCGATTCATTGTCTTCTTTCAATTTGCAGAGGGTGAAACTTCGAGCCCGATGCAGACTTTCTAATCAACAATAGCTCTGCGTATCTTCACATCATCAGCATAGAGCGTGCAGCAACTTAGCGAGCTATCTGGAAGGTCACTAACATAAAGCAGAAATAAAAGAAGCCCCAGAATGCTGCCTTGCGGCACCCCATTGAGCACAGAATGAAAAGAAGACAAGGCATTCCCGACTTTCACTCTAAAACTGCGTCCACATAAAAAGTTTTTTAACCAATTTAGGACAGTACCACCTATTACATAGGCCTTCAACTTCAGCAGTAGTTTTGGATGGGTCATCGAATCAAAAGCCTTGGCAAAGTCAATGTAGACCACATCTATTTGGAAACCGTTATTGAGAGCAGCATACCAGTCGCAGTAGGATGTCTTGAGTTGGTGAGCGTAGACCTACCTTTCAGAAGGCCATGCTGGTTATCGCAGATGGCGTTAGAAAGACTAAGACGACCCAGTATTGTTTTTCCTAGAGCAATTTCAAGCACCTTGCAAAATGATGACGTAAGACTAATGGGGCGATAATTGGAAACACGTTTT
>JPKZ01000892.1:28417-45342 GCA_000803305.1 Toxocara canis
CCTCCTTTCCTTCTTCTCCGTTCCGCTTATCAACAGTAGCAGAAGAAAAACGAAATACATGGTGGAAAGGGTCAACGAAACTTAGCAGAACGAGTCAGAGAACCACTAATACCATCCCGTTTTCGGTATGATGCCATCCGAGGATCCACTTATACGTCGTCGGATAAGCCATACCCTTTGCACAGACAGCATAATGAATAACCGATCTTCTACGGAAATATTTTGCTCAGCTACTTCATTACTGATCACTCACTTACTTGACAATTAACGAACCCTTCCAGTGCTTGCCTCTCTCTTACTTCAACTTTCTATAACACCGACAGGATCGTTCTACGCTAATATGTATTAAAAGATTCCACATTTGCCCCCGTCCTCACATATTCCACATTCTCAACATCGTTCTTTAATAGGGGAAAAATCGGCAAATCATCTAAACGTCAAGCGTTCTTGAGGAAATTTTAAGGCCCTTAACCAAGCAAAGCTCATCGTGACAACAAAGACTGCTCGAAAACCGTTAGTGACTACCCACCTTAGAGTTTGCGGAAACCTGAACTAACAGCTAATTTTCTCGACTGAATTTAAATTTCTCGACTGAATGCCCTCTACATTTATGTGGTTTCGATCTTCCTGCAAAGGAAGTGATGAGGGATCTAGGTGTTTATGTGAGTTTCGACCTTAATTGGCATAATCACTGTGTTGAAGTTTCGCGGAGAGCTGCTCGAGTAGCGAACTACATTCTGCTAAGCCATGTTTCACTGCACTGTTCGCTGAGAACTCTACCTCCACTAAGTAACATATGCCTGCCTCATCAATGCGAATACACGATAAGCTCGGATATTAGGACGAAATTCAAAACCGTCCCCTGCTAACCCTCAATCTTTGAACGCGTCTGAAGGTCGTTCTCGAGCAGCCGAATTGCAGATTCAAATGTTTTGATGAGCAGGAAAGTATGCACTTTTGAAGCGGTGCAAAAATTTGGCGTGCAACTGAGAGGAACGAATGCTTATTGCAGCGATTTTCCCGTTTTAGCTCCATTCCATTTGTTTTGGATATATTATTTGGTGTATGATTTTCGGAGGAGGGCGAGGCAAGCTTTTTTCCGTTTTCCCGTTGGCGGTTGGTTAGTCGAACGATCCAAGGCGCTTAACCGCTTAAAGTGCTTCATTGTTAAGGGCATCGTAATGTTTAAGGCAGTGGTGGTATTCCATAGAAGACTGGCGAAGCAAAGTATTCAGTTTTTGATCACCAAATGGGACAGCGCCAGCTCACTTCATTATAGCAGGAGGTTTTCGCATTTAAAAACAAAACATTACTGGCATTGCACGTATTTGACAAAGTCGTCGAACGCTGTATTTTGTTACTGCGCGGTTAGGCTGAGTCAGAGTTTTACAAAAAGCGTTTTTAAGATTTCAGTGTTTTGTTAGCCTTATTCCAGCCGTGATAACGCTTATAATTTGAACGCGGAACGACTAAAAGTAGAGAGCACATGTTAATTTTAGAGCGGGACCGTTGAAGTGCGTATGCGTAAAGTGGAGGGAGAGCGTGCACTGCTTATCGGAATATAACGATTGCGTCGAGACTCATGATGGCTTACGAAGTTCATAACGGATCGTTTTTCTCTCAGGGTATTAATATGTTTCTTTAAATTTACTTCTCTCAGGGTATTTTTATATAAATGTTTGATAACGATCTTGTTAGGCAGACGCATGTCCGATAAACATTCGTATAAGTATTACAGTTGAGACCATATAATGCGTCGAGAAGGGTGATATAATATATTTATGCTGACGTTTAGGCTCTTAAAGCCGTAATCATAGCACCAAAAGCTGAAGAACAATAATCGTATTTTTAGCCAAACAGGTAGTAAACAATAGCAGCGCTTCTATGTCGAAAGGAAAAGAGCGTAACAGAATATGCCGTAACGTACAGAATAATGTGGAAAAAAGAAACAGCAACGAAAAAGCGGTATATAATAACGCGAGGAGCTGTGAAGAATGAAGAAAGGAGAAGGCAGAGACGGGTCCGTAGGTCGTGCATGAAGAGGTTAAAGGATAAAAGGCAAAGGCACCCTTATTCGAAAAATCAAAGAGGCGCACTTCATATACTCACGCAAACCAAACATCAGTGGATGCGTTGAACTTTTATCCTTTAACTTCCTCATGGACGACCTACGACTCGTCTCTGCCTTCTCCCTTCTTCATTCTTCACAGCTCCTCGCGTTATTATATTCTTTTTTCCGTATTATTCTGGACGTTACGGCATATTCTGTTACGCTCTTTTCTTTTCGGCATAGAAGCGCTGCTATTGTTTATTACCTGTTTGGCGAAAAATACGACTATTGATTTTCAGCTTTTGGTGCTATGATTACGGCTTTAAGAGCCTAAACGTCAGCATAAATATATTATTATCACCTTTCTCGACGCATTATATGGTCTCAACTGCAATATCTTATATGGATATTTTTGTATATTTGGGTATTAATTTACTTATTTTTAAACTCGATTTTTTCAGTTTTTTTTTGCCTTTCGTTTCTTTCTCATTTCTGATGTCAGTTTTCTATCACACACCTGCTCAAAACAATGTTGCAAGAGATTTTAGGCCCCTTTTTCCATCCGTTGTTGATTCAAATGTTCTTTTGTGGTGTCAAATCATGCTGATAACTTGATCAAAGTGTTGCATTTGCATGTGGTTGCTAGACTACCAATGCGTTTGACACTCAGTAATGGTGAACACGGTCTGACGGGTAGTTCAGGCTTGAAGGCTTTCATGCTATGGGCTTACTGCAACTTTTCACGAAACTGTTTCGTTACCATCTTATGTGTCAATTCGGCGATCGTCATGTCTGTTCTTGACCATCGTGTCAGTTCGGTAGACCACTGAAGCTGGAAATAGTGCGACTGAATGAACATGATCTGAGTCGATGATTCATTGTCCTCTGAGGAACTGTAGACAATTTACGATGTCAGGAGGTGTTTTTTGCAGTGGCACTTTATGTTGATGAGGTTGAAAAGCAGGAATAAATAAAGGACGTCTAGCTGGTTGGTTGTATGGCCGATCGATTCTGTTCAGAGATCAGTTCGTTATTACGCACATTTCACCACTTCTTGAATGTTTATGAAACCGGCGACTTCGATGAACGAGGGAAGCGCAGATAAGCTCACTCCTAGAACTTCCAAGTGGGCTGAGAGAAGAGAGTATGAGTTAGTAACGCAAGACAACTCGAAACCCAACTGATATTGGCAAGAACGTGTGAAAAAAAAAAGCAGGTAAACAATGAAGTAATAAAACATAATTGTGGCAGGGCGTAATGTGGTTATGTAGTGTGATCGAATTAGTAAAAAGTGACGCTCGAAAACACATCTAAAGGTGTGTTTGTACTTCATCACAACATAATCTGCGAAATTTTATTTTCCAAGTTCCTTAAAAGAGAGGGGAAGCTTTTGACGTTGTGAACGAGAATATTTTGCGAGTATCATGGCATTTGCGTCTTTACAATAAAAGTTGAGGAGGCCGCCCGAGACAGGATAGGACCAGAAAACATTTTATATCCAAATTTATCAAAACAGTGGATGCGGTGTCGAGATGTGGTTGTGTTGTTGAAGAATAGCCGTTGCTGAAAAAGGATTGCATCGCTCGAGAGCGATGCTTCTTCGCAGCGACGCTCATATTCTCTTGAATACCTGCTATAGTTCGCTTTATCACTGATTCTGATCATCTTTATATATATATGTATATACATATATATATGTATGTATATATACGTTATAATAAAGCGAACTATAGCAGGTATTCAAGAGAATATGAGCGTCGCTGCGAAGAAGCATCGCTCTCGAGCGATGCAATCCTTTTTCAGCAACGGCTATTCTTCAACAACACAACCACATCTCGACACCGCATCCACTGTTTTGATAAATTTGGATATAAAATGTTTTCTGGTCCTATCCTGTCTCGGGCGGCCTCCTCAACTTTTATTGTAAAGACGCAAATGCCATGATACTCGCAAAATATTCTCGTTCACAACGTCAAAAGCTTCCCCTCTCTTTTAAGGAACTTGGAAAATAAAATTTCGCAGATTATGTTGTGATGAAGTACAAACACACCTTTAGATGTGTTTTCGAGCGTCACTTTTTACTAATTCGATCACACTACATAACCACATTACGCCCTGCCACAATTATGTTTTATTACTTCATTGTTTACCTGCTTTTTTTTTTCACACGTTCTTGCCAATATCAGTTGGGTTTCGAGTTGTCTTGCGTTACTAACTCATACTCTCTTCTCTCAGCCCACTTGGAAGTTCTAGGAGTGAGCTTATCTGCGCTTCCCTCGTTCATCGAAGTCGCCGGTTTCATAAACATTCAAGAAGTGGTGAAATGTGCGTAATAACGAACTGATCTCTGAACAGAATCGATCGGCCATACAACCAACCAGCTAGACGTCCTTTATTTATTCCTGCTTTTCAACCTCATCAACATAAAGTGCCACTGCAAAAAACACCTCCTGACATCGTAAATTGTCTACAGTTCCTCAGAGGACAATGAATCATCGACTCAGATCATGTTCATTCAGTCGCACTATTTCCAGCTTCAGTGGTCTACCGAACTGACACGATGGTCAAGAACAGACATGACGATCGCCGAATTGACACATAAGATGGTAACGAAACAGTTTCGTGAAAAGTTGCAGTAAGCCCATAGCATGAAAGCCTTCAAGCCTGAACTACCCGTCAGACCGTGTTCACCATTACTGAGTGTCAAACGCATTGGTAGTCTAGCAACCACATGCAAATGCAACACTTTGATCAAGTTATCAGCATGATTTGACACCACAAAAGAACATTTGAATCAACAACGGATGGAAAAAGGGGCCTAAAATCTCTTGCAACATTGTTTTGAGCAGGTGTGTGATAGAAAACTGACATCAGAAATGAGAAAGAAACGAAAGGCAAAAAAAAACTGAAAAAATCGAGTTTAAAAATAAGTAAATTAATACCCAAATATACAAAAATATCCATATAAGATATTGCAGTTGAGACCATATAATGCGTCGAGAAAGGTGATAATAATATATTTATGCTGACGTTTAGGCTCTTAAAGCCGTAATCATAGCACCAAAAGCTGAAGAACAATAATCGTATTTTTAGCCAAACAGGTAGTAAACAATAGCAGCGCTTCTATGTCGAAAGGAAAAGAGCGTAACAGAATATGCGGTAACGTACAAAGTAATGTGGGAAAAAAGAAACAGCAACGATAAAGCGGTATATCATAACACGAGGAGCTGTGAAGAATGAAGAAGGGAGAAGGCAGTGACGGGTGATAGGTCGTGCATGAAGAGGAAGGTTTTTGAACGAGAGGAAGATTTTAAGAGGAAGGTTTTTGCACGAACGAATCAGAGAGCATATCTTAAGCATGGCCTCACCACTCCCACGATCCTACACAACACATCCCATGGCTAAACACGTTGTGGAATGTCATAATCTTCAAGCAGTTAACATCACCGTTAAAATACTTGCTCGAGGCAAAGGCACCCTTATTCGAAAAATCAAAGAGGTCCACCTCATACACTCACGCAAACCAAAGATCAATGGATGCGCTGAACTTTTATCCTTAACTAACCTCTTCATGCACAACCTATGACCCGTCACTACCTTCTCCCTTCATTTTTCACAGCTCCTCGCGTTATAATACACCGCTTTTTTGTTGCTCTTTCTTTTTTTTTTTCACATTATTTTGTACGTTACGGCATATTCTGTTACGCTCTTTTCCTTTCGACATAGAAGCGCTGCTGTCTGTTTGGCGAAAAATACGATTATTGTTTTTCAGCTTATGGTGCTATGGTTCGGGCTTTAAGGGCCGAAACGTCAGCACAAATATATTATACCATCTTTTCTGACGCATTATATGGTCTCAGCTGCAATATCTTATACGAATATGTATCAGTATAAACAGTCATTTACCATATTGCATGTAATGAAGCCGTCTTCTCCCTCAACAAAACTCATCTCGAATAAAGTGCACTTTAGAAACGTTTATTTGATGTGATCCGGTAGGATGAAACATTTGGTGGTTGTGAAACTCATGAATCGACACTGTGGCGTTAGTTGTGGATAGAATATGAGCAACGCGAGAACTGTTTATCACTGCAGATAGAACATTCGCGGTTCTTCCCCGTGTCATCATTAGGTGTGTGGGGAGATGGGGGCACGTTGATTCTGTAGTTGCATTAACTACTAACTATCTTTGACGAGAACCCCAAAAATTCTACAAGAGAGCTTCCGCTGTAAAACATGTCATCTAATATAACTAAAGGAGTACCGTACATTCCAAGCACTTCTGTGCATTTCGAGGTTTTCTTTAAGTTATCACTGTATCACATTCTGAGCGTTTATGTTTTATGCTCTATATACGCTGTTCTATTTTTATTGCACTTATGACCTATACTTATTAGTTGTTTGGACCATGGAGGTCCTACCTTCTTGTGTAAAAAAAAAAAAACAGAATAAGAGCTGTAAACATAGAATGAAATAAAAATTCATCCCTTGTTCGGACGGTCTGTTTATATGGACTCTACTTCGTTTGAACATTTGCTTTTTACCGATAAATCTGTGCGCTCCAAGAACATGGTTGCCACGGCATACCTCAGATTTGAACTGAATATGGCACATAGCCTCAACGTTAGCGCCTTAGCCATGCGCTGAGCGAATTCCCATGATATGCTCGCGAATATTTCTTGGGGAGAGCGGGAGCGCTTTCTCGAAAATTTTTTCATTGTATCCAGCGGACTTCTCATATTCAAAAGCGATGTACTCTCGAAATTTTAAACCTTTGAAAATGGCGACCATGTTCGGGCGCAAATTTAATGCGCACTTTACCAATTTCTTCATTTTTCTTACCAGTCATAAAATGAAAGGGGACATGCCCAAATAACAGCGAGGGTCTGTTAACGCGTCGCTAAAACCTTACGCGATTGTCTTAGGCAATTTCTCAGGGATTCCCTTTTTTGAGACAAAGGACTCAGATGTCGCTACTGGGGTGCGCTTTCCTTCCAACGGAATTTGAATGCGTTCCTTCTACATGTTATCCGTAAAGCTATCGCACCATTGCGCACTCTTACGGCTCCATCTCCTTACAACCTCATTCCTCAATTATGTATCAACCAAAGCTGCAGTTTTCTGAGAAATTAGCACCACCAGTTTTAAACATTTGCCAAGATTTACCAGACGTTGAACATTCACCAGATGCTGCGAAAGGGACTTCAAGCAACAAATGTTCAAGGTCAGGCACGAATAGTGTCGTTGTTGCTACACCTTTACGGTATTAATTACCGCAAAGGAAAAAAAAGGGTGACCAAAAAGATTATCATGATATAATAAACAACGCAATAAATCTAACGTAGTCAAATCACGATTATGGTGTAGCCGTCGTGGTCAGTAAGATCATTTCTCTCTCGTAAGCTAAGTATCCCCCTCCAGCTGTACTCAAGCTCTGATTGCCTCTATAGCAAAAGATTTCATTCAAATGCATCTACCGGTCTTCTCTTGGTCCCGTACAGGATAATAAATTACTCGCTGTCTACCTCAATTCAGTCATTTCTCAAAACGATGAAACGGTTACAGTGGGGCGACTTTAACTATCCAGACACTGAATGGAGTAGCCTTTCGTTCAACTGCGTTGGCAACCACAAACATTTTGTGAACTGCATCATTAACAACAACTTTTGCCACGTCTCTAGCCTACTAGGATAACCACTAATAGTGGTACCGTATTAAATTTAAAATCAAGTCCTAAAACTGAAACGGTTACGAGTTGCCGCCCTTCTGCATATCATATCACTGCGCTGTGTTCTCTGATATATCCGCACCCCTCAAACAAAATTGGGCATCTTATAAGAAATGCAGAAATTTCGTTAAGGGCGATTACCGCGCTGCCAACGAGATTATGGCATCAATATACTGGTGTACTATATCCTCGACTCGCCCTTCCTTTGACAACTGCTATAATGCCTCTGTGGACACTATTCAGGCTAAAATGTGTACCACGATTCCCTACAGCGTTGTTTATCGTCGTAGCCCTAACCCACATAAAATCAAAACCCTTGCTGCTACCATTAGACGCTGTTCGAGACAACGAAATTCGATCCGGTCCTTACCGTACAAAAGGTTCAACGGAAAACTCAAAACTCCTGGCTTCGCTTTAAATGAAACTAAACAGCTAGCCATATCAACATCAAAAAGTTCTATCGGTATCGCAACGGAAAGCTTAACCTCAGCGACTACATAGGACCACTTCTTGACAATTCTAATAGTGTCGTCACTGACGATCAAGCTTGCGCCCGCATTTTCCAGGGCTTTTTTGACAACAATGGTGCAGATCCCGACGTATCTCCCGCCGTCCCTGACTCCATATATATATATGTATATGCATATATATATATAAAGATGATCAGAATCAGTGATAAAGCGAACTATGTGTATGTAAAAACATTTATACGTGTAACCTACATATAAATGTACATATGTACATGTATATATGCATACATATGTATACATAAATATGTATATGCATACATATCTGATGCATATATGCATGCATATACAAATATATATATATACATATCTGATGGAGTAGGATTGGGTTCGAACAGCGTTACGCAATTACGAAAAATGCGTTGACTTCCTTTTTTACTACATGTCTGCTAATATTCGTCCGTAGTGTTTCTCGAGATTTTGACGTGAAAGCTGGTCTTTGCTGAGAACAGCTTTCTCTCAGGAACTTCCTTCTAAAGGAGTGAACCTTTTTTACGGGTGAGTGTTATTAAAAGCATGTTTTTCATCAATCAGGAAAATATGCGACAGACACTAAAAGAAATTTTTGGCAACGTCGTCCTTCAGAGATAGCCAGCTAGTGAAATACTTTGAAATGCTCCTATTGCTGTCTGGAGGTTGCGATCTTTCACTGCAGTTGAGAACAGCCAAAGTCATGCAGGTAACGGGGTAAGCTGCACAGACTGCGGCCGGCCACTAACACAAAAGTTGGCGGTGTTTGGATGCAACACATTTTTTTTCCGTCTCTTTGTTGGCATTTCGAGGTGCTCGTGTTTTTATTTTTTTGAGCTGGAACGTCCATGTGCGAATTAGTTTCGCCAGAATATTTCTTCTCGCGTTTTGATCATACCGATAGTTCTGACAGAGAGAAGTGGGGATTGCATTAATTGTTGTTTCGCCTCTTTTTTTTCACACTTACTGCGTAGGGGTGTGATTGATGCGGGTGATCCGCATTAATTTATGTTTCGCAGTCACTGAGTACGCAGGGGAGGCGTTCTTTTTCGTAATTTTTATTTCTTTTTTTTTGTACGAACACAAGGAGGTTCGTATTGGTTTTTTTAATATTTAGTTTCTGATTTATCTGACGCGTGTGTGGTATGCGTTCTTAGTTCCCCAGCTTAAACTGACTCATTAGCGTTTATGTATTTTCACTATTGTTGTCTGCTGTATGGAAGAAAATGGTGGGTTTGCGCTGCAAGCATCAAAACCGATACCTCTGATGATTGCAGTGGTCAGGCAGCTTCTTTTTTTCACAAAACCAGTGATTGCTTTTGTTTCCTCACTCGAACGAGAAACGTTATTTTTTCAATATTTTTCCATCATTCTTTTTGGTTTGCTCATTTAGAGAGAATAGCAAGTATGCGTCAGTGTCAATTTTGCATGCGCCGAATGTGTATGCGTTTTTTTTTTTTTTTTAGGATAGGCTTTTGCGTAGTTCGGAATATCTCAGAGTGCTTGTTCACGAATCGCAGAGAGCGTTTTTCTCTCGATTAGGGCCTTCATTTGAGAGATCGCGAAAAGGCCGAGCGGCGTTTATGATGATTTTGTCTTTTTCATCTATATTGTCGTCACTTTGAATGTTATTCCAGCTTTTGGCCTCTGTATGTCCTGGGAACCAAAAGTACTCATGGGCCCTATTTTGATAGGTCGGTTGCTTGTCTGGATTAATCACACGTGTGGGCCTAATATTTTTTGTGTGTGTGTGCGTGTGCGAGTGCGTGCGTGGTGTGTGTGTGTGCGTGCGTGGTGTGTGTGTGCGTGCGTGGTGTGTGCGTGTGTGTGTGTGTGCTTGCGCGTATGTGTGTGTTGAAGGTGTTACTTTCACAGGCATTTGGACGCCAGAAGGAGTTCAGACTGTTGTTGGCACAGGCGGAGCATCGGTGACAGCTAGTGAAATATTCGCTCCAAGCCCTCTGCCGGGTGCCATCTACGGGGGAAACAGGTACCCGAATGTCGATTTGGCCACCAGGTCACAAGCGCCACCTGTCGAGACAATGCAAGTTCCGAACGCTGTTAGATCCCAGGTTATTTTGAAAAATAATAATTGTTCATCTTCTCGTTGATCTTCACGTGGCGGTTCAAAAGCATGGCTTACGAAGAATTCACCGACTGGCGTTGGTGTCGTCACACTATTAATATCTTAATGTTTCCTTTAAAAGTTTTTTTGTTTAATGAGCTGGATTTTCTTTCTGGGAAGAAAGTTATGTAACCGCATTTTTGAAATAGAGAATCCACGTCAAAATGGTTTTGTCCTTTTCTTTTTCGAAAATGGGCTCAAGTTGCACGGAAACGGTGGCGTGCTTGTTCCCAATAAAGCATAAGGTATGAGCTGTAGAACTGAGAACGAAAGTTATTGCAGTCGTGCGCATGTGTTGTTTTGTGTTGAAATTTTCGATATCATTAATTTTAGCCTCATTCTAAGTTTAGCCCTCGGCATTTCGATTTAAGTTTGCCATATAATCGTCACCGAAATACATGTTACTAGCAGAAAGAGCAGTAATATTTATTAGTTCACTGACATGGTGCGATTTAAGGACATGGGAGAATCTACCCTTTTTGGAATTTTGACATTCTCTCCCGCCATTCCTCCCATTCCCCTCATCCTCCCGCCTCCTTCCCCTTCTTCCTCGTCCACTCGTCAAAAAGGCTAGCCGGTGATGGTGCGTTTGCATTTAGCTGGTTACAGACTTGGCGGCTTACTTTTTGCTCACTGATTTTGGAGTCCTGTCGTATTAAAACTGCGAGTAGAGGGTGCAATTTTTTAGATCGATTCTTAAAATATTGGCTGACCCCTCCGTCCTAAATGGCTAGCATGAGGTCCTGATAAATGCACAGCCATTATGACAGAGAAAGGGTAGTAATATTCAAACGTCAATTTTGAGTCCTAATTCAATAGGGTAAGGGAGAATGACATGAACCTACGTTGCGAGGGAGAAATATTTGTTTTCAATTCTTTATCCGAGCTGCACTAAGTTGTGGAATATAGTTAACTTTGACGTGCAGTAACAGCATAACGTATTCCTTAAACTTACCAATTTGCTCATATTTAGTTTCGCTTTCGCTTGTGCTTCACAGCTGTTATAATAATGGGATATGCAAAGTTGTATAGGTGTGTTTAAAACTGCGAAAACAGAATATTGGTGGTTTGTAGATGCGAAGCTGTTCAATAGGAGGTGAATTATCGTCTCCATCCAGCGAACTTATCTCAGGCGCTGGTGTGCTTACTTGGCTCTCTTCTAAGGCTGGCCTGATCACTGCTAAGGCCAATAAATTTACCGTTTCGTTTCAGCTCAAGGATTTTTGCGACCAGGTTTTTTTTCTAGTTGTGAGCCTTCATTGCTCGCTAATCTACGCTTTTGTTGTCACTCCTTTTCCCAAATTCCTCTAATCATTGTTCGTATTAGTTTTTTGAGCCTGTCGGGAGAGACAGTAGAGATCTCTCCCTGGACCGAAGAAAATGCAAATTTATCCCATGAATAGGCAGAATTCTTTTCTTCTGAACGCGTTACATTTCCAACTCAAAAACATGATTTTGCGCCAGTGAGACGCCTTCATGGTGGGTCCGTTGGGATGCCATCATCCTCTGAGAGGCCTGCGCGATGCTGCCTCCTCTGGCCATACTGGTACGATGCCACATTCTGTAGGAAGAGCCTCTCCTCGACGGCCCACATTCAGACTGTGAGGGAAGGGGGAGAGGGAAGCTGCTCATGTGTAGTCAAGGAACGCTTAGTTAGCCCGCAATTACCACGTTGATATACTCGCTGTGCCTACGTTATGTGATCGCAATTTACCAACAGCCTTAAGTTTTTATTGATTACAAGACGTTGCTGTCAGTGTGTACGCGAGTGTTGAATACCATCTGAGTGAACGAAGTCAGCAACTGATTCCGAAATTTCATAGCAGATTGTTCGATCTTTTTTTGTGTTTAGCGCTTAGGAATGGTTTAGTCATAGAACAACTGACGGAAAGAGGGCGGGGGTAGTCCCGAGGGTGGGGTGAATTGGTTCAAGCCATGCGAACATTTGTTCTTCGATTTCGTCATCGTGTTGGAGTCCAATATTAGACCGGACGTTTTTCAAGTTTTCGTCTTGTTAATTCCTCCACTCGCTTATCTCACGGATAAATTGCAAGATACCACACGATATTTATTAGGTGCTTATTTCAGGGAGTGTCCGATTTGACGGCAGTGTTACGACCTGGATTCACGCTTAGTTTCCAGGCGCTTTCGAGTGAATGCAATGACTGGATCGCAACCAATGTGTCTCCTCTGCACGGCTTGGTTAGCATTGCTTTTTAATCGAAAGGGGCTGATGATGATGTTCCCCCAATTATTTTTCCACTTTTTTTCTCGTTTTTTTTTCATGGCTTTTCGTTCCATGAAGTAAATTGCGGCCTAAGCTGGAAATCAAGTTGTGACTGCAGACTGATGAGGGGTGCAAAGGTAGTCTTTGCATCGAATTGCATAAGTGAGCTTCCCACCGTTCACAGTTAAGGAGCTCTTCAGATGATTGTTCAACCCATGCAGTTTACAATTTACAATTGTTCAACCAAGCAATTGAGTCAATGTTGTGCCAGAAGTGGATGCATGGCTACAGCACTAATCAGGGGGCGTGAAAATGTTGTTCGGAAGAGGATTTCGATTGTATCAAAAGCCGAAGAGGTAGAAGAAATGGTTATCAGAGGTGCCCGTTGTGAGACTCCGAAAGCCTTCCGGTGATTTATGCAACATTGGCGCGAATAAGCTTTATGGTGCAACTGTTCGTGTCATTGCTTGAATGTGCTGTTGCAGGAAGCAGAGAAAGAGTTCTTCGGCGCAGCAGAAGTTGACCTGGAAGCGGCCGCAGCCAGCCTCTCGTGTGGCCCGCCTCGCTTGGCCAAAGACATGTACTCCACCGAACTGGAACTCAGGGCCATCCCAATGCTTCTGTCCATTTTCCAGAGACATGGTCTGCCTCATTGTCAGCTATCCAGGTGTGTGGGTTTTTGTTTGATGACCACCATGCGGACCAGGTTAATCTATTGCTTTAGGTCAGTGGTTTCCAGTCATTTGTTCACCATACGCACATATAGATTTACCCCTGTTGCGAAAATAACGTCTTCCTTTTTATTCGAAGGGTCTTTTGGGAATTGATAACCCGATTATCGCAACGAGGTTACTTGATTACCCCAAGGGGATAAGTTAACCATCGGTTTGAAGTCACTTTATTAAGCGAAACACTCCATTAGTGGATGGTTATGCTGATTGCCCATACGTGGAAGCACACGAGCAAATTGCACCCCTTGCACTTCCGTTGTCCCTCTTTGTTTTCGAGAGATTTTCTGTGACCCTCTACAATGTCAAAATTTAGCATAACTCTTATCCATCAGTTATTAGGGGCGATTGGAAGGGGCTGCAGATGTAGGCAAAGAAGGATTTTGTAGGCAAAGAAGGATATCTTTGAAATACCGGGATCGGGCTCGCAAAAGGAATCGATGCATCACAACTATGAACTAAGCCGCAAAAATATTAATAGATTTCCGGTACAGTCAGGAGTATTTTATGTGGACGAACGTGAATTTAATCGGAGCTGTGCCTAGTTTGTAATGAAGAATATCTTCCTTGCAGAATCGGGAAGAGAAGTGAATATCACCTTTCTTGTGCTCCTCCGAGGTTTAATGAGTTTGCATCTTTCCAGCTGATCCGTGCTTATTCAGGAAGCTATGATGACGTCGCTATTTGCGAAGTAGTCACTCGCTGGTGAAGATGCTGGGATATTTCTTGGTTGCTAATGTTCTTAGAATGGTAGCAGTCTTTGGGTGCTGCTTAAAGGAGTATCACGAAGCTACCGATTCACGAAAAGGGTGAAGGTTCTTGAGCGACATCGAACTGTAGCAAACCATCTTTTTAGAGTCTTGGCACATGTCATTATTATTGGCTTGTGCGTGCTGAATAGGCCAATAATAATGACATTTGAGGTCTCCCAGTGCGGGTAAGCAGCTAGATGTCTAAGAATAGTATACATGAGAGGTTTTTTAAACTGCTCTCAACAAGGGCGTATTTTAGTTTGCACAGTCAAATCAGCAACTGTGGAGATGAGGAGCTATATCGATATGTGGGAACGAGTAGTTTGAAGCGAAGGCAGTACCTTGAGAGGCGCACACATCTCTTCATTATGACTTCTGGCGATCAGGTAATTTGATCTTCCGTCCAACAGTTTGTGTGGCTGGTGCGCAGTTGTCGCTGAGCTGGCAGGAATAGCTTTATTGGCTAACCGCAATCTGACGCCGAGTATAAAATATGTTATTATCAGTGATGAGTAAACGCCTCGGTGAGACCTAAGGTATAAGCTTCGACCTGTGAATTTGCTGTCCCATATCTGGGTTTCCGGCGCATTGTTATGTGTTTTATGTCACAGTACTGTTCCGGAGAGATTCAAAGCTCGTATGCGTGCAGTTTCCTTTGATGTTATTTGCCTAAAAGGGGTGAAATCATTTGATCCAAGGAACAAGGCAGTTTTATATAAATAGGCTTTACCTGTTAGTCATCAGTTGCATTCGCTGTGGATATAGCATGTGGTAAATGAAAAGCAATACAGCTAAACTTCAGTTTTTTTGGGAGCGTATGAGAGCGATGTTAAACGTGATTTCAATTTTTGTGTGACGTGTTTCTTCCAGGTCTACCTTCAAGCAGGTGGCATTTATCAAGCGGTTGTTCTACTTGCGCGCTATTTGCTGCGCAGAGGAGGGGTAACATCAACGCAGTCGCTTTTTGACTACTTCACATCGTGTCCTGAAATCCTCATCGAGGCAAGAGAGATGATTGGCGATGGTTCGTTTTTGGTCAGATAATTGTCTTGGGCGCTTTCTGCGTTTAAATGCGCAAAAGGAGCAGGCATGTTGCTGCTTATTACTGGTTTATGCCGAAATGTTTGTTACGTTAGCCGTGTATTCGAGCAAGCATGCTGCTAAAAGTTTGCGATATACCAGAGCATCAAATTCTCAATGTTGCAGCTCGTCATAATGGCTTCTAACTTCGAGGATGTTCATTTGCACATCTGAATTATTAAAATGAGCTTTCTCTTTCAGTTTACCAAGTCAAATCTATCTGATGAGGGAGCTGACAGAAACTTGGCCTTGGTCGGTGACTTTTGACTTTTTTGAGTGCTTGTTGGGTCCTCATGAGTGAGATGAGAATAACACATTTTGGGAATGAGCATTAAAAGGCACTGGGTCATTGTTCAAAAAATTTGCTTATGTTTTTTAATGAATGTAAGTAACAATGAAAGTTGGCATTTTAATCTGCTTATTATGATTGTATGCAAATGTGACAGTATACAGCGAAGTTTATAAACAGTTGATGTGATCTGCTGATGTCGAGCTGTGCCGCGTGTAAGGTGCACTGAAGACAGCGAGCAGTGCTGCTGCTGTTGCAACGGCCAGAATTGTGCAACCATTAACGGTTTTCATTTCAGAACGTTTTGCTAGTTTTTGTCCTGGCAAGATGCTTTCGTGAAGATGAGTAAAACCGCGTAGAAAAATCGGTCACTAATCAAGAGTGTCCAAAAATAAAGCGGTCTATTCACGTATAGGGTCCTTTCTGACGTGGTTCATGTAGGAGGCTGATGGTAGCAGAGCGAAAGCGTTGAATGCCGGTTTGACTGGATAATAGAGACATCTAGGAATTGGCTTAATTCATTTCGAAAATTGATGTGACCGAGGGTTCGTATGCGTAAGTATCGGCGGAAGACAGTTTTGAAAGACTTACATAGCACTGTTCTTAGCAGTACTCGCTTTCAGGTCGTGCAGCGTTCCTATCGCTGATAATGTCACATCCATGGATATTTGCCTTATTTCCAGCAAGAAATTTTGTTTCAATTCGGCGAAATTTACCGCACTATGATTACTGTGCCTTCCTGAACCAGGTATTCTGTTTTTTAAACTAATTGTTTCATTTTTGTCAGGAAGAGCAAAGGCTAGGCTAGGAGAGCCGAGAGACAGGTTGAGAATACTGAACTGAAACATTTTTATTTGTTTGCTTCCGCCTTGAACCAAAGTGAATTACGCAGTTACACCGGTTGCATCGATGGCGTTTCGGAGCTTGATTGAATCTGATCGTTGGTGGTGAAGAATAGTCGAGCGAAAACCTCGCTTACTACTTTTGCGACCATTGAAAAGGAGAAACATGTAATGGCGATATCTCCCAGCCCAACTCCCGCACCACCCAGTTGGGAAGGGGTTAGTGTGAAGATCGAAAGAAATATTAGTAAATGTGAAAAAAAAAGGAAAACCAAAAGTCGTATGACCCGCATAAACGAAAACAATTCGAAAAGTGAAGGAAGGCGGTGGTTGATGATGACTTTATGTCTACTCAATGCGAGGGTTCCAACGACCTTGAATTTTGCTAACGTCAAGGGACAGGCGGCGACACTTTTGGCTACTGAGGGACGTCACCCAGTCTCGCACAGTCGATTTGTTCAAAGATTTTCAACACAGTCAATTTTCTCTTGCAGAAGCTTTGAAGCGCCAAGTACTGCGCCATTGTGAGCCTGTTATCTCCTCAACCCCCCCCCCCCCCCCCCCCCCCCCCCCCCCCCCCCCCCCCCCCCTCCCCCCCCCCCCTCCC
>JPKZ01000892.1:53062-99662 GCA_000803305.1 Toxocara canis
GCATCATTTGCCACCTGATTTCTTCCTTCAGAAATTACTCCCTTTGCTATCATGCGGCGACGTAAGTGAACGCTCGATTTAACGGCTGCTCGGCACGTTAATCGTTGCGTGCTTGTGTATCAGTGTTATGCAGTAGATCTGTTGGCTCATTGCAACTTGTTTGAAAAGGTGTAATACTTATGTTTCTCTGTCTTCCCCTCCCCCTCTCCCTCACACTCAAAAACGTTCAGAAACTCGACCTAAACCTCCGTTATTCTGGTCGCTGTTCAGCAGGCATAAAGAAAAGTTGTATAAAAAACACGCCAGAATCGAATTTGCAACTTCCCGTGCATTTTAAGTATTTGGTTGCTCTTACATCGGTTACCGTTGACTTTCTTTTGGATGAACATGTCCTTTCTTCTAGCTGCCTAGCTTCCTCTTTGAGTGGAACTCCGTGCAACCTTTAGCCAAACTTGGGTTCTTATTAATTAATTGCTTTTGTTCACGTTGCTGCATACTTGAATAGATTGGCGTTTGTTTTGATTGTTTCACCAGTTCGTTGAATACATGTGAGTTATCTCTTCCGAATATTTATTGCGACTCGTGATAGGCGAAAAGGTCGAATTCGGCGAAGTTCTTTGCTCAATCGAACTACTTTCATTTTCTGTTGTCCAAATTAAATGAATTATCTCGTTACTGATTTCTGAAAAACGATAGTCGAATAATTTCATGTTGAGAAGAGATAACGCACAAGCACTGTGTGTTGTTGACTGCATTTAATCACCTCTCGCGAGTCGTCGTTAGTCGATCAAGCGATCATTGTTTTACGATACCGATGAGTTGCCACTTGCCTCGTCTTTCATCCCATCTTTTGCTAAGTTTTTCTCGCGAACCAAACAACACGGTCATATATGAATCATTTGCTTGTTTGTCTTTAAAAGTTTTTGATTTCGGTTCGATCCGTAATCTTTTTTTTAACCGTTTGCTGTGTTTGTTGTCGAGTTCAGATTCGATCAGTTAATGGTGGCTTGGAACAGCTGTGTAGGGAGCGAGTGCATGATAGTATACAGTAGTGTTGCATAAGTTGGTGAATATTGAGCTAACTACGTTGCAACGTTGCAATCTTGAATATGCTTTTGCTGCTGTGCGTGTGCATTGTGGGGAGTTGTTGCCTTTGCGTGATATTTTGATTTTTCGTTATTCACACTTGCAGTAAGCAACAGCTGTCGCTGTTTTGCCGTCGAATTTGTATAGAACCACTAGTGTGCATGTGCGTGTGCGTGTGTGCGCGCGCGAGGTTTTATGCTGTTACAGTACGCTGGAAAGGTGCTTGCAGCTTAGTGCCCACAAACGTTGTTGTATGCGTATCGCTGTAAGTAATTGGGGGGGGGGGGGGGGGGGGGGTGGGGATGAGGAGATGAGTTATGCGAGTTGTCTTTTTCAGAAAGGGGGGAGGATTACATTCAACTATCACCTTGTTTTTGACGGGGGATATGTGTAGTCCAAACACCGCGATATTTTATCGTCGGATGAGTTTTCCTCGATAGCTGCAAAAGGTCAGTTTGATTGCGAGAAGTGTATATGCGAGGTAGTTATGTGAATCACCCAATAAGCTTCGAAGCTGTTCAGATTGCCATTCCTCTTCAGATGGTTGACGTTTCGGCGACAAACAATGAAGCTTCACAGCAGTCTCAATCCGAGTCATCGACACAACAGCACCATAACGCTCAACATCAGAATGATGTTGACACGCCGCAGCAAAAACAGTTGCTGAATCTGGGGGAAGTGTTGTTTGAATCTGACTAGCACCTTTTTTTGTCAGAGCTTCCTTTACATTTCCCATTGCCAAGGTTCGTCCCACTTATCGTTTTCGACCCAGAAAAGAGGGCTTCTTGTAAATTTTATTGCCTGATTTCAACCACCTGAAGCGGAGGACGGCAGTTGTGGTAAATACAGGTGGTATTAAACCACTGATTTGAATAATGGGTTTACGTGTGTTTTGTGCGAATGACAATTACTTGCGAAGTGATTCATTTTAGAGCACTAAGTTCAGCAGGCTGAAGTTTGGAATGTGCTGGTTCCATTCAGGAAGTTTTCATGGGCCGCATTGTTGCGTTAGAGTGAGCGAGCGCTCATACTTTCCGTATGTACTTTTAAGTGTCGCAGCTGATAGTTTTATGATGTGAACTTTGAGAATGTAACTTGCTGCTTTCCATTTCCCAACCTTCGATTATAAGACCGTGTGCCATGATTTGTTGTCTTCATTTTGTGCTATTCATATGCTTTGTTTTGTCCCCTCAATACGGTTTTCCTTATTTTTTTCAGAATCGTGCACGATTTTTGCTTTGCATTAAGTACAAATAGTACGCTTCGGGTAGCCGAATCAAAATCAAGCTAGCGGATGCGGACTTTTTTTGGCAAAATTAAATCATTCGTATTCGCGCAAGGCAAGCCTCAGCTAGTATGTTTTGCCTAACGTACACTTTTCGGCATTATAACAGCTGGGTTGTCGTTATAAATTGATTAAGTTATGCTGTCTCTGACGCTGTTCAAGTTTTTTTTTCGTGTTCATATATGCGGAAGGGTGTAGCATGATTGTTTGTTTGGGATTTTGTTAGCACTCATATAAAATTCATCCTGTTAGCGCGTTGTACGCATGTTGACTGGTCTGCTTGTGAAACAGTTCACAGCTAAGGAGGGTAATCTTTTCAAATCAGCAACCTCTTTTTTTTTTTAACTCTTTGCTGTTCTCCCCTTAGCACGTTGAAGCACTCACCGAAATGTTCGACATCCTGATTTACCACGTGCTTGTTTACTTTTGAGGGCTTACCGTTTGCTTTGATAGAGAGGGCGCTGTTTTCCGTCGCACACGCATTGCTTGCTAGTTTCTGCGAATTGTTGTTTGTGCATACTCTTCATCTTTTGGTTTAGCAATAACTTCCCTTCAAATGAGCATTGACCATTGACTGACCTATCCATATGTCCAATTCAGTATCCGTCTTTTGTTTTCCTTTTTTCTTTGTATTCCGTCCAGCACGTTCCATACTGTGCAGCTCTGCTGTATATAGGAGTTGGTTGCAAATACCACGAATCGTTTTGTCAGTCTTCGAAACCATGCAGGTGACTGCTTTTCGAGTGAAGAAGAATCTGGAAGCATGTTGTTATGTTCGCAGTAGCAGCTTCGAGACCAACCACTTTCATGTCCGACTCATATCATTTGCGTCTTGCTTTATTCGTGACGGCAGTTTTGTGGAGCGAACTTAAGATATTTTGAAAAGAGATCGTATGGCCATAATCTCCTAGAATGTCTACAATGGGTGGTGTATGTTTCGTCGATTGATGAAGAATCATTTTTTGGTGTAATGGAATGCGTCTTGAGCATAATGCGACTAATACGCTAAAGAGGATTGTATCGCCCCAGTATTGTCGTTCACCCAAATTCCATTTTCACGTCAATCACTCACTGTTACGTTTCGTTCAGAGGAATTTTAAACATGTCTTTGCAACTTCTAAAATGGTGATTCAATAGCATTGAAAATGTGCGGTGGTGCACAAGTACGTGTATAGGCATGCGGGACTATTCGCCTGTAGGTGTCGCCAGGCTGGGTGATATATGTGGCTGTGTGCGTGTGTGTGTGTGATGTTTATGTGTATGTATGTGTGTGTGCCTGACGTGTGCGTATGCGCGTGATGTGTGTGTATGTATGTGTGTGTGCCTGACTCTTCTTGTCATTCTCTTCAGGGAGCACGGGTTTCACTCTTCCTGTCACGAGGGAATGATCTGTCGTGTTTGCCTTTGCGCGCTCACTGGGGCAGTTATGTATGTGTTTATTGTCTCTTAATCGCATGGTTGATTTCTGTTTCGTTTGTAGTTAACCTTTATCGGTTCTGTTTTATATAATTAAAATAACATGTTCGTTCGGCTCTGCACGTGTTCGTCTAACTGGTATGCGGCGGCCGTAACGATCGTTGTCCATTCGTGTGCGTTGTTCCGTTGAGTTTTGTCTGACATATTGGGACATTTTATGTGGCATTTTTCAAAATTTTGAGTGGAGCATTGCAGCGTTTCATTTAGTAATGAAACGAACTGCTTATTAGTGACGCGTTTCGGTTCTTTCTTTAAATTGGGCTTTCACAAATTTTTCTCTGTTTCTAAGATCGTTTTATATCTGTTCGAGCATTGTCCCGGTTTTTGGCATCGTTTTACCACTGCCATTTGAGGGCTGTTGTTAACCCTCCACTGTGTGAGTAAATATTCGCTGTACATTAATAGTAGGAGTGAACGTCATATTGTTGCTCGACGCGATTGTCTTGCCTATCCGATGTGGCTATAAGCGCGTAGCTTGGCCAGTGGTTGCTTGACATGTGTTCTACTACATGTAAGCGCGAGTGGCTGGAATGGGGTTCAGGCATCGCTTGAACTCGGTTTCTGTCTCTCCTGTTTTGTTGCGTTTTCTCATTTTTTGCTTTTCCATTGTGTTCTGCCTCGAGTTTTTTGCTGCTTTTATCTAGTATTGTCGTCGGTTTCGATTAAAAAAAAAGTTTCTTGCGTGCTGTTCAATTCGACTCTTTTTTCAAATTTAAAGCACTCTGATTTGCTCTGTTTGCTGACAGCCGTTTTCATGTATTAAACGCTTACTTATCTTTGATAGGGTCCTCTTCTCACAGTTGCATTGTTGGATGCTTGTAAATCGTTTGCGATGATATTGCGGGCGCAATATTAAGCGTACGATCAGCTGTGCTTGCTTTTATTTGTGGAATTTTATGTAGTTAAAGATTGCTGTTTGGATTTTATACAGCATGAATAAAATGTTGCTGCGACTTGTTTATAGCAGGGAGGCTTTAAATGAGTCGAATAGGTTTTGCAGCAGGGAACACACAATGCATCGACGAGCCAAAGGAGTCAGCCTGACGTTTGGCAAATATTCCCAATGAGCAAGCGTTCTTCTATGAGACTGGTTGTTGGGATGTGTTTTGCCGGTGAGGATCCCCATGAAAATGAGTCGCCCTGGCTCTTTGCCAAAAATTCTTGTTGAATTTATATATAAATATTTCCCTAGAGACTTGCAAACAACGATTTCTTTTTAGCAGTGCGGGGGAAGGACACATTTTTTTTTCATTTTCTGCAAAAAAACCGTAGGGTTTCTTATGATTAGTTAAAAATTCTTGGGCAGAAATCCCACCAAATTTTTTTTCCTTGTAGTAGCGGTAGGGTGCTAAGGAGGCGTTTTTAATAAATTTGAATCAGAAACCAGGCGGTTAGCGCAGTCAAAACAAAAGCGGAACAGGCTAATCATGAAAAGGCCGGAAGAAACTGCCGGGGATTCTACGCTACTGAAATGTTAAAAGTGCACATACAAGAGGGCGTAACGTGAAAGTGATATAAATGCACTGGACAGCTCCAGTATAAAATCGTCGGAGCAAGTCCGTTATTGTTTTCAGTAAATTTCTGGAGCATGCTGCCCAAGTTTCCTGCCGAAGAACAGCTTGGTCGGAAATGGGGTCAGGACAGAGAGTGAAGCTCACAAAGGTTAAATCCAGGAACCCAAACACGTATGCAGCCGTAGCACTTCCCTGAGTATGCCTAGAACTTATCGGCACCATGGAATATGGGAAGATGACACTTAAGAAAAGGGATGGAGAGAAAATTGTCTGTCTAGGATTAGAGACTTACATGTAACTGACTGACGGAAATCGCCATATGTAGTAAGATAATGTGGTGCAAGTATTGCTGTTGATGATCCTGTTTAAGGAACTTCATTTCGATTTTTCAAGTCTGGAAGCGAGGTACAAAATTTGGGTGCAGAATGCTAATACAGCAGAGGTCGCAAATACGGGTTTCACATGGAACAGCGTTTGCGTTTTGCATAAACATTCAGCATATGAACTCAGTACTCGTATTTATAACACGCACGCTGGAATTCGGTTTTTGTCACTGACCAGTGAAGTGTCTCTATCCATTTCACAACACCAGTACCACCCCATTCATAATTAACATTGCCACTGTAGAGCGTCGCATACGAGCAATGGCTTCAAAAATGATAGGGTGAAGGACTGTAGAGTTTTGAAAGTGTTCGAATGTGTTCTTAGTGGAAGCTTTAAATGGAACCGAGCGTGTGTTAAAAAGGCCGCAAAGGGATCCTCTTTGCACTTGCCCACTGAAGCTGATCTTTCATAAGCTGGCCACAGGGTCCAGCAGAGAGGAGTCAAATAACCGTTTTGACGCTTAAGCTGTACGCTCGCTTCGCTAATCGTTCTTGTAAACTTTGCTAATCGCGCTAGTGGCAGTGCTGGCGGGTGCTTGCTACGCAAATAGAGGGTTAACTTTTCAGAAAACTGGTGCCGAATCAGCTGCGCTGCAACACCTTTTACTGCTATGTTCAACTGCAACGGGTGTTTTATGGATGCTCAGTAGCGCTGCACTAAGCGTCTTGTTTTCGCTAGACTGAAATTGAATTACATATTACCACGCTGTTGCTGTCTGCGCAATTAGATAGTTGATTTGTAAATTGCGCTTTGGATGATAAAGCATTGCGTTCTGTAACGCTCATATGATGTGTTGGCAAACTCTTGAAATGCAGTGGTGAATAGAAATAGCCGAAAAGAAAGGGGTGAGAAAAACATTTCCTGAAATTACTTAAAGCTGTTCAAGAATGTGAGCACAACGTTGGCAATACAAGCAGCGTTCTGAAGCTAGCACGGGAAGAATTGCACCTATCAATCCCTTTGCATCATTGTTGTGGGAAAGCGATTTGGACTTCTGTGTTCAGCTTTTAAATATTCATTTGTTGTCACCACTTTAGCGCATAATGAGCAGCTGAGCTGCGTCACGATCGACGTTATGAACAATTTAATCGTTTTCTATATATCGAAACAAAAATCAGACGGGATGTAGCGCTCATTTAAATGGAACTATTTTGACGCTTGCGTCTCTCACAGCAACATCAGCAGACGTGATACTGTGGACGTGATTACTGCCAAAATGACAGCGATGTTGCTGCTAGCGAAAGACAGGTAGACAGCTTTAGAGACAACAGGTTTTGGGCGAGTGGCCTGTAGTAACGAAGTCGTTGTGTGTAGCGCCCATATCCACTAACAGCATAAAATCGGAATAGCCGCAGTCACTGTTCACCCATCAACAGCTCGTTTCCCGACGTATGTTGACAGCGATACTGCCGTATTCAAGGTTTGCATCGCATTGTCCTCGAACTCTAGAGATCGATAAATCATTCTTTCCTGAAACGTGAGCGGTCACAGCTGCCGAAGGGATGAGTCGCTTTGCTGTGAGAGCGGCGGAGGCAGGGGGAGGGATGGTGGAGTGAGCGGGACGGAGGGAGGGAGAAACGGTAGCTGGATGCAGCTGATTGGTCCTCATAAGTAGCAACGCCCACCGAGTGTTCATCGCGGCACTCGAATGAAACGCGTCACTGTTGCGTATCAAAGGTGCCAGAGGCGTGGCAATAGGGCGGGCGGGGTGACACCGCCACAATCCCGTCGCGTGTGATGTAGAGAAACTGAGCAACCACGGCGAGCAAAGGGCCGCTTCGGCGGTTGCGCAGTAGCCAGTCTACTCGTCACTCTTCGCAGGGACGCTGTCACCGACATGGCTTCCCAGTTGCCGTTTTCGATCGAAAATATTCTCAGGCCAGGTTCGTGCGCAGCACTCACAACTCATTTTTGGCATTTGAGTCCAAACTTGCTGCAATATCTTGCAGCTAAAATTCGAATTCGGCAGTCGTTCTCATACTACAGCCTGCTCGCTTCTCGAAAGGCAACCACCGTCAACATACGGTAAACATCGCGGTGACTTTTCACTCACATACCGTACTTCCAGCCTGTCCCACTAGACCCGATAACAGTTAGGATGGAAAATCGAATGAACACTGCTCGAGGAAAATTTTCTTGAGAGAGCAAGGCCATCAAATTTCTTGACGTTTGCTGCTCGAATAGTCTTCTTGCAAAATGAACTCTGCCATTTAATAAGCGTTTTCTGGCTGCATTCATCATTCCTGATGGCATAATTGTGAACGTTCCGAAACCTCTTCGCAGCACAAATGTCGTTACGTAATTGAGACGCGCTTAACATGTCGTTGTTAAAGGTGCAGCTTTCCGGGGTTTAGAAGTGCGGAATTCACGTGCTGAAATCTTTCGACACCTTTTTTGGAAAATGAAGTTGTTTTATTGTCCAACACTTTTTCAAACAAGCTACTCTAACTGACGCAATTTGCCGTTTAATTCCGGACAAAGCCTCCTCAATGTAGGCTTTGACCTGGAATATCTTCCTCTCCGCGCAGAGGTTTGCACCGAGTCAGGGCAACCTGTAAAAGAGCTTTCATGAAGAATGAAATAGACTAGTGATAGACGCAGAGCTAGCCGCACAAATGATAAGAAGTCAGGATAGCTAACTGGGTGGTCGTGTAGTGTTACAAATATCTTATTTTGCTGCGTAGGTGACTGCCTGGATGAACTGGTCGCCTTTTGCTAACAGGCATTCATGCAACGTTGCTGCTCGTCAAGCATGCGTCGGAGCTAAATAATTTGATGAAAGTTTGACTGTCTTCTAGCTATAGCTTTATAAATCGAAATGTTGCAACGCAAGTCATCAACGTGCTATATTGCGGCCGATTTGGTTATTTTATGATTATCTGCTTTCGTGAAATCGACGGTTGCAGTCGAAAATTTCAGATCATTGCTAAATCAGCTTGTTCTCAACTAGAAAAAAATTGGTATATCCTTTGCTTGTTCTTAGTATTTGTTAGACATCACTGTTTAGCTTAAGTTACATAGAAGCTTAAGCCATTAAGTAAAGCCAGCAGCTTTTAAAATGTTCATTTTAATCGAACTCCTTTTTTTCAGCATTTCCAAAACGATCCTTTGGTTGCTATGTGCAGAAACACGTTTTGTAATTTTATTCCTTACCGCAACTTCTTCCGTTGAAAGGTGTTCTATATGCATTGCTCATCCGGGACTTCCTAACAATACCTTTTAAGCGAGTTACAGAACACAACTAGTATTGAAATACAAAACTGTCTTGTTTCTAGTTTTCGCCTGAGAGACATTTACCAGCTGGTAAATACGGCCCTTCCCATGCAAGCCATCAGTTTTGCATATGGTGGATGCTTCCAGTAACACCGAAATAAACTTTCAGGTGCCAAAATGCGGTACTTCTGAATGAAAGCTTGAAAAAAAAGATGCACAAAATCTTAGTTTCTCCAGCGCTGTTTTCGTGCATCCTGGTTTTTGTTGAGGGTGTATTCTCCTAAACTTTTTTCTACATCTGCCCTTGACCTATGCAAAATATGAGGTTTTTTTGAGAAAAAATAATAACAGGCTTGTTGACTGACTCATGCAAATTATTGTCAGAGGCACGGATGGGGTCAATTTCCTTATTTGCTTCATAATTCAAATGGTGTGGTGTAGCCTCTGCTTGCGACCATCTGAGTATTGGCTTCAAAATGGCCAATGAGGTAAAAAGCGGCCAAATGTCATTCGCAACTTATATTCCATTTTCTTCGATTATTTCGCTTTTGCCGCCTAGTTTTATTGCCAAAGCGATTATTTCTTCGTGTGCTTCAAAAATACTTCACTGGATGACCAGGGTATCTTTGCAGGTAACAACTGTTTTATCCTCCTTTCTTTGATTTCATTTTGCTAGCAACAGTCCGTTAGGCAGAAGCTTCAACTTATGTGGGAGAAACAGCCTTACTGCTTCTGGATAAGTGTCTATGAAAGCACGCATATTTAAACTACCATCATGATAAAGTTCGGAAGATGTCCAAGAATTCTTTCCCGCTCCCTCTGAAAGCCATAAGAACCCCTAATAATTACGCTGCTTCGGAGTGCCCTTGACAACCGCACTGTGGTCTTCATGACACGAGGACACTTAAGTGGGAGATCGGCGTTCTCATTTTGTTATTTACAGATTACTTGTGGATGTACAGAAGTCATAGAGTTGTTTGCATTTCCTCCTGGTATAAGGAGTATTCCGAAATGGACAAATGAATGAACAACATGAAAAGCATTACAGCAAACAGTTTATAGAGGCAATGAAATCCCACATAAACATCAGTAAATTGGTGTACAACCTCGGAAACGCACTTGCATACGTAGACAGCAAAAGTGGTTGTTGATCCAAGTTGTATATCTCCCAAAGATAGCTATAGAAACGTGTATAATTTGACTCGCTTGATATCAACTCATATAGCATTTAACAAGGCAGCTATTATATATATGTATGTATGTATATATATATATATATATACATAATATATATACATTATACAAATATACATAATATATAATATATATGTATAATGTACATAATTCCCAAAATTTCGTTGAATTTCAATTTCGCTTGTAGAGTTCGCCGGTTACGCGAGACACGCACTGGTCTGTAAAGATGTGTCACCGAGTTCATCGTGGAGCAGCTCGTCGCATGACGAGAAACGCAAAACGTTCGAATGCAGCGAATGCGGCAAAGTGTTCAATGCGCATTACAACCTCACTAGGCATATGCCTGTACATACGGGTGCTCGGCCGTTTGCCTGTAAGGTATGCTGAACTAACCGATTGCTAAATTTAACGTTAGCGATACGGCTCGATAACGTTGGGTGTTTCTCTATGTTCTTACTCTATTTTCAATGTTAACCCAGAGCGTCGTGATGCTGAAACAAAAGCTGTTTTTTTCCAACTTAACGTGATGCGTATGAAAGGTTCAGTATAGTGCCTATATTCTCCGTTGTGGGCAATGTTGGCAATCAATGCAGCCTGCAAAATTTACCGTGTCACGATCTATTCCCAAGGCAACGGGCTTCCTTGAAGGAAGATTCTATTTTCTTCTTCAAAACTGGATTTGTTATTGCGGCCGTTGATCCCAGTTTTGGTAGCTTTATACGTACCAGTACACTTGATTTCACTGCAAATAAATTTTTGAAGGTCAAATATTTTGGCTACTGTAACAAGAAGATCGTGTAATATAAAATTCTCAGCTTCTGTATATATGCGCCTAATGAATGCTCGCCTTCAATTCATCTCAAGCCGGAGAAATACCACCTTCTTAATACGAAATTTTTGTGATTTTTGTAGGACCAATTCATATCCCACTGAAAAGGAGCTTTTAAAAAAAAGATTTCTAAAGTCGTCTCAGTTTCTCATTATTTCATCAGCCATTTTATTGATTTCTGCAACTTAATTCCTACCGCTGAGTGGAGATTTGCATGATCGGTCGGCTGATCGGAAATCTAAATATATTTCCTGCCGGTCCTCGGACGAATGGAAAGTTTACTGCATTGTCAGCCCATTACTGTCATAGGAAATTTGCGTGCCATATAATACTCAAAAATCCTGTTGCCAAAATATTGACGAAATATTTGTCACTCAGCTCCGTTTGTGAAACACTTTGGGATGCCAGGCTTGTACGATATGCATATTTGGCAGCTCTCATCCGAGCACTTTTTTGAGTATTCAAGAATCAAATAAGGAGCACTCAGATGAACGCAAAATTTTTGTTGTATCCCACCATCAAACAGCTGCTGTCGATGCTTCCTGCGAACTGATCATTGTCGAATGTTTAAGAGATGTGTTGTCACTGTTGCCATCTATTTTCTTGGAATTTTCGCGCTCGTTTTCCCTAATTTTCCATTTTTCCCCACCAACAGGATGGCATTCGGAGCTGTGTTTTATGCATGCAAATTTGATCCCAAGCATTCTTTGAAATTATCCATTCAGTTCTTAAACAGACGCGTCACTAAGAAAACAGTCAACATGTTTCCATAGCTGCGAAAGCAGTATCTTGACAACTTGCTTTCCTGCTTAATGGTCTTAGCAAGAGTGCATTAGTTCCCTAAGCAGGATCATAAGAAGGACTGAAATTTTGACAACCTCCCTGTGTTTCTGACTGCACCTGTTGCACCGACGATATAAAGCATCTAGTAAATGCCTAATTAACGTCGAACTTCTCTCATTCTCCTAAGTTTTATTTTTGTGAATAACCTTCACATCTCGCAGTTTTCCAGGTGAGCTTCTTTCATTGTCTGCACTGAAAAAAGAGTACTATGCAGTAATATTTAAAATTGTCATTTTGGTGGCTGATCATTTATTTAGATTTTCATTCTAGTCAATGCCTCGACAAACAGTTCGAAGTCGTTACCCCATTTCCCGGCCGCACGCGCAGAATTCATCGGTGATTATCACTTGCATTTTAGTCTCTTCGCTCACAGCCCATTTTTCATCCTCTTGAGAGTTGCCTCCTGTTCTCTCAGCGGAATCTTATTAAAATTATTTCAGATTTGCGGAAAAGCATTCCGACAAGCGTCAACTCTCTGCCGTCACAAAATAATCCATACCGAGCAGAAACCTCATACGGTAGGTGTTTCTTGGACATAGGTAATGTTTAATATCTTAAAAGGGCTTTTAAAGAGCCTTTTCTGCTGAATTTACGCATTTCGCCAAAACGGATTTCGTAAAGATATTGTTTATGTTGGCAGTGTTAAACGATTAAAGGTAAGCGCAAAATATGAGCACCTCAGCAGAAAAAAATGTGGAAGGGGCACCTTGCTATAATTCATGACAGCAGCCTCTTTTCAAATCGGAAATATTCAATGTGGAATGAAGCTCTTCAACTCACCATATGGAGCCGTAATACTGAAAGTATTGTTTTGTGGTTGGATCAGCAGTGCCAAAAAATGTTTGGAATCCAGTTTTTGGGGCCCTTGAATTTCTCCAAATAAGGCTGGCGGCTTTGCTTTGGAGTAGAACCACTTAGTGGTGTTGTTCGGACTTTCTGAAATTGGTCGATTGGTGAAGCGGTGTTTACGATAGGTGCGATGGCACGGAAAGGAGGCAACCTTACGAGGCTGCTGGACATTAGAATTCATTAGCTAGATTGCTAAATAAGACGCTTTCAGTGCCCGACATGCGGTAAATGCTTCAATCGCTCGTCGACGCTTAACACGCATATCCGCATTCACTTAGGTCAGTTCCGCTGATCCCTCTTTTGCATCTCTGCCATACGACCTTCTCATCAACCTGGCAGCCTTTTGCACATCAAGCATCCTTCACACACACAGTGTACTACTGCTTCAAGAGGGTGCTCTTTTACGTAAAATAATTCGAAGTGGTTAGAGCGACTTGAAGAAAAAAACCGTAGAAAGCACAACAGAATGTTGATCTGCTTTCTTAGGCGGGAGCAACTTTTATCACGAGCTATTGGTAAATTTTCGCAGAGAGTTCGCAGAATTGTTCCCACACTGGAATTTAAACGAGCTTATCCCTTGCCACTCTTCTTTCACATCTTCTGTTTGTTGCTTTCGCTTCTCTTAGCTCTAATCATGTCGAATTAACTCGAATACATAAGCACGTCTGTAATTAGAAGAGTACTATACTGGACACGCTAAAAGTTATACCACCATCCTCTTATTCTTTCTGCTTCAAATTTGCACTCTTTTACATACTGGATGTCTAAATACAGACGTTCATATGATAAACAAGAGCAATTAAATTGTTTGATTGAAGGGCACGACGACCATAAAAGCAGTCTCTCAGGAAAGAACAGAGATTTATAAATATGTGATAATTATCGCTTTGACATATCGACCATGAAATATGATAGATAAATTAAAATTCGCGCACAGATAAATAAATGAGCACTGAATTATGTGAAGCAGAAACGGATATGTTTCTGATCGTATTTTTGCTCTCTGCGAGTGCGAACGGCATGAGATTTGATAGTTGGCTCATAGGTCTTTTCATGTTTTTGGTTGTCCATGTTCCACTTTGAACAAAAAATTTGTTTCATTGTTGAAAAAAAAGTGCCTTGAGGAGCGTTTCATTGGGTACATATGACCTGTCAACTGCAAATGCATATAGCCCTTGCTATTATTCACCTGTAGTAAATCTTTAGTTAATCTCATAATGACAGCTGCGTAAAACATATAACACCCGCATTTCTCGTCCAAAGCACCTTAGATTTTTTTAGGGGACGAGGGTGCGCTGGCTGAGAGAGAAGAAAATAGCCACTGAACCACACAATAAGTTCGTTGATGCCTTTGAATAACAGCAAACTATTTAGGAGTGTTAGCCAAGACAAACTATGTTTTGCATTCAGTTAGCAAATAGATTTATCTCTATTAGGCGACCAGTTTTATAGGCAAGCCCGTGCATGATTTGGGCGTTTATTTTCGCCGCGAATTTCTGTTATCTTCCCACAGATAGCTCTTTCTACTGCCGAGCAATTATGTCAGTGTAATGCAAAAAAAAAGATTTCATCCAGGGAAGTTCGTAGAGAAGGGGAACCGGAACAATTACACAACTCATGAGCGCTTCAGTTTCACTTGTGTTAATCAAAATATATGTCTTCAGAGAGGGAACTCTTTTCTCCAGTGAAATTTTTTCCTTTTGTTTTATCCGTTGGCATGAATTCATTAGTCATTCATTTTTCTTGATGAGCAGTTTTTTTTGCCAAATAGCACTGTGCTCGAGTAAGATTTGGTCACTAAAAATTGTATTGCAAAATTTAATGTCGTCAGTTCATTTAGAGCAGTGAATCCGTTTAATCCGTTTGAATCCGTTTAAACAAGATTTTTTTTGGTCGCGAGAGTGACTCAAAAAAGACAACTTTTTGACGCCTCATTAGGGAAAGAGTAAATAATTTAGCTGACTTCCGCCGATAAAAACATATTTTGAAACTGACTGGTTGAAATTGATTGCTGCACAGAAGTATTACAGACGAACTACTTGTTTGGCTATTTTCGGGCATGTCTTAAAAAAAGCTGCCGCTAGCGTTATGACGGTTTTCAGTAACAGCTAGTTCGGTTTTGTTGGGCAGTTTGCCTCTTGGTAAACTTTTGATCTCTGACAAAAATTTATGCGCTATCCATGTGTAATAAATATTAATATTTGGAAGTGTCGAAAAAATGTTCATCTTAACTTCTGCTTATTGGTTTTAATTTCAAGACTTCATAAATGCGTTTATTGCCCAGCTTGAAGCCCACAAAAGCTTCATAATGAGAATTGCGTGTTTACATGGTGATTATAATATCCTCGCAGCAGCCAAATTACTCGTTTGTTTTGCCGACACCTACTTTGCAGGCTTTTTTGGCTCACCATTTGCAACAACACTCTATCGGAATAAATTTTTTAGATTAATATTGAAAAAACGATGCCTTCTTGATCTATTGTATACAATGGACACTCGAGTCTTCTAAATCTTTTAGAAAGTTCATTAGGACTTTTAAAAACTGTAGTTCTTTGCTCTCTTTGACGTTTTCATGGTTGGCGTCCTCCATCTTTCATTAACAGTCTTTTTTTGAAAACAAAAAATTTTGCTGATATTTTCTGCGCTCCTTTTTATTGGATACTAACCACTTAAAGGAAGAAAATGGACAAATAAATTGGATTTCGAAGTTTCGCTGGGCGATAAAATTATGCCTGTCTGTGTTGAATTTGTATCAAAATCCTAATATCTCAAAATGTAAGGGCAAAAATGCACCACAGTTCTACTAATGCGCAATATTTTGTCATCCACTTTTCTCCTTAACACAAAACGAAGGTCATCTTCACTGTCAATATAAATTGTTCCGTTTACGGCCCGTCGCAGAAACATCCACAGTTGGGGATAAAAGGTAAATTTGATGCGACTGCATCAAGGGTAATTTATAAAGTTATAAAGCTTGAGCGCATTCCCTGATGCTTATCTAACGGGCTTCACACAAGCAGAGATTACATCAAACTAAGACCTATTACAAATCACAAAAGTAGAACGGAATGTGCGATGTTCTTAATTTTCTCAGGCCGGTCAGCCCAAAAACCCCTTCGGTTCTCCTTTTTTTTTTTGAGAAGTTTTAGTCGCTGCCCTGTCCGGTTTGTTCCATAGCACCAATTATTTAACTTATCTACGGCTGGCTCGAGAAATCTTGTGACCAGTCGGTTGCACAAATGCAAAAACAATGGGTGACACTTGAAAATATATTTATTGTGCAAATGGACTAGAGGGGTTTGCAAATATCTGCCAAAAACGCGTTTCCCCACTCTGCAATGGATAGTTGAATTGTAAAAAACCCGCAAGCTTTTGAAAAAGCAAGTTGCTTGTCTCCTCCACATATTTAGAACTTTCAGAATTCAAAGAACTATGGTTTAAAAAAAACTATTTATTTGAAATCATGACATTTCTGAGACTGCGGATATTTCATAATTCTATAATAGCTTCATAATTCTACAAATCTAGTGAGCAGTAAAACTGCTCACTAGATGAAGAAGGATACACGGCGGTTGAGGCTACTAATACAAAATATCTATTTCTTCACAACTGACTTTCAAATGAAATGGATTGTACGGTCTTCATTACTAGACCTGTAGAAACTTACATAGATGAAATGTTCCTAATCATCGGTTCACGTAGGCCTGATAACGCTGTACAAGCCTTTTGACAGCTGAAAAAAATCGCATGGGGCAAGTGAAAAAACTGTTTTAAATTGAACGCTTTAAAAAAAAACATAGAACGACTGGAAGAGGAGTAATAATTATGAGTATAGTTTCAGGCTATAAACCATATGTGTGTGAGCTGTGTGGGAAAGGTTTTCACCAGAACGGCAACTACAAGAACCACAAGTTGACGCACAGCGGTGAGAAGCGCTTCAAATGTGGCGTGTGCAACAAAGCGTTCCATCAGACGTACAATCTCACCTTTCATATGCACACACATCGTGAACAGAAGCCGTTCGTATGCGCCATTTGCACCAAAGGCTTCTGCCGCAATTTTGACCTCAAGAAACACATGCGCAAACTACACTTTCTCGTCGCCGCCACGCACACTCAATAGCGCCGAAATGAAAAGCATTGTTTACAGCTGTTAAAATTAACCGACTATGACGCTGTGATAAACCTTCGAATGTTTTTCGCAACTCAACACCACTGCTGAGACCGTCATTTGTTGAAAATATGAATAAATCAACCACAGTAATGAACAACGCGTACTGTTCGGTTTCCATGCAACGGCTGGAATTTTCAGTTAGACCATCATGTTGAAAATATTCCCCAATTGAAATTGTGAATAACTTGTGCTGCTCTGATATCTGATCTCCAGTAATGCTCAACCTCGAAAGATCGCACAATACGTATTGTCGTTCCAGAGAAGAGCGATCGAACCTTTCAGAAACGGTTAGTACTTCCTTCGAAAATGTTTCGTTTATTCCTTGTTTCGAAAGTACTGGCGAATTAGTTTTTTGGTGCTCAAAATTTTTTTCCCAAAAATCATTTAGAGTTTTTATGCGACGGTCTTATTCAAATTCATTGCGCATCCCATTCGCGAATTACCTAACAAGCAATTTTGTTTCTATGTGGAACATTTCGAGGGTTGCTGGTTTGGCATAATTTCTGCTTCTTTGTTGCGTAAATAATTTTCGTTTTCATACAACCAAAAAATTTTCTCATGAAATCCATGAAAGTGTGCTTGAAATAAGGCATACTTCGGCAATGAGAAAGTCATAAAAAGAAGAGAATTTTAAAAACCATATAAACAACATGATACTTTTCAGCTTTAATAAATAACGCCGACATTCTACGAACAAACATCCATTATTGCTTTTCATAAGAGTAAAACATTTGGTTTTTCTTCAGTTAAACTTGATTTAAATTTAATTTTTGCGGTGTTAATGTCGATCGATACACGTTTATTTTTGCGGTGTTAATGTCGATCGAATCGATACACATTCATTGATACCTCCACGTTTGACGTTTAACGAAGGAGTGAATTCTGCTACTTTTTATGCGGACTGTCTAAAGGCAATTAATTATAGAAATAAATATTCGCCTATTCCCATGTCGACAGCATCGCTCTTTTTGGGTGTCCTAAAAGACTCCTCCAACAACCAATGTTGAATATAGTGAAGACTTCCTCAACGATGCGAACTACTTAATAGTGTAGTCATATTAAATAACTGCATAGAACTCGTTTCCTTTTCAACGAACTTTTAAGCAACTCCCCAGTTGGCCAACCCTGAAATAAAAAACCATAGACGAAAGATGGCGAACTCCGTTTTCGAATCGCACGAGAATTAGTTGTCGTTCCAACAATTATTGCCCCAATGCGATCGTAAAATTAAAGGACCGTTGAGGAAGGAGAAAACGATGACGGCTGAACACAAAAGAAAGAAAGGCAACTACACATGCGTGAACGTTTAGCGTAAAGCAGTTCGAGCGCTGTTAAATAGAATAAGAACAGACCCATGCAAATCACGCGGAAGAAGATAACAGAGATGCTCGCAATCATCACACAGCAAACAATATTCTTACTGCGCTTCATATTGGTTAGAGGGCCCAAAATATTGCTTATAGGACCATTGACCGGAGCACTCAAAACGCGGCTTTGATGAGAAGGTTGAAATTTAGGAAAAAGAGGGAAAAACTTTACTGGCAAGAATGATTTTTCATACTTACTCTTTGTTATTTATTAAAAGTGGTAAATTCCAAGTATTTTCCCCCCTACAAAATAGTAATTTCCGAAAAACAATGAAATTTTCTTCCGTATCAAACGCAGTGGAAAGTGCTACGACCTCCAGCTGTCGCTGACCTTCAGTGCACTAACGTTCATGATTTTATGCATAGAACCTTCTGAATGAGCGCACTGGAGGATAAAAGCGAGTGGAAGCGAACAAAGTTGGATAACTACCAACTAAGCGATACGTTATACATCGATCTGTGAGCTGTGAACTACGCGAGTAAAAACGTTCAGCAATTCGCTTGCTGATGGTGGCAGACTGTTCGAGGAGATAGATAGAACACACAACTGAGAAGTGCAAAGCAGAAATGAAACGCACTTTATTAGAACGATGGAATGAATCTGTAAATCTTCATTTCGAATGAAGACTGAAGGGATAGGAATTAGCAGGACACTAAAGTGAAATCAAACTGCTGTCAGTTTGAATTGTACGATAATTACTTGCGTAGGAATCACATCAAGTTGTAAAGTAACGCAGTGGCCATGTTGGTACTCCTCAATTTAGAAATCTCGATCTGTCGTGCAATACATTAATTTTAACATCAGTTAATTTATGCTTCTGCTGCGAGGGGGTCCGATCGGAAGAAGTGTGGTTCAGGGAACGCGTTTTACTAATCTAACTCACCTTTATATAATTTTTTGCTATGATATTTTTCAGCTGTCCACGGTATTTCTCTCTCATTTAGTGGCTCGAAAGTACATTAAATTTGACCCTAGTATGCGGCGCCTTTTATAAGCAACAGTTCAATGTGTTAGGTACTGCCAGTGATCTAAATAGCTGATTCCCCTCCACTGCACTTAACGTTCGTCAAACTCGCCCCTACCATGAAGGCCAACATCGCAGGTGAGCGTGATCGCTAAAATCTTTGGCAGCAACAGGATTACGCTATTCGCTGAAGGCGACCGCTCAGAAAAACTGAAAAATGGGCGAAACAAAGAGGGTTAGAGATTTAATGTTGTTTGTTGTGCGTAGGGTGCACACGCTTTGCCCACTGCACAGGTATAGCATATTTGTAAGGAATAGCAAATACTATTAAAGTTTTGAGAATAGCCGTTTTTTTTTGCAGTGTTATGTTTCATAAACGTAAAAGCGGCGAAAGGAGATGGAGGAGAGGGATTAAATTCAAACGCTGAGCGATTATTTGCATTTTTTACCTCCATATAGGATAGAAAATGCGAAAGATGAGACGAAAAAAGTGAGACCACTGGTGAGAAATCCGTTGCTGCACTTTAATAAGCATCGAAGTTTTGTCAGAGAGGGAGATAGTTAAAAGCTCGAATATCCAAGAGAGTGGGTGTAACGTGAAGCGTTTGTTATTTTTTTTTGCATGTGGGCGCCTGTAGTACATTCGCCGTGCGCAAGTTTACGATGTTATGTAGGCGCTTTTGTTCATGACCGCATTAGGACAGCTTCTTCTTCTAGCCCCTCTACCTCTCACCCTCAGTCCTTTTCCCTACCCCCTTTGCGATGGAGAAATTTCTTTGGCAGATGTTTAAAGGCTTGGAAGGCGAAAAATATCGTCTAAGGGGTGGAAACGCATCATCAGATCTCGTTTTTTTTTTTATTATTTCTTTGATGCTGTATCCTTCGAGCTTTCTTTTTCGGTTCCCACATTTCTTACCATATTCTCCAAGAACCTCTGGAAGCCACTTTCTCGAATGAGTTGTGTCTGAGGGGGTTAAGGGGGGGGGAGGGAGAGGGTGGTTGTCCATATGTTTTCTCAGAAGTGCAATGACGATGTGAAAGCAATGCATTTTAGAGTTTGGTAGGGGAAAATGGCAGCTTTACTAAGCGTAGTCGGGCTGTGACTATGGCGGATTTGGTAACGCTGGGTATTAGGATGATGACAATACAACGAGAAGCTAATGGTGAACATTCTTTGACGGCACATGAGGAATCACGTGCAGAGGGCACAGCAACGCAGCACATAGAGGTGGTCCTTATATTTAGGTATTGAATCAGGTCCGTTTGCGGGATTTTTGCTTAAAGGAAAAAGAGAATCCTTAGATGACCATATTTCGTAAATTTAGGTGGAAAAACGCTTACCGTAATGATTTCAACTTACGTTTGCTATTTTTTGCTACACACACGGTGTTAAGTGGCGAAAGGTTAGTAGAAGCGTTTGTTGATACTTGATGCAAACAAATACAGCTTTTTATTTTCCGTTGAAAAAGTCCCTGCGATATTTGTTAACAAAGTAATTCAAAAAAGAACATCGAATACTTCGGCAGCCCTCCTCACACTACGCTGAAACTAATAATGAAGAAGAGTGACTGATCAGATGTTGCATTTGTTAAAAAGAATGCCATAAGCCCTCGATTTCACCCCTCCCTCCCCTCCACCTTCCCCTTCAGTTCAGTCATTCTACTGAAAATTCAGTCATTCCCGTTTCTCTTATAGGTGATGCCATAGGTGATGTCGCAGCCAAGGGGTATCGGGAAAGGCGTAGGGACATTGTTTGAGAATGCATTGAATACATTGTTAGCAAAACGATTAATACTTCCGTTCCATTTAGAAAACAACACATCGCCCCAACCTACTCGCCTCCCCTTTCCCCTTCGTTCAGAACTCGCGCACTGTGAGCATAGCTATACCTCGAAAGCCCTTCTAAAAAAATGTCTTCCTCTCCACCCCCTCCCCACCTGCTCGCCCGTCCCCCCTCTCCCCAATCTCGCCGAATCCGTGGAAAAAACAGGGCTGTAACAGAACACCCACGCACTCCAATAAGCCGCAGATCTTTGCCTTCTCTGGCATTTCAACACATTAATAAGCCTAACAACCTGTACTCGATCAAGTGAGGGTAAAATGTGTGAAAATGTAAATAAAACTGCTTAAAAAGCGCAGAACGACAGATAAAACTTCAGATACAACTTGACGTTGAATAGCACGATTGGTTCTTTTCAACTTTGTAACTGGCAAATTACTTACCTCAATCCGAAGAAATAATTTTTTATTTAATCGATCCACAAAGCAACCAAGGAAATTTGGGTAAATTCTCTGGCCTTCTGTGGAAAAATAAGCTATTAATTTGTCGGAGGGTGATAAAAATAGGTGTGACGCCTTCTAAGGAATGTAGAATAAGCAGTAATGGCATCGAGTAATATCAATGCATTTAGAGTCCGTCTTTTATTTATTTTATTAGGATCTGTACTAGCAGATTGCTACAGTTTGTCTGAATTTTGTCGATAATCGTCAGCAGGAATGACAACATGTACTGATTTACGTGTTGGCTGCAAATGCATACTGGAGGCGAACAAAAAAACTGTCAAAATGGGAATCGCTGGGAGTTTCACTGAGAGCACAAAACAGCGCAACAATACGTAACGAAAACGAGCTTCTCCGTTCTTAACGCCATTCGCTGCGGATGATTAATTTCGAATGCGTAAAAAAATGAGATCGGCGGATATACGGTAAATTTAGTGGCGACATCTCAACGCGCCTCCATGGCATTCGTTAAGCTTTGGCGCCACTTTTTTCCTCTCATCCTTGTGGCACCCAGCTTGCCCATTTCATGATGCGGCCCTGGGTGCTCCAGCTAGTGAGTCTTCGGGGGTAGAAGACGTGTCACAAATGGACAACTAACTACTCGCAATCTCTCAGATTTTGAAAGGATCACACATAAATGTGAGAATCGTTGAGCGGTGTCTGCAATCAAGAGATATATACGCAAAAAAGAATCGAAAACTTTGGGTGCTTCGGCGAAAAACGTTTAAAAAATTTCATCTTTTGCGCGAATTTCGATCGAAATAGCGGTCGGTGAAGCGTTCTGAGAAAAAATGGTGACGGTTCAGCAAAAAATGGCGGGGGTGCCATTGTGTGGTGTCGATTGAACCGAATTGGCGTTTTGTACTAATTGCGTGTAATGTTGCGAAATTGTACGCTTTGCGCTACGTCGACACACGAATGGCGAGAATGGCCTCTCCAAATGAGGGGCACAAGAAAATAACTGTGCTTAGCATTCTTGTCCATGTGTTTACGCTTTTGTCGTTACTGCGTTGTAGAACAGCTGCTTGTGTTGACCTCAGTGATAATTTTGCGTTAATTGTATGAGCGCTAGGCACTGTGTTAACGAATTCTTTAGGCATTAATTAAAATATAATTAGAAAGAATAGATTATTTGAACCATAAACTGCTCATTTAGCACGCAAGTTCGATGTGCAGCTTAAACGGTTCTTAAACGGATATGGCGCAGTGCTGTTGCTCTTACTGTTTGCGGCGTGTGAACGCCACTTCGAGCTTATAACTTCGAGTTGAGTTTGTTCCAGTTTCCCGTAAGAGGTTCTGTCTGGTAACCTTGCTGTCAGCCGCATTTAGAGACGCTTTTTTATAGAATGCCTTCGTCGCCTTGGTTACGGTATGCGCCTGCGCCAGCACTCAATTAGCTTAATGTGTTGCCGCTGGAGCAGCCTCACAATCAACACTCGTTCTTTGGATACAGTAGGAGTGGAAAAGGCATACGCATCGCACACTTGCATACACTGCACACTACGCCGCACAAACCAGCACAACACAATTAATGCGCACCACTTGCGCTTGTCTCTCTCCACCGAACGCTACGAAAGTTGTTTATTGTTGCTCGAGCGATGAAAGTGGGGAGGGGAAAGGGGGGGGGGGGATGAGCGGATGTGGGTACAACCGCCCGATCATAGTCATAAAGGGCAACAGGCGCCAAGGATTACAACTGTCGGTGATTTCATCAACCTGTATGTACTAGAACACTTTTTGGAACATCTTGTATGGTTTATTCGTTAAACTGTTGATTGTGTTGGTGATGTTTTATCAGTGCGACTTGTTGCGTGAATGCAGTCTGCAAGATGTGCAATTGAATGTGCTAAAACTCGCAAAACGACAAATGTCGAAATGTGGTACGCAAAACTGTGCAAAGTAGAATTGCCAATTTCGCGCACGCCACCTCAGGAGGATTTGGGCGGCGCAATAGGCTCATTGTCATATGCGCACAGCATGACGTACGAATCGTTCAATCCTCTACTGGGACGTCGTCCATTGTTCGCCAACCATATTTATTGAAAGGGATGTGTAAACCATAATCGATATGCTCAAAAACGGACCAGACAACGCAACCAGACTTTGCGAAGCTTCTCCGATTCCGAAAACGCAATAATTCTTCCGAGTAGTGCAGTGTAGTCGAAAGAGGAATAGTGAAAGCTGCATTTCGTTTCGTTTACTCAATCTGTCTTCGTGAGAAGGCTGCAAAGCACGCCGTGTCGCCGGTGCACTTTAATGAAATAAGATGTCGAGGCGAATACGCTTATGTATTTATGTTATATGCGATAGGACTCTTAGCCTTCATGACATAATAATCATGAAGAAAAGTATTTTGCAACACATCTTACTTCTGTCGTGCACATGGACGCAGGAATGCTGTAATATATAAGGGAAGGAGGACGACGATTCTCTAAACGCCAGGAAATATGCAAAAATATGCACTCACCCCCCCTCCCCCCCGAAATGCAAATAACTGCTAGCTTCAGACTATGCGGGAACTTTTCATTTATGGCGCCGTTGGTCAGCAAAACATTTTACCATGTTTCCGCGAAATTCAGCTAAAAACAAACATTTTTAAAGGCCTTTCGCAAATCTTATGTGAAAGTTGTAGAAATTTTCACCTCATTCCGCTGTTTTCACATTCGCCGTTTGAAATTTGCGAGATGCTGGGCCAGCAGTGCCAAAAAAAAGTACAGAGAAATATTAGCGATGGACAGCTCCGTCAAATTGCCTCACAACAAGAACAACATTATGGATTGATCGAACACTACGTTGGTGATAAGGTCGTTGACGAAAATTTATTGTTGATTGAGCTAATCACCGATAGCCACTACCGAACGAACTCGAATAACGTCAACTTGAGCCGACTTCTTCATGATCCCTCGAGAATGGCTGTGTTCGAGTCAGCATGGTTTATCAGTATTCAGTCAATCTACCGTTTATTTTGTTTGGAGCATCATGGGCCAGTTTTGCTTGTCTAACTCTTTTTGTTGACTGTGCTCCAAATAAGAACTGCTGTATTAATGCGAATTATCGTTAATCTGGCACCGGTAGCTGTGCTGATCCATTCTTAGGCTAACGCACCAATAAGGCCATTTCGCGCCCTCCTATCTCATTAATCCCCCAGTGGCGCATCTTTTGTGTTTCTCACTCCCTCCCCCTCACATCACCCTATGCACATCCCCATTTTGATCGCTGTCTGGTCGCCCGTAATATGCCACATTATATTGTATCACTTGCTGCGTCGCCACTTCCCGTTGCCACCCCTTCGTCGATAGACGAGATCTAAGCATCACTCATAACAAGTTTTATATCTGAGGTTTGCAGAGTGGTCACATAGCATCTGCGTGCATAACGCTTCACACCAGAATCAGCTACACTATTCACTACCAGCATAATGGACGCATAAACACTTCAGCTCTTTTAAGCCCTACTGCCAATTGGACATATAAGGTCGTCTGAGTGTCATCTCAATGACCTTGCCCAAGTGAACTCTTCAAAAAACTGAGCCCTTCGAGACTGCTCGTTGCCCAGACAAATGGGGACGATGAAAGTCAAACGGAGCACGAAGATACAGAAAACCGTTCGGCCTAAGCAAGGAGGATCGACCATAGTGGTTTGACAGTGAGTAAAGGCATCCGCCACTGTATAGAAGCTCGTCAAGCTTATAACAGGGGGAGCTGTATAATTCTTTGAATTGTTGTGAAGGAAACTGCTGGAAAGCGAAGGAGAGTTTCTTCGAGTTTGTGGAGTCGGAAGAGGACTAATGAAGGGAGTAGTTTTTTGTGGTTGCAACATTCGTTTAAAAAACATTTTAAAAAATAAAGCAAATCTATAATTAAACCCGTTCGTCTTGTGATGAAGTAACTTTTCACGAGCGAAGTGTGTAATTCTAAAGCACTGATGAATTCATAGACACTGACACTGCCTTGGGTAGAGGGGTCTTCAGACAGATCACGGCGTTGCTGTAACGAAGAACTCGAGATCAATTGGTGCCTCCACCTTTGTGCTACTGGTCTGTGTAGTTGTCGATGTTCAGCGCTATCGCACTGTTTTAGAGCGAAATTGCCGATTAATGACGATGAAAGCGACACCGGTTGATCGTTACAACAGTGCCGAGTTTGGTGCTTTGCAAAGATGCTGCAAAACACAGTCGCAAACGGAAATTTATTGCATCGCTATAACGAAATAGGAGTGCATTAAAATAGAGATTCACTTTTAAATAATTGAAGCTGACCTTGCAGGCAATAATAATGTGTTTGGATTGTCATTCAAAATGTGGACGAAAAAGTCACTAAGCAATTATACGCACGTCTTCTTGTGCACCTCCTGTGCAATATTGAGGCTGACAATGCCCATATCGTAGATTCCGTTGATGTGCTCCTTCGGGATACGGTAGTCGTCAACGATCGTACATTTCTGCAAACACATGCTTCGACACGATTCTGAACACTCATATCCATCCATTTGGTGATGCTTATTAGGTAAGGTTTTCAAGGCAAGCGTGCAACGCTATAAAACCAGAAGACACATTAAGATGATAACAATGATTCTTATGATGGTAACGGAGAGGGGTGGCAAAGGGTACTGGGAGGAGGGGGTGGGGAGAAGTAAGGGAGGTGCGTTTCGATTATTGGTTTTGCAAACCGTGTTTCTTTCTGCTTGTTGCCCTAAGCTCAAGGATCAACTAATGGAAGTGCTTGTCCCCTGCCTCCTCTCCTTCAACAACCATTGTTGGCGAACCCTCCCACATTATAACCAATATGATCTGTACCGAACATTGCGTCTCGACGTGCAATATGATAATTTTCTTAAAGGGACAATGAGTGTTCGCTTAATAAATGGAAATGAATTTGCGTTTAACGCATCATTTCAGCTTTATCACAATTAACGCGTTCAACATTCTGATTAGTTAGTTATATGCTGTAAGGCAGAAGACGCCGGGAGAACGTAGAATAATGTTGTGAGTCATGGGGCAGGCACATGAAATCGTTGTGCAAGAGACAACACCAAGCCTGCTTTAAATATGATATCCGCGACCTAATTTATGAACTGGCGTGTCAACGGAAATCGGCTTCACGGGAAAGCTGCCTTAGAGTTTCGCTCGTTCCATTTCTGATGTAAATTCATTGTGTTTTTCAAAAATCAAATTCAGTTCTTAGCAGTTTGATAAAAACGCAACGAAGCCAACCGTTTACCTAAATTACTATTTCCTTCAATACACGACCGAAGGAAATTCGAAAAACAGGCCTTACAAGCACCACATTTCAAAATTGAAAACCCATAATAGGCAACCGTTTTCACAATTCCACAGAGCTAATGTGCGAACTGTGGCATTCGACTGAACCGTTTTTTTCTGAACTACTTACACTGCAGTTGTAGCTGGTAAATGGGAAGCCACTGTAGCAGGTGGCGTCGAGCCATATGTAGACTCTGTCCAATGACCGCACACGGCTTAGAAATACCGGCTCGATGATTGCAGACATCCGCGTTCTGCCCAAGCCGTAGCAAGCAGTAAATGTATGACTTAAGGATACCATTCATCTTTTAAGAGGCGCAACCAAATGAAGCGCCAACCACCTTACCGGATTGATGACACCACCGTCGCAATTGTGCGTAATGCGAAGGTAAGGCTCAATGCTACCGACTTCGTCCTCTTGTCCACTTACTTCAAAGTGTCCTTTCCTGTCCGAGTGTGTCGACCCCAGCGAGTCGTCGGGGTCCACTGTAATAAAATTTCCTTCCCCACTTGTTCTTTTTTCAAGCGAATGCTTGCGAAAAAAAGAAGAGAAAGATATTCGAGTAAGCAAGGAAAGCATGTAGCTTCAGTTTGCGAACTTTCTAATAAAACCGATGACTGCAGTTCACGTACAATTACACTGTATTTCACTTCACAAGACTTCTGTGGCCTAATGTACTACAAATATGCAAAGCTCACTTGAACACAAATATTTTTTTCTTTTTCAAAAGGTGCAGGTTTTCTTCATAGGATTGCTGGATCTCAGAAGCGCATTTACACTGCGTTCCTGAGGTGGATAACTGAAGAAAGGACCTCTGGTGAAGAAAGCTATTGGCAGTTATGCGATAATATCATCATTCAACTTACGAGTGTCGGCTTCTCGAAGTTCGACGTTGACGTTCTGAACGGATTTGTTGTCACATGCTAGCTGACCCTTGACGGTGATCGTCTGAAGTTTACCGTACGCAGCAACGGCAACTAACGAGAGAATAAGTAGCCCTTTAATCGACATTCTAAACTACAAGACAAATATCAGCTACATACGTATAAACAATAAAATGCATGAGCACTAAAGCATGAACTTTCAAGCACGGCATAAAAAAATCAACAGATATTGTGCAGCACAATCATCAACAACGATTTACAAATGAGAGCGTCAGAAAGGTGAGTACAAACCTATAGGCACCGTGTGCAGTTTTTCGAAGCATGCAAAGCACTGAACACCTGCCACCAACTGTTTAGAAAATGTCACAACATACGAATTGCTCAGCAGAAAGCTGTCAGAAATTTTTGTTCGAGGAATTGTTACAATGTTGCGTCATTTATCCGAAAAGCTATGGCGTTTCGAATGAAATTTGGAGCTTTCCGATTGCGTAATAAGTAAACTAGAGCAAAAACAAAACATAGTATACACACCCGTAGACGCATTCGAAAACTTGGGAGGGAGAGAGCGAGGGGAGAAAAGATTACTGAATTTGATAAAGAAAGGTTATGGCGATGGGTTAATTCTGAATTTAGGGCGGAAATGATAAGAGAATTTCACTAATTCTGGTAGAATTTTACCAATGTATGAGAATTTCCTGGTCTTTCAAATGAGCAGACATATTTTTTAAAAACCCGCTAGAATTTCAGTAGCTTTTGAGGCACCCTATGTTTAGAGCGCCTTTAAAAGGTAATAAATACTATTTAGAAAACGCGCCACATAACTGGCAACAGTTCCTCGAAAATTTTTACCCAGAATTACTTGTTGCACCTTGCTTTTTAAATATATGGAACGCGTTTCAGCTGTGTAATGTCTGTTACATATGCACCTATGCTTGTGAATTTTTAGCCGGGACGGAAGACTGCTGCGCCATTTAGTTGCAGCAGTAGAGCGCTATCACTTTTCTCATATTTGCGAGCAAGGAAAATTTTGCCCAAACTGGAATTTTTCCGAGTTTTATGTTTTATCTCCAATGTTTTTCCGCGTACGCAGTTGTGCAAACTACGTACGTAGAGAACATTGGAGATAAAACGTAAAACATTAGGAAGTGGTGAATATTTGGCAGTAAACTTCACGGAGATCCAACGAGAACAAATTTACACAAGTTTGCGAATGGGCTATTATTTGTTGAAAATACGCGACGTCACGACGACCATAACACAGATAAACGCATGCTTCTAGAGGCTCATGAGCACGTCAAATAGAGGACCCCATCAGTCAGGAGAAGATCACAGATTTCTTCCGTCGAATATCGAGAAATTTGTTACTAGTGCAACTGTTGTATATCATCAACTATGCGCCAGGTGCGTCGGGGCCGATCTGATCAATAATGATTGAAAGCAGTTTAAAGTGCCGTGATTGTGCAACACTGCATAGCGCTGAAATATGCATGGTTTAGTTTCAAATCTGCGTGGCGAAATGGGGATGCTTTTTAATGTTTTGCTGAACACTGTAGGCCAACATCACGATCAACCTTTTTTGATGACTAACGACTTCGAGTTACCGTAGTTATTTTAAATTAAAACAATGTGTCCGATGCGCAATGAAGAGATTTTTTCGATGTGTGACTGTAGAACGTTCGTCAAAATCCATTTGCACTTCGAGACACTTGCATTATTTGCGAGCTGTAACGAAGGTTGCCACTTACTGTAGACTAATGAAGTGAGAATTTTATTGCAACGATAGGGCGCAAAATAAATCGTGTGGCTTTCTGAATTTTCAAAAAGACGATAAATTACAAAATATTTAAAGAAACAAGCTGTTTTTTCGGCCTCAAAGTTCAAGAATGCAAGAGCGTTAGCAAGACCAGCTCGGATGAAAAGTAAATAATTTCAAAGGAATACAGCACAACGTAAGACGCATTGGAGAACAAAAAAGCGTTTACCTCGAATAAAGCCCACCTAGTTCAGGAACTCGTGGATTTTATATTCTTCAAACTCCTTGTAGCTCAAAGCATGTTTCGAACTCATTGGCTGTACATTTAGTGCTGCCGAGTGCAGAACGAGTCATCAGGCTTGACTGGCCAGTAGGGAGGATCAATGATGAGGAGGGCATGTGCGGAAGCGGAAGTCACCAAGGTTGACTAGTCAGTGGAAGGGATAGTATCTTCATCTGCTGCCGAGTCAAGCAGTTTACTGTTCTTCGAGTCCGGTGAGCAAGAAATTCTTGGATTTTTAAATCAGATTTTGTATTTTTGCAACTATTTGTAAAATTCATTTTTATTAGTGCAATTTTTCATTTTTCTTCCAAAATTCCGAGTGTCTTCATTCTTCGCGGCTATTGGTCCTGAGACATCCAGGCCGTTATTGTCTCACCTTGTTTTTTTTTTTGCAATCCTGAGCATACTACTGAACTTGTCTATGGCAGGGAATAGGGTAAGAAGGAGAAGCAGTTTGATTAACGAAGGAGCGGGGATGGTTGCTAAAAGTTGCTCTCATCGCTAATCATGGTGTCATTAAGTTGGAAAGTGGACCGTGCATGTGCATTTAGAGCAATCGTTCGATTCCCCTGTAAAGGAAACAGGAAATACATGTATACAGAGGAGTACCTACAGAGGAGCATGGTAAAACGAGGTACAATCAGATGATATCACCCAATAGTAAAAGAGCATAGAGAAATGGCGAAAAGTAGCACAGTAGCAGAATTGGCTGAACATATCAGCTACCAAATGGGAATGTAGCACGGCTTGGATTTACAGCAAACATCTCTCCACGCGTCGGCCAACGAAGCTGCCGTCAGGTATGCGGCATGCAAGCGCAACGTTTAGACGTCGATTGCTGTTGTTGCTTTCGTGGGCATTCGTGTCCATCTTATAGCAAGCATTACAATGGAGCAGTATCGCACAAGCGCTTCAACAACTGTTTCCAATTTGTCTAGGCGGTCACTTGCACCGCTGCCAAACGCGCCACGCATTTATCATTAATCCGGTCTTGGATTATGTAGTTGTTACACAACAAGAGGAACATCGTTAGCGCTACTTTCGTCTCCCCCACTGGCCGTGCTGGTGAAATTTGCCAAATCCAGTTGGAATTTTTTTTTGTCGGAATAAAATGCATTGTAACATTAGTAAGTGCGATTACATACGACTCAGCATATTCACTTTAAAAAAAGTTTGCCTGTATTTGCCGGTGGCCTAACGCTCTCAGTTGACTGCCTCCACAGATTAAGCATCAATGAAATCTTTGAGCAAATCACTTATGGGCACTTCAGTTTGTATATGGAAATGATTATCCGTTATAAACACACTGGATAAAGCTCCACAGAAGGGGTGTACAAAAGAAGGGACCTCTGTGGCTTGTATTTGAGATGTATGAGAGGGTGGGTGAGGCTGGGTGGGCGGAGTGAAGATGATCATCGAAGCCGCTTCTAAAAAAGTGACATATTTCGAAAAATGTTGCAGTTTTCTGTTGCCGAATCATGTGAGCAAATGAAGGCATTAGTGGGTGTAATGTTCTTTTTACTGCCAAGCAACAGTTTGGGTTTCTGTCCACTGGATTAAACAGATAGCGACTCAGAATGGCATCTTTAAAGTTGGGTCTGCAAATTGATCGATCGACGGAGGTTTATTCAGACAAAAAATTTGGAAATTAGCATGTTGAAACTCACTTATGTTCAAAAATACACTGGGCGTCGGCGAACAATGAATCATAGATTGGGCCGCGATCTATGAATCGACTCTTTACTTGAAATGGCGTTAACCTCCCAACTATGAGAATTTGGACTTGTCCGCCATTGCGTCGTTCTGTGTGAATATACTTACTTTGGCTTTCGCGTCTCATTAGGCACATGGAAAGGCGGCAAATGCATCGAAACTGTAGGATGTACTCATTCACGAACAGCAAACGCCATTACAGATTTAACTTGATTTCTACGAAGCTATTTTCAAAGGAGAAAAGAGAAAAAGAGGATTTTTATATGTGGGATGTACTCGTTTTCAAATCAAAGCAAATAGTGGTCTCGATTGGCGGTTAATCATCGCTGTTGCTTGAAGAGCTCAACAGTGTGTAACAATGATGCTGCTAGAGCAAAAATATTTCCATCTGACCCTTTTGATAATATTAGTGCATGGCAGATTTTCTTTATTGTCGCGTTGAGAATAATGGAGTGCAGAAATCTGATTTTTCATATCTCCTCGCAAAAATTTAACCACTTCACAGAATAGTCTGCGCTTGGAGGGGAGGGGGTGGAGGGGGGGAAGAGTGAGCATATTCTTGTTGACTCGTCTATGCAGCCTTTTTCAGGATTGTTTATGATGGCTTTGTGTAAGGACTGGGCCACGACTGAGGATTAGGATGAGAAGTTCAACGGTTTTTAATTCACGTTCTAACATCCCTCCTGCTCTTGTTGTCTTTTCACCTAGCTTTGGAGACGAGCGTGGTTCCTCGGAATTTCACGTCGAGCATGTCTTCGCATCATCTACAGCGGACTTCATCATCAAAATCTGTTCCCATAAAACTGAGGTTGCCCGCACGGGCCATTCATCCTGCAGACGGCCGGGCTGCCACTCGCTGGCCTTCGCCTCCAACATTTCACATATAGGGTCCGTTGCATAAAAGCAATGATTCCGAAGTCCGTTTTAGCACTTTGTGTTTTCTCTTACGCACTGCCTAGCAGATCAGCTCCGACTATTCGGGGCCGTCAGTTTTACCAGCATTTTGATTATTCATGCTGAAAAGTTTGTCATTAGCTTTGAAATGAAACTTGTTTATTTCCGCTCTAACGCTTAGCGCTGTAGCGCCCATGCACCATGGCCAGTTCTGTGCTTACTGTAAAGGCCAAATCCTAATTACGACAACAGAAATCAAAAGGAGAATAATAGCTAAAGGCAGAATCGCATTCCAACATACTCTGTCACAAGTTCTATATGGCATTCTAGTTACGACTTACGCAATTTAGCTCGAAACGGTTCATTATCTTGCTTCTCCTCCATGCAGTCCTCGATCCAGTCATGCAGCGATAGGTGCGTCTCACCCTAAACGCTGTGTGTTTAATAAACCTCTTAATCGTGATCTGCTGTAGGGGTGAGAAGGAATGCTGTTGAGGCATGCATCAATCGACTTGCGGCGTCTGGAATTCCGGTGCCTGTACTCCTTCAGGGAAGAAAATTATGGACAAAGATCATGCAAGTAAAACTTTTCTGAGGTCATATTCTTAAAAAAAACAAGTTCTAGGCTAAACATCCCTCTGAATGTTGGGAAATAATAGTCAAAAGGTTGACCATTCGTCAAAAATAGTTTCTAAATCTTCAGCCCTTGAGAAGCTAAGTCAACAGCTCATCAGACACTTGGTGAGAAAAATAAGTGAGCTCGCCCGGCTTACGACTCATATTCTCCTCTTCATGATAATCTTCAAAATTTCTTTCTTGCCCATCGCACTTGAAAAGTACTTTTGCTGTGTTGTTTGGAATAGCGCTTATTACACTGGCAGCCCCAACCGTCATCAAAAAGGGTATGTCTTCTGCCATTGCAATTCACTGAAACGAGGATATCGTTCGTAAGCATTTAAGAAATGGGGACCTCAATCACCGTCAGTTATAAACTTGCTCGCGAAGCCCAAGCTCACATTCTCCGCACAGAAATTCACCGTCTCTTTTGAGGTGGTGAATTTGTGTGCGGTGTGTGGTGTCTGTGTGGTATGTGTGGCGTGTGTGCGGTGGGTGCGGTGTGTGTGTAGTGCGGCGTGTGTGGTGTGTGTGTGGTGTGTGTGTGGTGTGTGTGTGGTGTGTGTGGGTGTCGTGCATGTCCGAGTGGGGTGTGCGTGGTGTGTGTGCGTGTGGTATGTGTGTAGTGTGTATGTGTGGTGCGTGTGGTAGGTGTGTAGTGTGTGTGGTGGGTGTGGTGTGTGCGTGTGGTGTGTGCGTCGTGTTTGTGTGTGGTGTGTGTATGTGGTGTAAGGTGTGTGTGTGTGTGTGACGTGTGTGTGTGTGGTGCGTGCGTGGTGTGTGTGGGTGTTCTGTATGTTCGAGTGACATGCGCGTGAAGTGTGTGTGGCATGTCTGCGGTGTGTGGTGTGTGTGGAGCGTGTGTAGTGTGTGTGGCGTATGTGGTGTATGTGTATGGTCTGTGTATGTGGTGTGTGCGTATGGCGGGTAGGGTGCGTGTGTGGTGTGTTTGTGGTGTGCGTGTGATGTGTGTGTTTACGGTGTGGTGTGTATGCGTGTGGTGTGTGCGGTGCGTGTGTGGGTGTGTGGTGCGTGTGTGTATGGTGTACGTGATGTGCGTGTGTTGCATGTGCATGTGCGTGTGTGTGGTGTGTGTGGCGCGCGTGGTGTGTGCGTAAATGCGTACGTGTGTGTGGTGTGCGATGTGTGTGTGGTGTGTGTGTGTGGGTTGATTTTAATTTAGTTGATAGGAAGGCGCAAGTGGTGGTGCATTCTCGTCCGCTATTTGTTGTCCTCCTGAGAAAATATTCGGCAAATCCATGCAGTTCCTTCCGATAACTGTGAGTACCTTGATGCCGCACATGGCGCGGTTTCTCGTTGAGTGCCAACGCATCTTTTTGACGTTGCCTTTTATTCGCTTTTTTTGAGTCCTAAAGGCTCACTGCGAGATCTCATGCATGTCGTTTTGACGTGCTATTGCTTGCATGGAGCCGATGTCTGCGTCGAAGCAGTCGAATAGCTTTTAGCCAATATTTTTCAAAACAGCTTAGACAGGCTCAACCCCTTGTGCGAGGAACTGTTTTTATGCGGTTTGCCCCACCACTGCTGAAAGTTTCGCTCCAGTATGTCGTTATAAGTTACTGCAGTTCTGGCGTTATCTTCATGTCTTCCTTCCCTTTATTTCTGCCACAACTGTTGATTTCACATTTCATGTGCTTTTTTCATCTTCAGGGATTTACCTGCTGTGAGTTGTTACCTCTTTTTTTCTTCGATGTTCTTTCCATCATGAAAGAATCAGTTATTGTTATGTGGAACTCAGAAGCTTTGTGCATTCATTGTGTTCTTTGTTCTTTCTTCGCGTAGATCATCGGGATTTCACGTGACTACAGAGCGAATCAATCCAACATTCATTAAATATATCCTCTGGTCTTTCGACACATTGAAGGAGGGGAAGAAGGATAATTCCTGTTATTTAAGCACTCGTCTGAAAAATCGGTATGCCGCGCGATTTTTTATTGAGGTGCTGCAATGAATGGATTTTAGAGCCACCAAAAACTGCTGGTTAGGCTGTCTTCTTATGGCATGTTTAGGTAGGTTCTATACTGGATTTGTTGCTTCCTTGGTGGTCGGAACTTTCGAACTATAGTGGGAGAATCCTTCTCCCACTCGTATGACTTATTTAGTGGTCTTCCGCAATACAGCCTACTGAGGCGCATGCTTCTTAGAGTGTATGCGAACGACGTTACAGATGACTTTGCGAGTACCTGTAAACTTTTTGCTGATAATCTGAACACTTATGAACCGATCGGTAATCCGCTTCAAGATTCTAGAGAGCTTCAAAGTAATTAAAATCGTCTCATGCAATTGTCTATTGCTTGGCAACCGGATATTAATAGCGAAAAATGTCTATTGCTGCACACAGGCAATACGAATCTCGCATGTTTTGGTTTCTACTGTCGAGATTTGGGATTTTTCACTGACGAATCTTTACATTGGAAGGCTTCTGTGACTCAGTGACAAATGGAGCGTTTAGTATGGCTAATTGCTTTCTACGCACAGTTCAGTACAGCTGCAGTGAACGTTATCAGAAGGCTTTCATTATCTATTGCCGTCTGCTTCTTGAATATGATTGTCAAGTTTGGTCAGCCGTCTTAGAGTCGCAGATAGAGAAGCTGGGAAATACGCAAATACGTTTCACTGGAATAGCATTTTGAAAAAATTTTGGGGGTTCATAGAGCCCGAATTGGTAAACTCGTTTAAGCATCACCGGTCAAAAATCGCTTGAGTTAGATCTCATAGCACGTTTCAAAATTGTTAACGGTTACTCTAATACAGTATTTGATTCAATATTTTTTTGTTCTGATCGATGTAACTTATCGTGGGCTAATAGCCTTCAATTGTTTCCGCGAGTATACTTGGTATAACCAGATGGTTAATGTTGAGAATCGTGAACTGCGTCGAATGGGATGACAGATATATAGGAGTTTAGGCTGATGTCTCGGCTCATTGAGCCATAATCATAGCAAAGGCCTCAAACTTATGTAATTAAACCATAGCTCGATTAAATAAGACTTAAGTTTTAATCACCAAAGTTTGAGACCTTTACTATAATTATGGCTCAATGGAAACGTCATCATAAACTCTTCCGTATCTGTTACCCAACTCGACACATTTCACGGTTCTCAACATTAACTATCTGGTTATACCACATATACATATCTTGTAATCGGTCTGCGACACAAGTGTCGTCAACAATATTGTTTCCGCGGGACTCGACATTAAATTGAGCTTATAATTCTTTTCCTTTTTGGATCGTCTGAAAGTGAAATAAACCTCATGTGATGTCGTTTCAGCGCCTAGTGTTTCTGCATTCACAAATCGCCTGAAACATTTCGATCTCGGAAAAATTCATTAGTTTGTTTTCAATTAACAGATGCTTTTCGTTATCGTGATCGTATGTTTTGTTCCTTCTTATTGTTTTGGTTTTATTTCCGTTTGTTCTTATGCATTCCAGTATTGCTGCCAAAAGCCAGAAGATGTTAAAAATAACGCAAGTTTAACGCAAAATACTTGTGAGTCAACACTATCTGTTCCACTCTTGAAAAACTCTGCCGCCACTTTTACCGACCGCAGTTTTACCAGGTGCAGCCTAACTCGAGCAACACCAAAGTGATAACTATGTATGAACATCGCACTGCGCCGAGGCGGAAAAAAATACAAGTCACCTTTAAGCAGTATCTGTTGTTCATTCGGATTATATTAAATCTATGGAACGAACAACGTTTGTACCAGGGGTCAAAATTTCCGCTTGAAAAAAAACCTGAAAAAGTTTGGCGGAATTACATTATGAAGGAGTTTGCGGTAATGTCGGCGTCCTGTGAGGTTAGTAACTGGACAGAAGTGAAGAATTACGCCAGTTCCGCCCATTTATTTTTCAGTACCGTGTAAATCAGCAGCTATTTTCCTATAATGCCGATTAGGGAAGAGATGAATGATTGTTGTCAGCCCTCCCCATATCTCACCACCCTTGCTTGAACGCTCTCTCCGTCTCCGTTTACGAACGCGCGCTCTCTCTGTCTCTCTGGCAGCCATTCTTTCCCATTTATGTGCGTTGACATCTTCGCAATAAGGACATTCATGCAGGCACGCGAGCTGCCCACATGTTCAGCTCACTTTGTCCTACGTGCATTCGTTGCTTATACCGATCGCTGCGTTTGATAGAGGGTTTCGCCCATCGATTCGATTTGAAAGAACCGGCTGGGGTGGGTGGAACTGCTTGGTTAGAATGCTTTGTCTACGACGTCCTCTAGTTATATGAAGCGACCTCCACGTAGTGCTGCTATAAACCCTTCAATAACGTTTCCCTCCTTTTGGAGGCTGGTGTCGGGACAAGGTTGGGCTCGAATTCAGTCTCCTCATCAAGTTTACTGCTTCCTTTGGAAATGCCGCTTCATAGGAAGTCTTTTGAACTAACTTCTCTTTTTGGAGACGGCAATTTGCCAATCCCTTGCCTCTAAAATGCTGTCGCCATTACTTTGCTTAAACATCCCAGTATTAGTGGCTAAATGCTGTGATGGTTCAGCAGCAGTCGTTCTTCTTTCTGTCCACAGTGAGATGTTTGCATCACCAATGGGCGCCTTCCCCAAGCGCCTTTAGTTGGAAAGGGGTCCCGCCGTTTTTGGCATCCTCCAGGTGGTTCCGGCCATCTATGGTCCCGATGAAACGCAAAACTGAGAAATTTTGAGATAAAACTAGGAGTTAATCCAGTATATGAACTTTCGAGCACTTTTGGCACATTTTTCTAGTTTGAGTGAAAATATCATCCAGCTTCCCATAAACTGTCGATTTGGAAAGGGACATTCACAAATTCAGCCAAAAACTGCCTTCCGCAGTTTGCTTCAGCTCAAACAGAGGTGGATGGGGGATGGAAGGATGTGGTTCAGGTAATCTTCACGTGCTCATTTTGTTCATGCCTAGCCCATTCATGCCTAGTCCGTTACATGCTCGTTTAATACGGACTTGACGTTTTTTAGTTTGCGCTCTGTTGTGTCTATATATTATTTATAAGAAAATCACTAATTTTTTTTGTCGTTTTGGTTATTAAAGAAGATCAGAAAATTAAAGGCAACACATCTTAATTCACTCCCATGCTTTGCGTACCTTTTGTGCCCTCTCATATGAAATTAAGCCTTTATTTCCGCAACGACTGCAGTGCAGTGCAGCATTACACAAAATTTTTAGCCTTAGACCTAAACTACATGGTCTAGAAACCATCGCATGCAGTCTTAGTAAAATATAGCAGACGAGAGCTCGAGAAAATGCCCAAATTGCTATACAGTATGGATTAGTTTGGGAAACACTTAAAGATCACTTCTGAAATTCAGAGCTACTGGATTCAAATTCATAAATTCAAATTCAAAATTCAAAGCTACCCCATAGAAAACTTGTTTGGATCACCCTCTTATGCTTACTGAGTCTCGGAGTGTCTCTATCGGAAAGAACTTCCGTTTGCTAATAGCGAACGGTCGGCTTTGCAATTCGAATTTACGACAAAGTAGTCTCATGGGACATTTGATAAACCAGCAAACAATTAACTAAACGTCATACTTCGTTTCGTCATGAAAAGTTCACGCGGAGGTCGCGACATTCCATGAAAGGCATTTGATATAATCATTATGAACGACTTGCACATAGTCCAGCGTAGAGAAATTACCACGAGGAAAATTGCGGTTGCAGCACCGTTGTTTCTTTGTTTACAATGATGACTGCTGGTTTTCGAATAAGTTTCTACTGAGGTGAAAGTTATAAGCTTATAGTAATGTCGTGGTTTACGGTTAGCGTTGCTTTTGCTTTCGTCGGTAGCTCCACTGCCCTGTACTTTAGCTGTCCTTCTGTATCGCTCGCATCCAAATGCTGTGAATCATTTCATCAGCACTCCAGAAATTCCATCAAAAGTTTCCGGTTTTCCTCTCAAAATTATGCCAAGGATGACTTTGACCACAACTGATCAATGAACATTTCACGAAACATCAAAGAATCGACCAAGCATCATTTTTCGGATGTGCATTTAACCTTCGCTGTCAGCGTCGCGATACACCCTATATTATTCAGCTTTTTCAAAATTATATATCCTACCAAGCTAGGAGGAGGTGATATATATGGAACATTTTTGTCGTAATGTGACGAACATTATGAGCTGCAACGCGCCGTCTCATACAATAGAGTACGGTTGGCGTAAAATTGGGTATATGAGAAATATGTTGCTTTATTCCGACACTGCTCAGTGAGATACCTCATGTCATCTTTTTATTCTTCTTGAGGGCTTTCTTGACTTGGTGTGTTAAGGTCACTACTTTCGCGTGGTCGACATTTGTGAAGTGGCATCGATTTTTCCTCTTGTGATGATATAGAGTGTTGTTTGAAAAACCTTATAGACGTTTCAAGTATAAAAACACCCTGACTATAATCTTGCCTTACTGTTATTTCTTCTGGTTGCCGTGAGCTATTTATCGAGTTGCGACCAACGTAAACTTAAGCCGTCTGTAAGAGCTTGTACGTACAAAAGAACTACTGCATTATTTGGGCACCTTTTAGACTTTGTCTGTGAGTTGGGGGGGGGGGGATTGGCGAAAGTAGGAGTAGATGATATCTGCGAAAATCTTGTATGCATAAGTTAGACGCTGTATGCATAAGTTGTAACATCGGTGAACAACGGGCCAGTTTTCTTAGTGAAGAAAACTCAGTATTGGTAGAGACATGTAGGAATGCGTGCCAGGGCGTTACTGTAATATACGCTTTAGTAGTTCGACCCCTGTGATAACTCATTCCATGATCTGTTTACAAATTGCGAAGCGTCGTAAAAATGCATGCATTCATATGTGCGCACTTTTTTCTTTTGAATGATTACATATAAGGATGGCCGACTCTTTTTACTTTTTTTTGGCCCCAATCTCTCGCATTCACTTCCGATCTACTAGCACCACATTATCTTTACCACTCATATAGTTTTCATTCAAATTTGCTGGCTTGTATTCTTTCCATGTCAAAATGAGCATCACTCGCACAGCGTTGATTTAAACCGGAAGTATGGAGCTATGGCACTTTTTGTCGGTAACCTAAGGAATACGATATACGGTCAGACGATTTTTGCGTTATGTGCAGTGCTTTTCATAAAGGCATTCATGGAGAGGAGAAAAATGTTTCATTATAGAAAAAGCTTGTTGATCTTCGAACAACTTTTGAGCCATCTTCATTCAGAGTATGAAAATGCAAAGCATCCGTTATTCATTTTAGTAAGTTAACTGGATATCCCAATGGTTACAAAAATTCATTGCACGTCCGCTTTCACAACACGCAATGATTTTGCATTCAAATTGGGAGGTACTTAAGCTGGGGCACTTTGAAAGATTTTCGGCGATTAATAAGAGATCCCTTAGATAGCAGTAGCGGGAATTCTTTTTTCACCGTTAGACCTATGCATGGATGGAGGTCAAAAAGAAAACGAAAAAGAGCCAGCTGCTCTTCTGTAGGCGATGATGGCAATGGTGCGTCAATAATGAAGTGAACTGGCGTTGGCTGCGGCAGCTGGCAATAGAATTGTTCTGTGCTGAGCGAACGTGGTGCTTGCTGGTCTCGCGTTCGCTTCGGTAAGCGTTCCAGTGCGTAATGCGTGCGTGCGCTTGTAGGTTTGTGTGTATTTGCGACTATCTGTGCCCATCGCCTGGGTGCTGTGTTTGCATCTTTCGGCTGTGGATCACAATGCACAATCCACAGCTTCATGGCTTTCTCGCTTAACCTCCGCTTGTAGCCAGCGGACGTAAAGCATTCAAATTTTATTTGTCAACTCACTATCAGCTGCATAAAAGGCGTGAAGTTTTCGTTTTGAATATGCTGGCAATCCATATTCATAGGAATCCATCTCAGTGATTAATTTTTGATTTTTCACCGTTAGACCTATGCATGGATGGAGGTCAAAAAGAAAACGAAAAAGAGCCAGCTGCTCTTCTGTAGGCGATGATGGCAATGGTGCGTCAATAATGAAGTGAACTGGCGTTGGCTGCGGCAGCTGGCAATAGAATTGTTCTGTGCTGAGCGAACGTGGTGCTTGCTGGTCTCGCGTTCGCTTCGGTAAGCGTTCCAGTGCGTAATGCGTGCGTGCGCTTGTAGGTTTGTGTGTATTTGCGACTATCTGTGCCCATCGCCTGGGTGCTGTGTTTGCATCTTTCGGCTGTGGATCACAATGCACAATCCACAGCTTCATGGCTTTCTCGCTTAACCTCCGCTTGTAGCCAGCGGACGTAAAGCATTCAAATTTTATTTGTCAACTCACTATCAGCTGCATAAAAGGCGTGAAGTTTTCGTTTTGAATATGCTGGCAATCCATATTCATAGGAATCCATCTCAGTGATTAATTTTTGATTCTGATATTTAATTTTTCGATGAGCGATATTTTTATTGCTCACTGACTGCTCAAAGTGTCCTTTAATGCCGCTCAAATCCTCCACTTTCCATCATTTGCAATAGTATCTTCCAATTCAGTTCGTATCGCACTTTGTTTTAAACGCGCCATCTGTTCATGTTAACATAGTCGATGGCTGCATGGTTGAATAAGGCATTAAATGCATACATTCGGAATTATGTCCAACCAAGCGGCAATCCACTGCTTAATGACGATCTGTGGTGCGATGACGCAAGTCTGCAAAAAAGTAGTTATCAAAGGAGTCTGCAAAAGAGTAGTTCTCAAAGGTTTTGAAGGAACGTAGAACCAGGTAAGAGGCAAATTCCATTTATGCGTGAGTATACTTCTTATATTGTGCTAACCCAGCTGCCATCAGTTACTCACCAATTTACGCAATCCTCTAACCCGTACTTTTTTGGGCTTTCCCAACTGCATACTCGTAAAATCTTGCTACAGCGACACCACCTCTGAGCGATTTATGTGAACGTATGTCTGTCTGCCTCTGTGTCTGATAATCCCAACGCAGGAACCACCGAAGCTGGAGCCACGAAGCCTCGTCCAGTTCTGTCTGATCTTTGTGAGAGCGTCACCGTTGATTAGGGGCTGGTCGATAATCATAAAACGCCTGTTACGCGCGAGTATATCTCCGCGACCATTTGAAAAATCCCATGTTGGCTGTTCGAAAAGCACCTTAACGCGGATAGGGTGAGGGTTAGCATAGCTACTATAAATTTCCATATTATTGCGCTTCACGTTCTCGTTCAGGTTCTACCTGAGAAAATCTGTGTGCAGTTTAAATGAATGTGTTGTCTTTGGGTAGGATGCACGTAGATGCGTGGCTTGCCGACGAAGTACGCTGTTGCCATTCTTGTTCACCCTCGTTCATGGCATTTGTCGAACTGTGCCCAAGGAATACTCTTACGATGGGTCGTAGCAATTCGAAAACGTTGAATGTATCGCATAAGTTTCATGGAAAGACGCATTAAATGTGTGGAAGAGGCGTTATGCGGGCAACTCGCTTCTTTCCAATATTTTGCTGTGGAACTGTGAGAGAGGTGAGCAAGTGGACGTGTAAGGGGCGATGAGGTGGTGGAATTGTGACTGCGTTGTTGTTACGCATGCATGTATAGTACACGTACGTGCGCATATGACCAGATCGAAAAGCAAGGCGCAGCGTCGCTGGTAAAGAGACAGTCTGTTAGTGTTTTTTTTCATGTACATGACTACACTCTACTCACTTGTGCGCCGTGCATCTTGGCCGTCTTACGTTTGAAATTCGCTGCAACACTTTGCTGTGACATATTAAAAGAACACAAATTGGCCCGCTGCGGTGCTTTACTGAAGATGCACCCACGTATAGCCGAGGCACTTTGCCATCTAGTTACGTTAATTTCCTATGCGCTTTTATGCTTTCTGCTATTGTCTCCGCTTGCCTCAGTGTTTTTTCTTAATTAAGCAAGTGTTGTGACGTAATATTTAATGAGTATTATACCATAATGTTCCATTTTTACAATGTTTTTCTTTTGATACAGATACATAAAACAGAAGCTTTTTCTGCATTACGTATGTCATTATAATAATATCTGTGTTAAACTGTGTTAAAATATAAGAAAGTTGTGAAGAAGATCGTCCCAACTGAACGAAGACGATTTGTCAACACAGATAACGTAAATGAATTACTGAAAAGAGCAACGTTGGATGATGCAAGAAAAAATTCAGCAACGTCGCCATCTTTTCACCTCTATCGGTGATTGTATTCGACCCGAATTCAGTGGGGTCGTTCCTCGTTACAAGTTGCAAAGCAACACATGAACAACGCACACGGTGGAATGTGCACGTGCGAGACGACCAAAGGAACGTTTCTTTGAAGGGTTAATCGTGAAATGAGTTTCGATCCGAATAAATTTCATCAAATTCGCGTTGAAAGCCGCACTGGCACCAGTATCTTTACGGTCCCCAAACGATACACCAATTTATCGTTCATTAGCGCCGGCGCCCAGGGAACTGTTGTGTGAGTTTTTTTACTAAGTAAACAGCTTACCGAATCGTCTCGAATAAAATTCCCTTCTCTCCAATGATCCGTAAGCTTTATATCTTCGTCACTCAACATACTCTCTTCTAATAAAGCCTCCATATTCTCCTCCCTTCCCCCCTTTGCCGATCTCCGTAAGGAAACATGAATAGCGTTAGAGGGAAGAGGAGTTTTGGTTGGGAGAAGATTACTAAAACCAGTTGTCATCCTTCCGTTATAGAGGGGGAGAGATAAATACGCAATTGTTTCTGACTTCCTTCCACCCAACTGGTGACTAGAGATTTAAAATTAAAATTTCAAAGGCTTATGTAAACAGTTTCATGAGAGCAGACGTTTAGCATGCCTAGCTGCGTTCATTCGGGATTGTAGAAGATTACGAAGTTTTCTTTATAAAAAGGTGGTGTATAACGCTTGATATTTTGACATTCACAAATGCCTTTGGGAGGCAAGGGGACAGATAACGGCAGTGCGAAAGATTTTTTTGTTAGGGAAGGAAAGCTATAACAAATGAAGAGAAGAAATGGTCTCCTTGTTCACCCCCGCCCCATCTCCTCTTGCACTTTTGTTTCGTAGGGAGGCGAAGAGGAAGCGACGCTAGCTAAATTAAGTAAATAAATACACAAGTCTGTTCTTAAGAAGCACCTGCAAATAGATGAAATGAATGGGAACACTTTATGAAGAAGATTGCCCATCCCCCTCCATTGAGATGACCCTCATCTCTTTCAAGTTAATTCCCGTCTAGAAAGACCGATAGACCTCGGAGGGCTCATAAGAAGTATTACGGTGTATACCATCAAACGGATTTATGTTTCCGTAAAATGTAAGCTCCAATCCTTCGTTTACACGTCCTTTCTGAGAAGTTGAGAATTGTTATTCTATGCGCTCGATTTAATGCCCTCCATGCAATTGAAATTTGTGTGGATTGTAATCAGCGACCACATTTTTGAACATAAGCGAAACATTTGGGCTTGATGATTACTTAATTTGTGGCGTTGCCAGCTTTATAATTGTCATTGTAGTTTTAAACTACAGTTTTTTTTTCAATTTTAATTTTGGCAGTTTTAAACTATTCCAGCGTCACTTCGGATTATCGCATTAGAATGAGTGAGAACCATAAATTCGTCTATGAAGACATAAGTGAGTATCATGTGATATCGTTTCGATTCGGTTGTCGTTTGCTTTCAAAACATTTCACCGTAGATATATTTTACTCACCCTACTTTCTATTCTGGTCTCGACTTCATAGCTCGAAATTAAGCTACTATATGCGATTGCATCACATTCTTCTTTCAGCTGAGGGGTGATGAAGGTGATAAGTTGAATGGTGAATGCCAGTGTAGATCATCCGTTGTCACGCTTAAGCATTTGCTTTTTGAAAGGAAACCAGGAAACCATGGATGGAGTAGCATTATTAGAAGTGTAACAGTTATGGATTCCAGAAGGGCGGATGATACGATCACCGATGAGCCAGTCGCTATCAAAAAAGTGCAACATCCGTTTTTGACGCCGATGAATGCAAAACGCACTTATCGCGAGTTTGTTTTGCTCGTCACTATGAAACATCCAAACGTTAGTCGCCGTTTACTCTTTAAAGTTTCATCTTCAAATATATCGCCGGCAGCGTAACCTTTCTATACGATTCTGTTTGTTCTTCCTTCGCCATATTGCTCGTTTTCATGAAAGCATAAATTTTTTTTTTAAATGCATTTTTCGTTTTGGCGAAGAGAAAACAGTTCCAATTCACAGACTGAAATAGCTGATATTGCGAATTTTGAAATGTATGTGCTCTGTTTTGCGAGCATCCATGAATCAAACTTCAACATGGTTCAGCAGTTTCTGATTGAGTTCCAGTGAAAAGAAATAATTTTACAGAAAAAGCAGATTAGAAGTATGTTGCCGTCTGAATTTGCCTGTGAGACCATAGTCATGCTCATGCTATGCAAGACGCAATTTGAATTCCAGTAGTGATGTTCCATAAATTTTCAGCTGAGAAATTGAAAAATTCAATAGAATGGACTCGAAAATTTTGGGGGTTGGCCCCAACGGTGAGGGGCAGCTATTCTGTTGTCAATTTAGGTCACAACTTCATTATGATCACAACTTTTGATCACAACTTCATTGTGATCTAAAGAAAAGCATCAAGCACAGCTGATTGACCGTTTGTTCATACGCTGCGCAGAAAAGGATATGTCACGTTTACTACTTTTTGAGCATTCGTGAAACCAACTGCTTTTTGAGCTTTCATGAAGCCAACTTCTGAGGTTTTTGCAAAAGGCGCATATCATGCCAGCACTATTGGCATGCAGTCTAGCTTGCTTCTTTATGAGCTTGAAAAAAGCGAATAGCTTGGATTTCATCACTGCTATTTCTATCGTTAATCAGTGTTTGAGGAAAAGGGAGGAAGAATGCTGAAGATAGTAAAAGATAGTAAAGAACACCACATCGGAGCTGATTTTACTCGCTTAACAAATTTTGTGCAAAACAAGCACATATAAGGCGGAAATTGAGCATTAACCGTTTGGAGCAAACAGAAAACCGTTCGTTACCATTTATAAGCCTCGGCTTTCCTATTAAACGGGGCGATTGCTTCTGAAAGCAACATCAGAAATGAATGTTTGGCGCAAACAAAATCGTCCAAGATGCTCGATACTGAGGGCTTTCAAGAGGTCTCNGCCGAGCTTAGGGTCAACGAGAAAACCCTGCCAGGGCTCGAGAGCGCAGTCTTTCTTTGTGCATTTTCTCTCAAAACATGTTTTTTAAACATTCGTATTCTTTTTTGAACAGTATTGCATTGTGTAAAAAAATGTACTTTATAACTTTCAATGTTATCATATTCAGTAGAACCACCTCACTCAGTCTTCCCCTTTTAAAGACGTGAATTCGGATAAGAATCCATCAAAGTGATGATGAGAGAATGGAGCATGTTGTTTTGCTTCGTACACTTTTTTTCGCCTGTGGTAATTTTAAGTCTCTAGAGTATAATTGGAAAATTTATGGTACTATGAGAAAGGGAAGAGAAGCACTTACCGAAAATGGAACAGCACAAATACTTGCAACGTACAAAATATTCGTAATCGGAAATAAAATTATTCACCAGTTCCGATGAAACACCCTTCAGTAGAGCTACCTCTCTGATGCTTGTTGAGGAGGAATCCCCATTGTCCCGATATGTGAATGCAGCGCAACCATTTTGGACTTAACACCCAGCCACGTGGAAGAGCATTACCAGTTTCTGGAAATACAGTACCCTCCTTCATATTTTCAACAGCCGCCAACTTAGAGCTTGTGCAGAAAAATATCTGCAGAAAA
>JPKZ01000892.1:100348-115635 GCA_000803305.1 Toxocara canis
GGGGGGGGGAGGAAGGAGGGACGAAAAACGTTGCGGAGCCTTCCAGCTCTCGCAAATCACTGTGAGGAAGCAGCTATTGTGGCTCTAAAGAGAAAGTGTTTGGCTTCGCTATTTTGCTTTCTTTGCGTACTTTCGTCGCCTTGTATGGCAGCACCGCTTCTTAGTAATATCGCTTCTGAAGACAGCCATTTTGATTGTTCGGACGAACAAAAAAAACCAAATTGTTTTTTCAAGAGAGATTTGTTTGATGAATGAACGATGTGAGAGCTTGCACAGTTGATAGCATATTCGAAAGGAGCGGGTATTTCAGTTGATTTCTCTCAAGAGTGCTTTCACACCACAAACTTCATTGCGTGATTTCCATGAGATCTATTTGGTGATGGAGCTGATGAACTACAATCTGTCACAAGTGATACGCCAGCTGAAGCTCGACCACAAGAACCTCTCCTATTTCGTCTATCAAATGATCGTCGCCATAAAGTACATGCATCGAAGCGGCATCATCCATAGGGTAGCTAATCTCTGTGTCGTTTTCTCACTGTTCTATCGAAGTTCTTCGCTTGTGAACTGTACATTTAGCCAGCACACTCTAATTTTACCACATTTTGTCTCTCACAAAAATTAGAAATGTGCGCATCATTTAATCGAGCATTGCTGCAGCATGTCATTCACAATGTGTTCTCCACTCATGATTATGGAGATCTTGTCAAGTACGTTTCGAGGTTAGGAATGACACTCCAAATACAAAAAAACATTACAGTGCTGTTTGAAACACAGGAAACGACGTTTAGTTTTATGTCATATAGTGAGTGATTAGTTTGCATAACAACGCCACCGGTTTCAGCTCTGCAGACGAGACTATATATGTGAAGATTAAGAGAACGAGTCGTATGGATGTTTTGAATGGGAAGGAAAGCGACAACATACGGGCAGGGTTCATTTGTCCCCCGTCCTAAAGCTGGACTATGATCCAGTTTTGAATGTTATCTTCTCCATCATTTCCCATTTGGCGGACCCATTTCGTGTCGCAGTGTTATCTCGTTCCACCTAGCCACAGTGGTCGTTTTCCGTGGGCTTTGTTTTGCAATATGATAAGGCTGCCAACAAAACGACATTCAGCCAGTGTGCAGAACGCGCCAAATGAATAATACGGCGCACGTATGCTATGTCGCTTGCACAAAAAGTTTTCGGTTGGTACAGATATGTACAGCATAGACCATGTGACACACACACGCAGAACACCTGCCATGAGGTAATTATAACGCAGGCAGTTCTGTTCTGTGATTCGCAACCCCTTCTGTGATATTTGGGGGTATTTGTTTATGCGTAAATATCTGGTGGTCCAAATGCATGTTATGATCCAGTTTTGAATGTTATCTTCTCCATCATTTCCCATTTGGCGGACCCATTTCGTGTCGCAGTGTTATCTCGTTCCACCTAGCCACAGTGGTCGTTTTCCGTGGGCTTTGTTTTGCAATATGATAAGGCTGCCAACAAAACGACATTCAGCCAGTGTGCAGAACGCGCCAAATGAATAATACGGCGCACGTATGCTATGTCGCTTGCACAAAAAGTTTTCGGTTGGTACAGATATGTACAGCATAGACCATGTGACACACACACGCAGAACACCTGCCATGAGGTAATTATAACGCAGGCAGTTCTGTTCTGTGATTCGCAACCCCTTCTGTGATATTTGGGGGTATTTGTTTATGCGTAAATATCTGGTGGTCCAAATGCATGTGGCGAATATGTCTCCTGTTTGCGCTGAATCTAGGTTAAGAATATACATAGCTAAGCGAGATATACATTGTTCTTCCACTTTATTCCTTCTCTCTATCGGGGTATATTCGTTACTTTATGCATCGGTATAAGTTGATGTTGCATAATGTGAGAATCGGACTCAGATTGTGGAACATCAAATTGATTTTTTAAATGAAGTCATTTTTATGCGTGTTTGAGAGAGGGTTGCCTTGCATTTTTAACCATTAACTTTTTGTTACTTAACAAATAACCGAATTTCTTACTTCAGATTTTCGTTGTTACTCAAAGTCATTTCCTGAAGAGTGACGAATTTAATCGGAACGGCTGAAATATGAAGTGGATAAAGGAAGTGACACTGGTCTCAATTACCTTCTCGACAGGCGAATGTGATATGTTTTCAGGATCTGAAGCCAAGCAATATTGTGGTGAACGACAAGTGTATCCTTAAAATTCTGGATTTTGGTTTGGCTAGGAAGATGGAGACCAACGAGCGAATGTCAATCTACGTCGTTACGAGACACTATCGTGCACCCGAAGTAATTCTTGGGCTACCCTACACAGAAAAAGGTCCTTTCCGCCAACTGATTTTAAATATACGTAAGACCCGTATAGTTAAAATCGTTTTATCTCGAATAATGCTCCCACTCGGCTATGAAGTTTCCGGCTTTCTTGAGAAAGGTAGACTATACTTTCTCGTCCTGTGCTGAAATTTTTAGTATAGAAGTCCGTTATATTTCCATGTTGTTTATGAGAACGGGGTTAAAATTTGCAGTTTATTAGGAGGGTTTTATTCAAAGCAGTATAGTAGTTGCGTCTTTGCAATACACTGAAAGAAATGCTTGAAACATGCAAAATAATCCGACCCCTAACCATGGGTCATCTATTTTTGAAATTTTTTTCTTCATTCGTTTTCAATTTTTCTTTGCTATTCACGTTGGATTTTCGAGCTTCTCTTTTCATAAGTGTTTGCCGTTGAATCGCTGTGATGTGCATAGTCATTACCACTTGCGCGTCGCGTTACAGGCACATAATAGAACGGCGAAAGCAGCAGCTTTCGTTCGTTGCAGTTCCGTGAAAACTTCCATGTTGCGATTATCATGGTACTATGTAGGTGAACTGAAATTTCAAAAACAATGAATCGACAGTGAAGCACTGTTGTTTGTTCGCTGGTAAAGAATCTAACGTGTTTTCACGTCCTCATGCATTTTGCCAGTGGTGCCAGTTTTGTTACTTCGTTTTTTCCTGATACAGTGCTGAGTTATTCGATGGATATGATCGCTAAAATTGTTAAACAAATGAGGCGGAGGCGGAACATCGGAAAAGTTTGAAAGGAAGCTGCCTCAAACCTTACCTTAGGTACCCATTTTGCCTCTTCACCTTGACTGCCTTTTCATTTCTTACAAAATGCACTAGACCGAATGAGCTTTGCGATACTAAAAGCTATAAGCCCTCCCCCCTCTCCCAGTCCTCCTAAACATGTTGCATTTGGTTTCGATTACAGCGATTGGTTATTGCCTTCAGTAGACATATGGGCTATTGGATGCATCTTGGCTGAGATGATACTGAGGAAGATTCTCTTCCCCGGCACCGATCGCCTAGATCAGTGGACAAAAATCACAAATGTACTCGGCAGTCCAAGCAAGGAGTTCACTGACAGGTCGGCATGAGTTACGATTGTTCATGATTTATCTTTTCCTGTTCGTGATTTGTTCTGTCTTCCCTGGATTTGGTAGCTGACCACCCACAAATTTTGGAATTCTTGACGAGTGATTTGCAACCCGAATTTCAAATAGCAATGGAACGATTGGAAAATTCCTGGATAGCATACGAAAGCCTAAAATTACAGTGGCTGCTTTGGGGAAGCAGTGAAAATCGCAAATTTTTCGGCCGTCCTGCATCCACGCAAATCTTCTTAACCCCCCTTTCGGAATTCGTGGAGAAAAGTCTTTTTAGAATTCACTAGAAATAAGTGAGTCGTAACTGTGGGGACGATGCGTCTGTATGATCCTCATTCAGGGATAAAAAGCAACTTACCGACTGTCATTCCTCTGTTTAGAGCTATTATTTCTCGCATTCATGAATTACTTTTTTTCGTTTTCGTTTCCAGGCAGCGGCGACAGCTCAGCATTATATTTTGCATGTTTTGGTCTTCCTGCATTTCATATTGCTTTTATTTATGGAATGCTGAGAATTCCATTCGTCCAACTTTTTCTCATGGGTTTTTTTCTCTTGATTGCTTAGAAATAAAAGAGTTGAAACTTTCAGGCTGGAGCATCACGCAAGGATTTTTGTGCGCAGCAAAGGACGGATAGAACCGACCCCCTTTGAGGAGATCTTCCCAAATGAAATTTTCGCCGGCCATTTCCCAAACGCTCCGCAACTTTGTGGTATAGGCCTTCAAACTTTCTTAACAAATATTTTACTGCTTCCAGCGTGTTGAGGTTGAGTATGGACGTTTTTCTCCCCGAAGAATATGGCAGTGGAATACACATGAAGCATTATTGTTTCGACGGTCTTTTGCTGATATATCTGTGGGTCTTTTGGACGAGAAACTCGCCGCTCAGCTGGGAAACTGCCGAGTTTAATTTTACTGAAGCATAATTACATAAATCAGTGGTGATATGAGAGAAGCGAGCGTTGTAGCAGAAAACAAATAATTACTCTTTCGAAAGAAGGGATCGGATTCTTGCAGCAGAAGGCTCGAAAAAGGAACGTGAAATTTGAACAAAAATAACCGGCCTGATCGTGGGCTCATCCGCTTGTGCCCGTTACTTCAATCGAACGTCTCTTCACGCCCCAAGTTTGTCCTTTACTTGGTACTGCGGGCTCGCCTCCCGTCGGGCCTCAAACTTGGGTAATTAAACCTACTCGTTACGCGACGTGAGGGCGAGCAACATCGTAACAAAATCGGTAATACGAATATCGCGTTATAAACAAAACACTAACAAAGTGAAACGATGCATAAACAACAATAAACAGAAAACATCAAAGAACAGCAACACGCATTAAATAAACAACACAATTGGCTTTCTACGACGTACACGATAACAACGCACTACAACGAACAAACGAAAGTCGAAAGGAGCAGTCGCACAGCTCTACCCTGACCCCTACCCCTTCTAAGGTGGAGCCGACAGACCGAAACTGTGGACGATAAACTCGTTCCGCCACTATACTTAGGGTAGAACTGTGCGAATGTTGAGAAGGCAGTCGCACAGCTCTACCCTGACCCCTACCCCTTCTAAGGTGGAGCCGACAGACCGAAACTGTGGACGATAAACTCGTTCCGCCACTATACTTAGGGTAGAACTGTGCGAATGTTGAGAAGGTAGTTTTTGTAGCCGAAAACGCACGTGACCTGCTCTCGAAGATGCTGCAAATTGATCCAGAGAAGCGCATCAGCATCGACGAAGCGGTGCAACATCCGTATGTGAAGTTGTGGTTCGATGAATCCGAATGGAACGCGCCGCTGCCCGAGAATCGGTACGATCCACAAAACGACCTCATCGATAGACCCATCGAACAGTGGAGAGGTAGGACAGAACAGCCAATCTTTTCAATTTTTCAGTCTGATTTTTGGGACAGGTTGGTCGATTTTACTGTCTGGAGTGAAATCTATGGTCGATCTGCGTTGTATGGCCGTCTTGTTCCATGCACCAGGTTCAAATAAAGAGAGCAGACAATACGGGATGCCATTTAGCAGATAGCAAAGTCACTGACAAACATGCTTTTCAAATTTTCTTCGCAAAGTTTGGTTCATAGAATACCTCTTTGAAAAGGCTTTCACTTCATTTCTAATAATGTGAAACATTCATTGTCGCCTTTGAGCAATTGTAAAAGCCATTCTCAAAAGAAGAAGCCCTTTTCATGAACAGATCTGTAGTGGAAATAATCGTTGCGGACTTCCGTACATTCGCTGGGTATTAGCTAGATATTCGTGAAAGATCAGTATTTCGAGATTATTTCCGCTATAGAGAGAGATTCTTATGTAGGTAAAGCTTGTTCTTATCGATTATCCCAAGTGGCATACTGTTGTGCACAAAGGTACAATTTATCTTTAATGCATTTGGCCACTGTCTGTTCCATTTGTATCATAAAACTGCGAACGGAAATTTCATTTCCTCTTAATAGCGAATTTATACACAGCACATTCTCTCCAAACCATGCACCGTTTTGTGAGACGGTTGTTTTTGTTGTTGCAAATTATTCCCAAATAATCAGGTGTTCTGCCTGCAATGAATTTCTTCAAAATTTGCCCTTCCGCATTGTAGCTTTTTTTCAGCTTGTGATCAGTTCGTGCAAAATTTGGTGTACCGCTTCCCGATGTGAGCTTCGAGCCTTGAAACATTCGATGGCTATAGAGACACCATTCATAATTTAAAGTTTAATTTCACTTGCGTAGTGTCTTCGGTTTTTCTCCCCTAGAGAAGAGAATCAGTCCTGAATACACCTTTCAGAACTCGTTTTTAATGAAGTGAAGCAGTACGAACAAAGCAATGACATACATGGTGTGTCAAGGACGCAAACGGCTGTTTGAGCAGCACAGTCTGTGTAAATGTTCGTTTCAAAGGTAAGTTTGTGAAACGCTTACATCACTGTTTCCAAAATAGCCTTCTATTGAAACCCGAAATTTTGAGTAGCGCTCTGTGGGCTTTTCGATTTATATGCTTGTTTTGGATGTGGTGACGTGGTTGCGCCCCTGCTACGCCTTCGTGCAAGCCGCCTACTGAAAACGTCGCCGCGTCGGTCGAAAATCGCTTCCAGGCAGCGCATTGGTATAGACTTGTTCGGGAGAGCGAGAATAAGATTATTCGCGCCTTATGACTACAAATAACAGCAATTTCTTGCATGAAACGATCAGCTGCTTCAAATAAGCTGCAACGAAAAAAGACCTGAAAAAAGCGACGATTTAGGTGGTGCCGATTAGATTCCATCGTTAATTTCTTGTTCTTTTCTTTGAACCGAACCGTCCATATTTTTGTTAGTTGCGTCGATGAATTCGATCATATCCCCGTGTGGGCAAATTAAAATCTGTTGAACTTCATGCTTACTCGCTTGCAGTTTGCAGTTTTTGCGACATATGGAGCAGTTTGCCTCGATTCAACGAGGCAACATGCTTCGAACTAGTGGTATCGAAATATGCGAGCAAAATTAATTGCGGTGCCTGCCTTGATTACCATCAAGTTGTATTCGGCTTATAAACATGGTTTTCTAAAAAAATTTTCCGAACTTCAAAGTCCGTTACTTGACGAATGTGAGGCATTTGGGCTGCTTAGTTGATTGGGTGAATCAGAGTCCTGCTTGTTCATTGACCGCACAATGTGCAGCGGGTATGGTACGGATAAAGGTATTCATGCAAGGCGTAGGTTTCATATCGTAGTCACACTTACTTCCGTTGTAACTGTGGATAAGGAAGACTATCTGAAAAGGGAAGCGCGTGTCGCGTCACTCACAAAACGCGTTTTCTAACTTGTTCTTATTTGATTGCGTTTACTCAGTGAAGACGAGCAGTTATTAAGGTAGTTTTTTAACAGTGCATGCACGTTCACACATTTTCGTTTGTTTTCAGGTCAGTTCATTTCCAGTTCACCCTTTTTACGGATGACGGTGCCTCATTACTGTGATATTTCCTGCTGCTTGCCATGAACATTACTAAAGATGGAAATGTAAAGATGCAGAAAATACTTGCCCGTTTTGGAATTCTGTCATGTGAAACGAAGCTCGAAATCTATTGTTGGCACCTTTTCCGGTCTCAGTTTTATTTATATGTATACCTTTGTTCTAGCGTAGTGAATTGAGAAAGTCTTGACTCATCACATACGTTTATGTGCTGAATTATCATTCTTGCAGCATTAATTTCTTTCGTATTTGTCGATATTCACTTTACTGCTTTTGTAATGCTCACGCAATCTGGTCGCCTTGGTTTATGCTAAGCAATTTGCTGATGTCTCTTTTGATTGTCTGGCTCAAAAGAAGTATGGTACACCTGGGTGCGGCTAATGAGTAAGATGATGACTGTACCTCTGAACGATTGCGCATAGAAAGTTTTAAAAGCTGAATTGTATTGCTCATTGATGACCGCAGTGCCGTCAGCATCGTTTATGCCAGATCAAATAGTGAAAACTGGTTGCGATTTTTAGAATTGGTTGAAGGCACATTACAAGCATGAATATAGAAAGGTTTTGGAGTTGGTTTTTTTAGTCATCAACTAATGCGACCGTCAAAAGTTCGTTTGTGGATGTTTGGAAAGTGGGTTGGCCAGGTTTTCTATTTTATCACTTGTGACATAATCGCAAAACGAGCTGACGTGGCCACACAACAGGTTAACACATTTGCTGTACGAGCTGATATAAACAGAGATCTACTGAGCGGTCTTTTAGTATTTGATGTGATTGAAGTATAGAGTTGTGGAAACATCTATCCATGTTTAACTGTGTTGATTCATTTCGTCTCTTTCACTTTAACTCCTCTGCTCATTGTTGAGGTTTTATGTTCTCGTTCGTGTTCAGCGAATAAAGTCGCATTTCTTTCAAAAATGATCCTCGTTCACATATGGCAGCTGATCGATCGACTTCGTCTGATTTCAGTTTGTTTTTCTGCTTTTTTTGCACATTTAACGAATTCACATTTTATATATTTTTGTGAACACTCATGAGAACAGTGTGTGGCTAAACGGCGAGAAATATTAGAGCGTATGCCTTTTATGCGATTCATAGGAAATTGTGAAGTAGTCGATACCATAGTCCGGGAGACGGCTTTTTTTTTTGCTGACGAAAACTAACGATTTTTGCTGCTGACCTGTTCTCATTTCATGCCCATCGTAGTTCAAAAGTCCTGAACCCAGATTTGCCCTCGAAGCAAAAGCAGTTTATAAAGGACAGCCCTCATATTTACTATTCCGTTGCCAATCGAGATGTTTTCTTTCGGTTGCAGCCATCTTTCTGAATTTTCACGGTGTGAAAACGCTCTGGTGCCAGTGGCAATGATCGAGGAAGTACTTTAAAATGTGACCGTTGAATTTCTACAGCTCATTTTTATTTTGTTGCCGGCAAAATATATTAAAACAATAAAGAAGAGAGCAGGTAAAGTTACCAGGAACAAACTCAACGTGTAATGTAAAAATTTAGGCGACTACGCTTAGAAACTTCTACCAGTGGCTATTCGATGTTTCTGATTCGTCGTGACTCCTTGAAGTTTACCATGTTATACCGCCTGGCCAGTAGCGGACGTGACTGTGGACAGGGTTTGGTCAAATTGGGAAAGGCTTTGGTTCATTAAATTTGTTAAATTGCTGAGAATGGGTAATGCCGTGCTTTGTGTAAATCGTAGAAAGTAATAAACAAACGAATTAGTGAATTAAGCCGGCTGTCCCAGCCTATTGTGAGATAAAGCGAACCGAAGCCTTCTTGCAACTGGAGAAAAGGGGCAGGCTTTGGTTTTGACAAGCCAATTCTGTGGAACACGCTGTGAAATTCAGGCGATGTTTAACGAGTTATGATTGATAACGTTGAATTTTCTGACACCGACACTTTAAGGTAATGACTGCAGCGTGAGATGGAGCCACAGTAGGAGCCAAGAATAAATCCAAGGTGAGGGTTTTGCGTGCTTACCAGTGAAAGAGTCGGTTATGAATGATTTTCCCGTAACACAACCGCAGACATAAGCAGCATTCTTCTACAAAGTCGAAGATTCCATGTATTCGATATGCTGTGGAACGATATGCTTAGTAAAATGCAATCAGTTCCGCTGGTTCAGTGAAGTCGCGTATTATTACGTTCCTTTTCTGTACGAGAGTCCATTTAATATAGCACCGCTGTGCTGAAATCTCCAATGAGCACATATCCGCTATTGACGTACTGAGGCATTGCAAAGGTGAAGACATTTCCAGGCGATGCGAAGTGATACTCTGAGTATTTCCTTGCAACATACAACGAAGCATTTATATTGGTCTCATGGAAATGAAGATCCTGCAGGTGTAATTTTGAAACTATAGGTTTCATGCTGTTAGATTTCATTACGGATCTTTAAATCCATGTAAACGCAATGGCAATCAAACCAAAGGTCTTTGTATAATCGCAATTTAGCAAATTCATCATATCCAACTTCTGTCAGTTCTCAGATGACTTCGGTGCAAATTTTATAGTTTTTTCTTCATAGATTAGACCTTTTGGTGGGCCTGTTTTTGAGGTCAACTGTAGCATGCCCTGGGCATCGCCTAGCTAGCTGCAAGGTCATCTGAAAACCAAACTTTCTGAGCCATTTTTTATGCTCATTGACAATTTTGAATCGAGGCCAAGAAAGTTTTTAAAAACATGTGCACACGTAGTTATCGTTAGGTTTCTCGACAGTTGTCTGATTGGCGTGCTGCAATAAAGCAAATGCTGAATTGTCGCTCAAGTGGTATTTAATCGTCTATCTGAGCAGAGTAGAGTGAAAGCAGTAAATACCGGTGGCGATAGGAGTAACTCAAGTATCCTGGATAAATAAATAAACCCATTACGCAGTTCATCCAAATGCATAACTTTCTTCGAGAATTTCTCTGCGTTCTATTTGGGTGTGGCTTCTTTGTTGCTTACCATCTATTAATTATCGCGGGATCATTAGGTTATTTTACAAGCATTTGTAGAACAGAATGCGTCAACCGTTATGATGTTAGCTCCTCTAGCCGGTTATCGAAATTTATGATTCTTTTTTCATTCGACTTGTCAAATTCAGAAGTCCTTCTGCGACTTTCCAAAAGCTAAACAGCGCTTAAAGTGTTATGTCGCAATAAAGAAGAATTACTAATTAGATGGCTAAAACATGAAATCAGTGGACTCATTAAACTGCGCTCATTGTACGTTTTTTAATGCGTCTTAATTTAATTTAGCGCTTAGTAGAACATCAGTGAATGCGTCAATTTTTTTACCTAATACTTACTAGCAGTAGATGTGCAAACTCAACAGATTTTACAGACAACATTTACTTCGTTTAAAACTTTAAAAAAAATACTTTCTTTTGCGCAACATGTCATTTGTTTGCCATTTTTGAGTGAATCGTACTTAGCAAGGAATTCTGCGGTGTTGTTTAGGATATGAGTGGAATGAAGTATTTGTGAAATACAAAAGCACCATTTCATTAATTCATTGATCAGTGTATGGAATTATCTTCTTAAGTAGGTTTTAGCTACAACTTGTTCAAGTATCCTCAACACTTCGTTATCTCAACCTGACTACGATTATCTTGAAGGTTTATTAAGAATTTTTCATTAGCTGTAGTGATTTGTTGTATTCTGGTTTCATTCTTGTGCCTTGTTCATAAAGTGTTCTGTTTTTTTTTCTTTTGTGCTTTATAATTGTTTTCCTTTGCTTCTAACACACACATTCATGATAAATCAACTTTTACACGTTCGCAGTGATTCTTTTGAACAGCTAAAGAAAATTTATCTATAGTTAGAATGAATGACTGTCCACTAGGCTTATACGCTCAACAAGTAAACATTATATAACAAGAAAAATGACGTCGTGGTGGGAACATCTGGCATTCACTACTTCCTCACCTAATAGATCTTAACTTGTTTTCGCATAAGGGACCGTTAAAAATGACTCTAAAAAAATGAGAATTTGAAAAAGAGGGGAGTTCATCGATTTCCTTCTGAAAATCATGAAAATTTATAACGTTAATCACAGTCGTGTACGCTGTTCTCCGAACCTCGTCCCATCACGTTGACAATGGCGATGTGGTGAAGCAGGAACCACAATAAAAACTACTCACCAAAAATTTTTAAATGTTTTTTGGCTTTCCTTATTGCTCCAACAATAGAACTTGCTCGATCTGTGTATGTTCGACGTTGGTTCGTTCAATAAAGCAGCCAAAAGTTTCCGACATTTCGACATCCAAAAGCCAAAGTATTAGTTTGATGAACGGCAGCTAATTTTAAAAAACCGAAATAAACTACAGACTGAACAAGTCCAGCAAACCAAAACAGTATAGAATACTTTCTTCTTTGCTATGGAAAACGGGCAATCACAAACAATTACTTAAGCCATTTCGAAAATTTGGCCGTATAGTTGCGCTAACTGCCCGGCTTATTGCCAAGTAAAACAAGTGGGACGGCCAGCTTGGGGAATTGGGATGCATGTTTTCGTGTTTATCAAATCACCCACAGTGGCCAACTCGTCAACCTCACTCTTTCAAAAAGCGTGGCCTCAACGAGTCGATGCGCCTCCGCTCCTCCTATTTCTCATGCTGCTAAATTTGTTTACCGCTTTTGCTTAATTTTTTTTTTCAGTCGCGAATTAATTTTTTATAGGCGATCTTTTATAGATGCTTCAACAGTGTTGTGCCAAACTTAAATCAAACGTTAGTTTTTTGCTGTTCGTTTCGAACAGTGAACACGAAAGCATATAAAGTTTATTTTTAAGCGAGTACGCTAGCAACAGTTTCTGGATGAGGCAGTCTACAACCACGACTAGAGGCCGGGTAGGAGAAAAGGATGGGACAGGAATGTGACTTACTGCGTTGTTGGGTGACCAATTTAGGGACAATTGCTTTATGTGTTTGCTGTAAACATTGTGGACCTATTATACAGCAAACATATAAAGAGATACTCATAAATTATGCACAGAGTAGGTTGCTAAGGCTGAATAATAGATGATCTCAAGGTGACAAGATCAACTAGATAGTACAATAAAGCTCGTTAATCATCAATACTGATAAACAGGCATGGCATGAAGAGGAATCAGCGAGGAATTACATTAGGTGAGCGAATCACCTATGAGATGGCACGAAATGTTTTCAAAGGTATTTTTAAATCTTTGGCTTTGTTGCGCTGCAAGCATTTGGATGTGCGACGGGGAACGTATGAGTACTGGAAGATATTCGCTGGGTGCTCGCTCACATGTGTACACTTGCATGTTGTTTACCTTGTGAATAAGGCGATCTGTGCCAAAATTGCGTTTTTCATGGCGTCGTTTGCACACGAGCTGATACGCGTAAGGGGTACTTGCGCGCTATTTCCTGATTCCTTTAGTCCTTTCTTTAGCCGTTTTGTTCAGCGTTCCTTATCACCGGTAAAGGTAAACATCCGTGAATGATATCCTAGGAACCTGCAAAATAATATCCTAGAAACTTACAAAAACAAAAAAAAGAACAAATTCTATCGTGAACATCGATCGACCGACATTCGCGTTTGCTGAGCTGAATGTTCTAGAGCGCTGAAACATCCCTTATCATCTGCCGGTGTCACTTTTGCGTCCATAAATAGGCAGCCACTCTGAAAACGGCTTAGGCAACAAAAACCGTGTGGAAGTTTCGTAACGATAACACGCCTGCACTTCTCTATCCGGAACTACGTGCAAATGTAAAAATTTGTACTCGCGTCGCATAAACTAAAGCATCAGATTGAGCGTTGACTTCTATGTGTCCTAGTAGGTATACCGCGTCATTTGCATATAAGACATCCTGGAACATAGCGTTCTATCCATAGCGACTTCTTAATACATAGTATAACCATCGTTTCAATTTCCGGACATACTACATACCCGTTTCAGAGTTAAACATACCACAGCTTAATTAAGGCCGCAAAATTCTCTACAACTTTTTCCGCAGTGGTACAATGGCAGCGAATTTTCGGTTCATCTGGCTGTTATGGTCCCTTCCATAAAGTGGTTATCCCCATGTATGGTGCTGAAATTCGCAGCTGATAGCAAATTGAAACTATAAAATACGGCTTATGTACATAAAGTAAGCGAAACTGCCTCATTCATCTTCTGCATGTTTTGAGTCTCAGTGCCATATACCTACGACATATGCCTTACGTCTCCGAGTTGTTACAGTGGCAGATTTTAACAAATAATCTCTTGAACGCATGAAGGACGTTGGAACAAATCGAAATGATTTGATGAGACAAAACGTCAGCAATAAAGTCCGGGAGAGTGACTATCGAGGAGGCGCTGTTGATCAAAACACACGATGAGAGTTGTTTGTATGAGAACCAATTGTTTACGAGAGCCCGCAAAGTGCGCCATAAGACTCATCCATTCCCTCAAAATAAGGCGAAATAATGAGCTAGATGCTATGCTCAATCTAGTGCGCTATTTGATACCGTAAAAATGATGTAAACACTTTTCATATGTTGTTGCGGGAAAACTGCTGTGAACCTGTCATATTCTATCGAGTTTATGGCTCACGTCATGTACTTTCGAGTTTACGGCTCGCGTCGCGTACTTTCGAGCTTATGGCTCACGTTATATACTTTCGAGTTAACGGCTGCTAATGTGTTTGTTTTCTTTTCGTTCTACTTTCTCACTAGTTTACATTCGCCATAATACGATAGAAATTCTAAGCTGCTCAGTGCAATTCCGTACCTTGGAAACAGCTCGCCAATTCAATTACAGTGTTGCGATGCCATCGATATTTGAAATATTACTTTCTAATGACTTTCTTCTGAGAGGCTGAGTTGAAGGCTCCGAGGCAAAGGGATCACAAAGGAATGAGTGCATTACTCAATGTAGTCGGCTATACGATGACAGCCTTGGAGTATATATGAAAACTATCATGATTTGCTCGTTTATTAGGAAATATTTTGTTAGTTAAAGGTATTTTTGGCAAATCGTGTGGCAACGCGATTACTACATGCTATGTTGGCGAATGTCGCTATTGCGAGTGATTGCTGTCAAAAGAGCATTCACTTGTTGCATCTTCTCGTCAGTCTTCCACTGGGCCGTTCACAAAAAATAGTATTAACTTAGGCTATTGGTGTTTTTGAAAACTTTCGGCTGAAGTGTAAACACTTTTAGCTGTGCGAAGAATGCGGATGTGACGCAGTGTGTATTTGACGTTACTTGGTGCTGTACTACGTTTTGGCTAAATCATCAACGTTAGCATTTTTTCGTCAACTATTTCGGAGAAAATGGTGGAGTTCTAAAATGATGGGCCATTACATGCATCAGATCATTTAGGTTGGCATAAGAATGCGCATTTTGATGACCTATTTATTGAGATATATGCCTCATATTCAGCTGTGCCCAATTGATATTCACTCGAATTTGGATATGATACGCCAACCTCCATTATAAACTAAAGCCAAAACGCCTCTCTGCTGTTCGACATTCATTGCGCATCACTGGTCATAAAAGGAAGCAGATTTTCTCGATTTTTTAAAGTTTGTACGTCATATGAAATATCGGTGGTTGCGTTTTGCAGATGGACGCGTCTTTGCGGCTGCCCAGAATAATCTTAGCTATTTGAGATTAACTAAGAAGCGATGATCCGTAAAGAACGCCAACAGGCAGTTGCATATCGTTCTTTGAGGCTGCAGTTCTCAGCTATGAGTTGGGCAGATCGATGGCCGCTGAAGAAAGCGGTGTTGGCACGTCTGCGGGTCGGTCGTTTGAGTCCAGCCACTGAACACTGCTCGTTGCCCGAGCAACTCTTCAAATTTAATCTCCTCCTCGCATTACGACGCAGTTCCGGTACCCGGTCAGCTTGCTAGAGTAAATAATACCTGTTCTCCTCTCTCTTCCACTTGTGGCCCCCTCCCA
>JPKZ01000892.1:127556-139854 GCA_000803305.1 Toxocara canis
TTGGGAGTGGGGGGGGGGGGGGGAGGAGTATGCTAAATTTATGGGTGGATATTACACTTAAGTGAATTACATGCCAAAGATAAAGTTGCCCAAGCTACTCAACTAACAATCAAGAGAGATGGGTAAGCAAGATGTTTTTCGGAAACTCATCGGCGGAACTTCTTGATGTTATTTACTACGCTTATTAAAAACTGAGCACACATGCTTCGGCAAAATTATTTTCATTCCGTTGCTTTATTATTCGTTTGAATTCTTTTAGAAGTTATAAGTTGTCTCGGTCCGCTTTCATCGCTTCTGAAAAAGAAGTCATCGGCTATATTCCTGAACACAATACTCAGTCACAGTTGTGCGGCAAAACTTTTACCATATCTGCTGTTATTAGAGAGTTTTAAATATCTACTCATCACGGAAGAAATGACTGAGTAATGATTACTGTGGCAGTGCAGGTTTGAGCGACAGCTTCGTGAGTGGACCTTTCATCGCCTCAATGATTGGAATTGGGATCAGTTCGCTAGTCGTTCTCCTACTTTTCATTGGAATTGCGAGGAATTGCGCTGTGCTTCTCATACCTCATATCGTCGTTCAGGTTGCTATTGAAAACTTGTCGACTGTCCTGTGAAATTCAGTTGCCTCTGTCACATAACTGCAGGGAGAAATATACCATCTCACCTTGATTGAACACTCCGGGAGCTATGGAATTCACAACTTTTTAAAACTTTTTAAACAGAGAAGGGTTATCTGAGATTGCGGCTATTTCGAGATCGAGACTGTTCCTTGAGCATCTGTTGAGTGGCGTTTTTTTTTTTTTAACATGGAAGCCTATAGTATTCTGTAGTATCTTGGGGAAAAAGATATAATGTCGAAGGAAAGGGGGATATTTTTCTCACTCAGCTCAAGAGGTGAGCTTATTCGTGGTGGAGACTATGTCGGAGGAGGAAGACTGGCTTTATTGAAGATAACGCGATATCTTATGCCGTCTATGCGAATCAAGGATTTTGGCATAGTCGGCTACATAATCGGCTACTCGAACTGATTGAAGTGGCGAGCTGTTAGGGGTTTTCGTAAGAATATCTTAGCTACCAACTAGAATAAGCTGAATTCGGTAAATTAGGGTGTTTACGGTGACTCGGTTGACCGGCTCACTTAAGTGGACATCGAATAAACCAGAGATATGGGCTATCTTTTTTTTTTCAAAACGTCAATGAAGTTTTTCATGCCTGCTCAACTATACAAACGGTATCATACCAATATCATAAGATGGTACAGCATAGAACAGCTTATTTTAAGTTCCAAACATAGTTTAACATATGCACACTTTAGCACACAAGACAATAAAACAATATGAGAGAGTTATGACATACGGAAAACTAGAGAAAGTACGGTATGGCATAATTCCTAAAATGATAGAAAAGAATGTCCCACTTAAGTTAAAAAACCATTAAAATACGCAACGCCAATAGAACAATAAGTAGCCCACAAGTCTAACACCGCATATTTGGCAGTGTTGTCTCATGCGGATGATTACATAAAACAGAGTAATTCATCGTAGATCGAATCTTTTTTTTATTTGGTCATAAGAATTTCGCAGCATGTTTCATGTAATCTTTGCAAAGAATTGTTCATGGTTCTTACGACATCGAAAAAAGGCCAGGCTTAGAGCGTTCTTGCTGTGAAAGGAGGTTAAAGGCAAGAAAATATTCCATCACTCGACTTGCGGCAGAAGTGATAGCGACTTTCGGGCCTGGCTATATTTCATGACAATCCCAGTCTTCCTTCATAGCTCATTGGCACCGTTGTACGGTCTGATGAGATGGGGTTATGCGGTAGATTTTAAGAACGAAAGTGAAATCAGACAAATTTAAAAAAAAAGTGAAGGGAACAAGCGTCCTATACGAAGGACAATCTATGTGTGAGAAAACAGAAAAGAATGTTTAGTGGGTAAGCGGTAAGAGGTTTGCATAGGTAGGGCATTAGTCGTAAAGCATTAGTCATCGATGGTGACGTCTCTGAACAGCTGGCCCATCGATTCATTGTGGTAGATGCGACGTATCGCTTCACTAAGCATCAATGAAATGTCGACCGTCTTGATCTTGTGGCATCGCATTTTCTGCACCTCGTGTGGCACCGTATTCGTCACTATCACCTTAATTCACCCACGTTATCATAGACTATAATTTGCTAAAGTGAAAGTAAACCTCTACAATACAGCAGATGTGCCGAGTTAAAGTAAGCAACCATAGTAACGTGCTGTTTTAAAAAGTATACTGCACAAGGGTGCATTGGCCATTTCTTCGTCAAACGGTATGGGACTCAACAGCAAGCATCCGGTTCGAGTCTTTCCGATGTTCGATTAATCGCGGTCCACGTGAATCAACCCAGTGGCTGCGATCTGCGCACTCTAGGAAATAAGACTGCTACGGTCTCAAATCACATCACCACCGCTTAGTCATTTAAAACTGACCTAATGCTTCTGCACTGCTCGTGTTTATTTTCCAGCTGCCCCTCACATATTCATCACCCCACCTGCATATGCTGCGCTACCGCCACTTTTTCCTCGTATTCGTCCAAAGACCATTTTCCATTGAACTCCTGAACGGCACAACTCCTTAGAAAGCAGAAGCGATGGCGTACATATTATTTCCTACCAAAGTGAGGTGAGCCAACTTTATTGGCTATGGTCCGAAGCTTAAAGTGATAGGGGACGACGGAAAATCGCGGGGAGGAATTTCAAGAAGAGAATACAATCTCAGCAAGTTTCATTCAAGTTAGGCGCAAAAGGTATAAGAATGTCGACAGACTGTGACCAATGAAAGCAGCAAACTTCGGTGATGGGTGACGATTCCAGAAGGCCTGGTGCATCGGCCGAGAGCAGTCCATGTGTTGCAATTACGTATATTTTATAGGCACCTCTATTTTTCAACACTTCAGCAGCAGCAACAAACGACTGTGCGTCATCGATTATGTCATCCTAAAACGCTCAGTTTTGTTTTTGAAAAAAATCGATCTTCAAAAAACCGACATTCTTTCCATAAAACAGTGCAAGTTAAACAAAAAGCTATTTTAGCTACCCATTCCACCCTAAAAAGTTGATTTTTGGAAGGTCAGAAGAGGACACAGATGCCACAGAATTTCGTACACAACTCCTTTAGCCTCTCAAGCTCATTATGGTACCACATAGAACTGAATGGAGCCTCCTGACCAGAACCGCTATCCTCCCCCACCCCTCTTACTTGTAGACAAACTATCGTGTAAAAGCTTTTTTTTCTCGGAGCGAAATTTTTGCTTTGCATCTTTAGTGTTACATTCTAATACTGGAACCTGAAATAGACGCCTTCACTCGGCTCACAAATTTTATGACCGGTGCCGAGAGAGTATTTGCTGCGAAAAAGTTCGCCTCAAAATCTCTGCTGTTCTCCTCTTTCTTGCTCACGCATAAGGGAAGACATCTAATTTTCCTTCTCCTTCTTTACCTAGTTACGAAGCCCAATCTCCTGCCTCTGACGAGGACTATCACTTTCCCCAGACTATGTTGTCGTCCAAAACCAGCTTCCGTTCAGCATTTCTGCCTTGTGCGATCCAAAAGTCGCACGCTCCCCACATAACAGCGGACGACACCCCCTCCCTCTTCGAGCTCCTCAAAGATCTGAATTTGCGTAAGACCACTAACAAGTTACACCGTGTACAAGCACTATATGTCAACTGCAAATAAAGAAAATAAATAAGAATGATGAATGGACATTGCTTTAAAACACTCGGAGTTGGAGGATCGTCATAAAACAATGTATGATAAAGTGGACAAACCACCATGATTGCGATACGTCCGCCAACGTCACCAACAACCGTCAGCGGTGGCTTCTCTTTAGGTACCTGTGCTAAAATAATTTCAATGGGTACTATTTAGATGGAAGTTACTGTCACCTTTCCTGCCAAATATTTTAAACGAAACCGTCGGTTACGTCGTTTGAGTATTTTATATCAAAGATTACGTTTTTCCGTACAGATTCACTTTGTGCAAATAAAATCCCAAACTCATCATTAAGCAACACATCACACTTCTCAGAAAAAGCATCAGCAGCTGTCTGGGAGCTCTGAAAAAATAACAGGCATTCCTTTAGTTTGTGGGGAACGCGGAGGGGGCAGAGGAGAGGAGGAAGAGGGAAGAGTACACTGCGATACTGTTAAGGTCGAAATGTGGGCATAACGAGCAGCGAAAGGGGAGAAAGTGTAAGAGCTGAAAACATGATGGCTGGTGCGTTTGAGGAAAAGACCGGGAGAGGTACATGAGGCAGCATAGCATTTGTGCTGCCAACTGTTTATTCAACAAGTTCCTGTCTTGCATCGTTCGCATTATACTTTCCTGGCATCATGAAGTGCCTGCACCTCCCAGTATGCCTCCCTCAGTGAAGTGAAGTAGTACTAAATCATCCATATATTAAGCTCCTCAGCAAGCAACGCTGCAATAAACCAAACAACGTCCCCATCGCATCATTTATTCAGCAGCGCGCAAGGATACTCGCAAGTCAAATATTTTCACAATCATAGTCACAAGATTGCGACATATTGCTTTAAGACACAACCGCATTGTTGTGAAGGAAGCCCCAGTCGGTCGCCATACTCAATTGAGAGATGAGGCGGACAGGAAGAGGGTGGGGAGGGGGGGAGATAGAAAGTGAAAGTGGGAAGGAGGATGAGCGGAACGCTCAATATATAGGTAAGTTAGGTTGGGGAGGAGACCTTATCCAGGCTAATGCGCTATACTCCTTTTTATCCCCGTGAATCAGTGTAGCCACCAAGATAACGTGAAAATGCTGGAATACCTTCGAGGAGCAAAGCATCAAAGAGAAATGAATCAACCAGTGCTCGGCAGAGGCACAACTCAGAGAAGAGTGGAAAAGCCATGTACCTGGGAAAAGTTCGAAAGCAGCGAGGTTATCGTGCGTGTTAGGTGGCGGACTCTGACGACCATCTTCCAGTCCACTCTCCTCAACGTCTTTCTGCTCACCGTGGATAACGGCTATGCCTTAAATCAATATATAACACTTACGAGTGCTCGTCAGTTTGAACGTCTAATCACTCTTATTATCTATGCTCCACATTCTTAACGCATGTACACCACCGACGATCTCACGTCCCATTTCTGATCCCTCTAATTGGCACATTTATGTTCGCCATTACCGCTCAGAATTTTTGGCAACTGTTATTTGAAGACAGCAGGTTAAACCAATAATGGGGAAAAGGTGGCGCGAAGGGCGACAGGACGACGGGGTTCGGCTAGCAGCTTGTAATGCAGAACAAGAATGAAAAAGCGAATAGTCGGGTCTTCCTTTAAAAAAAACGGGCTTTTTTTAACAATTAACGGCAGATGCTGCTTTGCTATGAATAGGCACAACAATGACGTCAGTTAATGGCTAAATTAAAGAAATATGGTGCACACAACGCTTCCAACGAAAAAGATTTGCGCCTATTTTTTATCGCAGCAATATCTGCCTGTAACTGAATGGGATTAACGTTTATTTATCTCAAATATTTTCAAAATCGAATCAGCCTATGAAAAATTTATTGCAAATTGCATTTCTTTTTCAGCGCAGCTTACCGTCACGGTGAGATGCAGGACAGCAAGCGCGAATATGAGCAGTATCGAGGAGAAATGGAGCTCAATGAAAGGCAGTTTCGTTTAGAACATTTACCGATCAACTTTTATGCTCCTAAACGACCATAATGTCTGTAGGCGGCTTTAGTTTAAATATCGTATACGCAATTTCACTCGATTATGACTCTTTTCCTAATATTTCCTCATTTCAATACAGATATTTAGCAGCGTTTCATTATGTCGCAAAAAGGTCAGCGCGTGAAGATTAAGCGAACCATCGCATCGATTTTTTTTTTTCACGCAAAACAAAGCGTTCAGTCCTCAGCAAAGCCCACTGTTACATGCGAAGCATTTATTCAGGGTATGTAGTAAATACGACAATGGCAAAATCTTAATGCATGTTAAAGCATTAAACGTAAGATTAAGTTACGCAACGGGAAGATGACTTCAGTGAAAATAGGCCTTGGGGTGACCAGAGATATGGGCTATCTTTTTTTTTTTCAAAACTGGAAAACGTAGTTAATAACTTGCATATGTAAATATGGCGCAGTAGAAGAGATTCTTTGTCTAAATCGATGGGCTTAAGTTTAAAAGTGCTTTTTCTAGGTGCTCATCATAATTGTGCTTCTTCTGGCTCTAATCGACGGTATAATTGCGTTCTCGACCAATTCGACGCTTTTCTACCGGCTTCTGAATGCTGCGCCATTCAACGAGCATCCAGGTACGAATACAGTTTCGTTGGATACGGAAAATTCCGTCAGGGTCTATGGAACATTTGTCCTCTATGCAATCAGTTTCGCAGTTGAGGTAAGCGATTAACTCTTCCCACATTTCTTGTTCATCTTCTTTTCTTCTGTCAAAAATTTTCACTTTCTACAGAATATATAACGCTATGTTCCGATTAGTTCTCGATGCGTTAGCTTCTTTTCAAGTGCATAGAAACAAAACTGCGAACGTTACAGTGCCTCACGACTGAGGTGGAACAGAAGTCTAACAAAAGATAATTTTAAGTTTTTGCAATTTTGCGCCTGCAGTCTCTTTGAAGTCATTTCCCTACTCTCGCTGCACCGTCACCTTCCATAAGCGTATTTCTGCAAACCGGTTTTTTTCCGAAAGCAGCTTTCGATAAATAAACTGTGACCTCTACAACTTCGGATGGTCCCGCTCGATGGGCATATCCTGCGATTTGCTAATTTCGTATTAAGCTGCATTATTTTCTGGCGTGATCAACATATGTTTATCAGTCCTGAATACTTGTACAACAAACACGCGCGGGATCTCGAACGTTCCTAGTGGTTATTGAGGAAAGAATTTCTAAAGCACAAGAACGTATTTGTTATAGTGTTGGTTCATCGTAATAATCTACAACTGCAATCGTTATTTGGACGAGCGACGAGTTTATATGCTGTATTGCCTTACATTCAGCACACCCATGAAGACGTTATCAGCACGCTAGCGAGTCCGAATCGACAGCTACCTACACGTATCATGCGTATAACGCAAACGCACATCCATCCTGTATTGGTGTACTATATTACAACGGTTGCTCAGTTGCCGGATTCAGATGACATCCGTGCTTCATACGCTTTTCCACTTTGCAAATTCAGTTGCATAGTACATCACTGAACGCGAAGTTGGCTTGCTTTGAGGAAGAAGTGAACATTTGGGTTGGTCGCTTTCAATTCAGCTGTTCGTTCATGCAACAATCTTCCGCAATTTAAGCTTCATCGCTGAACGCTATGCTACGTCTTGTTTAGGAAGATCAGTTGTACAAGAACTCAAAATAGGCGATACGCTCACGTAGATGATAGATGCAAACTCTGAAAGCAGAATTTATTTTTCCTTTTATGTGCCGAACGAGTTCAATAGCCAGCGCCTTATTCAGGAGAATGCTTAGTAAGAATATTCCACTTTGTTGTACGTCGGAGTAGGATTTCTGCAGGTCAGAACTGTATATATACTGAATTGTTCGTAATGTATATGTGCTTATGTGTGTATATGCAAGCTAGAAGTCTTGTTTGCTATTTGTTTAATTGTTTACCTAGCGGGCCAAAAGTTCTGAACTTTTTCAGTTCAGTTGCTTGTTGTTCTTTCGAAACTATGCTTCGGTCATCCTTCACACATACAAGGGGGAATCGCAGCTCTCCACTAACTACAGCTGAAAATACCTCTGTGGTTCTTGAGAAGGAGGGGGAGAGGGAGGAGAACATCAGCGAAAATTTGGACCGGATTGTTCGGAACACTTTTTTTCCTCTTATTCCAGTGTTTCATTTCGGAATTCCCGATTTTTTTTTTCAAATGAACTTAAAATGAACTGAGAAAAGATGAACTTCCACTGGAATAGGCTTCGCATCTCGGGAAATTTTTAAGGCTCCCGCGGTCTGTTAACGGTCGTTGCGTCTCGGCAACCTCAGTTTAGCGCAGAAGTAATCGTAGCTGAAGGTGTTGAACAAAAGCCCCCCCCCAAAAAAAAAAAACAGGTTCAGCCCACTCGCTGTACTATTGCAAACGCGTCATATATCTGAACGAAATATGTTTGTGCACTGAATGCACAGCCAAATGTTCGCAACGGTCACGTTGTAGCGTAGCTGGGGCAATAGGGAGACCGAGGGGAGCGGTTAAGATGATTACTTCTTCGTGCTAGTAAGTTTGAAAACTGACTGAACATTTTCGCTACTAAGAATTGACACCTTGCGGAGTGGCAAACGTTGCTTATTTTGCTCATCCGTTAATGATGCGAATGTTTAGCCGCAGCAAGCAACGGCCCGTGCGGGTGTGGGAGAGGGGCATGAGGGAAAGTTGGTGATCTTACCAACATTTCAGACCTGTCATGGGCCAGTTGTCCTCAAAGATGGCCCAGTTGCGCAGCTGTTGTTTTATGTACATCGACTGAGCAGTGTTATCTTTACGCGTAAACCCCCTCTGTTTTTGAAGCTTGTTTTCCAGTTATCTTCGAGAAGTTACCGAAACTTCGGAACCAGATCGCACTGAAATGGATATTGAAATTCAGCGATCCACTGTAGAAATGCTGAGTCAAAGAATGTCGACATACATGGTAATTGAAACGGCGAGTTGGATGGCGCAGCTGCTTTGTGTGTTCGCTTTCCCAGGGCACTCACCATTCCCTGTACAAAATAAGGTACCTTTGACTTACCTCCACACAGCTTTTCGTTTATTTTTAGGGCCACATGATTCGCAACGATACGTCGTTTAGGTTGATTCTGAACATGAGGGAAGGGACTATGGCCTTCCATTGAGGGATTAGATACTTTTTTTTTGAGGAACTTGAGGGTAGACAATGCACAACTGGTGGGAACGCCTTGTCTTTTTCTTGAATGGTTTAAGAGACTCGAATTTTCTTTTCGGAAAGGTTGCGTGGTGATTTGAAAGAAGACCGCGTGCAACTAATCCTTTTTTTTTTTCGCTTACCATTCTATATGTAGCACATCATTGCCGCCTTCAACTTTTCAACCCTAATCTTTCACTGTCAATTAGCCGCAAATTCATATGCATTAGCTGCATTAGCATCCCCACTTCGCTTTTCGTATCTCTCTCTCTCTTCTCAATACACGTAATACAGTCTTCTTGCAATCAAAGTGAAATGAAAAAACGATGGTGCACCATCACTTCCCAAAATTTTCCCGACGATTTTGACATGATGGTCGTCCAACTTAGTAGAACAATTGTAGACAACTTCAAATACCCAAGATAACAAGCCAAACTGCACCTAGCAACACGAAAGGACAACATGAAAACCTCCTAATAAACAGAACCAGTGAGAGTGACCGCTACGCAATGGCGCTCGGCTGTCATTAGAGCATTCAGCCTGCCCTGAACTGAACATCACTAGCTCTACAATGCGCGATCCCCCATTTTCCTGTTTTCAAAGCTCTTCCTGGGATTCGAAAAAATGAAACAAAGATTGAGAGGAACAAGCGAGAAGGACGAACGATGGCGAGTTAAAAAAACTGGCACGCGAAAGTTTCAGTACTCGAACGTTGCACAAAGAAACTTGGCAGGTATGAGACAGAGTGCAGGAAAGCAACTAGTTAAGAACAACTTAGCTTCAAGCGAGTACAGACATTTTCTGTTGCTATTTTGCTTTTGTCTAAGCAATAAAAACAAACGTACTGTGGACAGATAATTAGACGGGTGAATGAAGATATACAAAAGGCGCAAGACACCATATCCAACAGAAACGGCGGTTCCGTGTTGCAAGAGGCGATGAAAATTCAAAAAGCATGAAGAAGCAAAAGAAAAATTCAAAATTCATTTTTGCTCACCATGAAGTTTTCAAAGCTCTTCCTGGGATTCGAAAAAATGAAACAAAGATTGAGAGGAACAAGCGAGAAGGACGAACGATGGCGAGTTAAAAAAACTGGCACGCGAAAGTTTCAGTACTCGAACGTTGCACAAAGAAACTTGGCAGGTATGAGACAGAGTGCAGGAAAGCAACTAGTTAAGAACAACTTAGCTTCAAGCGAGTACAGACATTTTCTGTTGCTATTTTGCTTTTGTCTAAGCAATAAAAACAAACGTACTGTGGACAGATAATTAGACGGGTGAATGAAGATATACAAAAGGCGCAAGACACCATATCCAACAGAAACGGCGGTTCCGTGTTGCAAGAGGCGATGAAAATTCAAAAAGCATGAAGAAGCAAAAGAAAAATGCAAAATCCATTTTTCCGCACCATGAACGATATCTTCTTAACACTTACCACAATCGAACGTACGAAAATCAAACAATCCGCAAGGGCGCTAAAATTGTCCGGCTGCTGCCGAGTTTCTGCTACTGTGCTTGTATCTTGCCAGACGTTTTGAATCAGGACAAATGACGTTCCGGGAAAAAGTGCAGGACTATGCGTGGATACTACATCGGTTGGGGCAGCTCAGTTCGGTGTCCACTAGACCAATTTTCACATATGTGATGGTGCCACAAATAGGCGTTACTGTGCTGAATTAGGTATCGCAGCACCAGATAGAGGTTCAATGTGCCACGAGACAAGAAACACGAGAGAAGAAGAGATAACAAGAGAAAGGAAATCTTTAGAAGCGTTGAAAGTGTCTGAAAAGTGGAAGTTCACAGCCAGCTTGCTTCTTGAAAAAAAGAAACTGTCAAAAAACCCAAGGATATATTTCTGAGATCAATCATGCAATCTTCCATTACAAATTACGAAAACTTGCACGGTTAAGGCTCCAAAAATCTTACACAGGATGCGATGAAAATTCTGCTTCAAATTATACCAGCCATGAAACATGGTACTGGAAAAAACGATCTTGAGGTTTCAGCCATGGGCTACATAAAAGCTGATATGGAACACGCATCTCTTGAAGAGCTAAACGGTCCTTCCCAAATCAACATCCTCATAAAACGACAACATGGAAAGGCCACCTGCAAATCAAGTTCTGCCATACCCTGTATGCCTAATTTGTTACAGGCTTTTCGCTTTAAAGGAAGATTGAGCAATAAGCGATGGAAAAACTTCAGGCTGCAGACTTTAGTGCTAATGAACGAAAAGTGGAAACCGGTGCCACGCCAGCAATGAAAACAGAACAGCTAAACGCAGACTGACCTGACGGACCTATAGACGAATCGAAGACAGGAAAGCACCATGGTCAGTTAAGGTAAGCATCATATGGTTGATTACTTCCTACTTGATAGAGTTTCAGCGATCGTCGCGATTTTTTTTTTCCCAAAATGACATTGCAAACGTTGTGCAAGCTCATTCCATACCATCAAAACTGAAGTTTCGAACAACAGATAACAAAGATGACTAGCATTACAAATATGTTGCACTTATGCTTCAAAAAATGGAAGCTGCAAAAATAGACGCTTCTATAAAAACAATCAAAAACAGTCAACCCAAATACGCCGTAGTTTTCACGCATCCTTCTCTTGCGGGCAACAGCACTTGCGCACAACGCAGACTAGCACAAAGAGCAATATCAAAAAGAAAAAAACAATGGAAAAAAGTATCACGACGAATAAATCGAAAAAAGCTCTCCTGTCACCCAGTAAACGTGTTGACTGGGGCTAAGGGGAGGGAGCATGGGAGAAGAACAGAGAGCAAAACGGAACGAAAAATTTCTCTAAATGTTATTTCGTTGTAATAGCGCATCTGTGCGACAATTTTTAGGATTTCTGAAGAGATTTCCATCGTCATCCGAGTATACGGAGGATGGTGAAAACACATTTTTCGTGATATACACCATAATGTTCCCGCAACTAAATTTTACCACTAGCGCGGGTAGGGTTGTTGTTTAGGGTGGCAAATGGTTAATCAATGGAATTTATTCAGACCTACTGCCGCTATCAAAAATGTGAAAGCAGTGACCAAAAATACCCACTGCCAATTGTACGCATGCAGATCAGACAGTTTGTACAATGTTTACGATCCAAAGCTCTGAATGCGGCGTCTCTTTGAAGCGTCTCGGCGCCGTCATCTGCGTGATTTTCTGAATCTATCCGGTCTCCGCCATTTGCTGTCACCATTTTCTATCATTCAGTTTTATTGTGCCTCATCGTACATCCTCGTCGTCGCCCACTCAAATACCACAGTTGGTTCGCCTTTCGTGAAACGAACTGAGACGCTATTGCGTTTAGATGAAAAAATTCAATAGCGAATTGCAAGCAAAGCAGCACAGGGAAATCTCTCCTCTTCGCCCCCCCCCCCCCCCCCCCCATTTTTTCCCCCCCCCCCCCCCC
>JPKZ01000894.1:10347-67799 GCA_000803305.1 Toxocara canis
CCATGTCGCAGAAGATGTTCGAGTTGAGATCACCACTCGTTTGTGGAAATGAAAAAAAAGTACCGCAGAAGAAAAGAAAAGACAAACATTTTTAAAAAAGCAAATGAAGTCGAAAGCTACCTGCATAGTATTTCAATCGGCGCGACGCGTACCTCTGCCAGGTTTTCTAGCGACGTCGGAAGCTATAGGAAGTAACTTTAAGAGATGAAAGAATCTATCTGCGCATAGAGAACGGCGCAGCTTAAATGGTGCCACTTCGACCGTCATTAGGCTCTGCCGAATGAGGGATGAGATTGAGGCAAAATTATTAACCATTTTACTACCACATCTTGGACATTGAGGTCACTCCGTTAGAAGGAAATGTATGAGACGTAGCAACAGTTGGACTATATAAAACGGTTTAGCGCCTTTGAAGACTCATTTCTCTGCAAAGTATGAGCTGATTCCAGCGAGGTCTCACTATTATGCACATATCCTCGTAGAACTCACTGTGTAACCTTCACTGGAAACCCTTTTCCAATCGAACCATCAATCTGTGAAGCCCTATATTTTCCCCCCTCCTCCCACTACCATCCCCCTCAACCCAGCTTTCCACCACTGCTGACTTCGAGGAACTCGATAAAACTCTACCTCGATTTTGAACAATGTAAGCCGATGATCTTGTATTGTGGTTAATTTTGCGATATCATTTAACGCGCAAAGATCGTATGCGTTTTACAACCAGTAAGGCGACATTTTTAAACCAAACGGTCACAAAAAAGAAGAATCGTGAGTGAATATTTTTTGAAGTGCGGTGGGATCAGTTGAAATATGAAACTGTATTATTTGCGGATGGTTTGTAAAGGACGCTCATCTGTACAGGGGTATATCACTCTAGCCAATGAAACGCGTTCCTCTCTATGGTTTAGCGAAACAAGCGCTAAATGGTCTTTTTCGATAGCAAAGATGAGCTCATTTGCGCACATTGACGTCACTCGTACCGAGGAGATGAGCGGCGAGATTGGCCAATGTGAGGTAATTCGATCGCCATCTGCAAATCGCTCAATATCTGCGACACAAGAGAAGGACAAGTGTCTTTGCACTTCGCACCAGAGTTCGATGTCGACTTCGGGCCAGAGTAGTCGACTCCGGAACTCAGATAACCTAATTGCTCCTCATAAAAAGTCACATGAAAGATGCAACTCGTTGTTATCAGCGGTAAACTTTGGGTCGACACCCGAAGCATGCTCTTCGCAGTAGCACATGCAATAGCGAGGGACACATCTAGCATGCTCACGTCCCACCAGGCACTATAAACTAATAACACACGACTTCTCTCTTTTTCCTCTCGCAGTCCTTTCCTATCACGAGCCTATCATCACTCTCCTTGAAACACACCAGAATTCCATAAGGATATTGCTCGATTCTGTTAATGACCGGGATATTGCTTGGTCGCGTTCATATGCCGATTTCATTGCATTTATCACTGCCACTGTATTTCTCGCTTGTCGTAACGAATTGCCTTTAATGGCGCCGCTTTCCTATTAGACCTTGCTAATTTTCGTCCCCCATGCTCTCATAGGTTAGCATGAACGGTTACTTATAAACTTCCAATTACTCTACGTTTCGGTATGAGCTGGAGGATCAATCATCCCTTTTTGTTTTGTAATCTGTGTGTTTCCTTAAGCGGTGGAAACGGAGGCCGACCTTAGGAGCTCGATTTGCTTACAACAGTTGATTTCAAAGGAAAAAAGGCTCAGCTTTACGTGATGCTAAGACCATTTAAGCGAAATCGAGTTGGTGCTAAAAGGTTGGGTATTCCTTTGAATTTACTTCCTCAAAATACTGAGTGCAATTGCATCCATCTTTGCATGGTGTCCACCTGGATTCCCCTTGAAGCATGGGTGCGATTTTTAATCCGCCCCCTGTCCTCCGTATCGAAAGACTTTTCCCCTTTTTCGCCAAAACTGATTCCCTGTTCCTTCTGTTTTTACCACGTCCCCTCATGCTACCATAGAAGAAGAACACTACAGGATCTTCTAGAAGAATAAAGTCTCACAGAATCGAAAAAATTTCGTGGAGGAAAAACACTGAATTAACCAACGCGAAAATCTTGCAGGTGAAAGAAAACGTCATGAGGCGGTGGAAGGGTCCACAATGAAAGCAAGCTCATAATATTTGTCGAGCCTTCTGGTATGCGGAAGTATAGGATGCCTGAAGAGCACTTTACGAAATGTGATATGAGTAAAACATTGTTGAACAGGCTGAATACTCTTTAAGTGCTCAGAAAATGAGGTGATCATCCCGAAGCGCAACACTTCGTAATTGGGGGACAATACCCTACATAAGCTTTGCAAATGTGATTAATACACCTATGCTTGAAGGCGTGCATGACTCGCAGGATCCAAACGCATAAATCTGAAAGTCTTAACGGCGATTTTGGAGCGCTGCAGTTCCCAGGGAAGATTTAGTGGGAATTTTACAGCTAGAATGTGTGCTGTCATTTCTCAGAAATCAATCATATCATGTGATATCGCTATGTGGCACAATTTCGATCACTCACTGAACAACAGCCTATTAAGATCGGTTTGACCGGCATGAAAAATACCCGCAGGATGATTCAAGGGTCGACATATCTCGATGTCATCCGCAAATAATTTGCACACATTTGATAATTTGTCAGCTAAGTGACTACTAGTGATGCGATCGTACTGCACTTGTACTTAAACCAGGTATAGTACAGTATCGTACCAAAATTAAAACCGCAAGCAGAGTATATGTACAGTACAGTGTGATTTTTCGAGGGGTGGTACAAGTACAGTATCCTACCGATTTTTTGGAACATTGTTGAACAGGCTGAATACTCTTTAAGTGCTCAGAAAATGAGGTGATCATCCCGAAGCGCAACACTTCGTAATTGGGGGACAATACCCTACATAAGCTTTGCAAATGTGATTAATACACCTATGCTTGAAGGCGTGCATGACTCGCAGGATCCAAACGCATAAATCTGAAAGTCTTAACGGCGATTTTGGAGCGCTGCAGTTCCCAGGGAAGATTTAGTGGGAATTTTACAGCTAGAATGTGTGCTGTCATTTCTCAGAAATCAATCATATCATGTGATATCGCTAAGTGGCACAATTTCGATCACTCACTGAACAACAGCCTATTAAGATCGGTTTGACCGGCATGAAAAATACCCGCAGGATGATTCAAGGGTCGACATATCTCGATGTCATCCGCAAATAATTTGCACACATTTGATAATTTGTCAGCTAAGTGACTACTAGTGATGCGATCGTACTGCACTTGTACTTAAACCAGGTATAGTACAGTATCGTACCAAAATTAAAACCGCAAGCAGAGTATATGTACAGTACAGTGTGATTTTTCGAGGGGTGGTACAAGTACAGTATCCTACCGATTTTTTGGTTAAACTTCATCGTTGGTTCCCGATGCGTCGCGACAGTTAACTGATGGCGAGGAATTACTCAGTTGAGAATCTGGGATCAAACTTTTCTATCTCAGAGGTTCAACAATGTCAATTGCGGCGAAGGGTTGACATTGTTGAATATTTAAGATAGAAAAGTTGTTGAGTATCTACGTCCTCACTCGCAAGTGTTGTTATAGTGATAAGTTTTGTTACAGTTCTTAAGTTTTTGCTGTATAATTTCTTTATAAGGAGATCTAGTTCCGTATAGTAGGTTCGCGGCGTTCGTTTGTTTTGCCTTCTCTTTGATTTGTGGACGACACAAGTTTATGCTAGATTATTTTACATATCATTCATTTTGATGTGAGCAAATGTCTTCTTCGTTAAAAGACGGCATGTATTGAGCACCATCTGCGATACAGCACGTCTTACAATTGCGGATGTATGAAAACAAATGTAAGTGCGGGAAATGGAATTCACGTGCACATAGTATCTCGTGTGCATACTTTCCTCTTTTCAGTATCGTTCTGCCGCTGACATCACAAATAATGGAAGTGGATGAGCCCGAAACTGCACTTCAGCAAGGCAGATCTCATACCCTGTCTCACCCTGTGTGGCAGGTTTCTCACTTGATTTTTGTTTCCGAAATTGCGGAGCCAATAACTCCGGAGCGGATGGTCTGAACAAGGCAGGTTTGGCTCTTCTATAATCAGCAGTTAATGCTCAACCGAACAACGTATAACTGATCCTGGTCAGTTCTACAGTGACACCATCGAATCTGTCCGCTGGAAACCATGAAATCTCGATTTTTGCAATTTTGGGGGCCTTAGTTGTCAGTACCTGACGCAGATGGGGAGAAACGGATTAGCGGGTTGAGAAAATCTTGGGAAGCTCATCTCAGCTATACCTCACTTGTCCCCCTTCTTGGCTTCGGAGCTGAAATATAGGACTCCGAATATTGCGATTTCCCGATCTGATTTTTCCCGACCGTATTTTTAACGTTGTAGATTTCGAAAAAACTTTTTCTCTCCGGTTTCGTTGAAGGCGATACCATTCGACAGCGCTCGCTGAGCACATTACGAATATATATGACGCTGCTGTTTGATCCACGAGTTTCGCGGGATACTGAGTCGTAAAAGTTCAACGTGCTAAACTATCTCGTAGACATGGTTATAACATGAGAAGCGGTACAACCAGCGACGCTGCAAGCCCGTGGAAAAGCGTGTTACCCGCCGGCGCGCCACCAGCGGTGAAGTCGCGAGCCCGTGTACAGGCGTAGAAGGGTGTGCGCGTAAAACGCACCCCTATACGCCTGACCTTTCTTTTTTAAAAGGACAAGTGGGTTGCATACCAGTACCGCTGGCATGTGCCGAAAGGCGTAAAACCTACGCGGAAAGCGAGCGGCGAAGCCACGAGCACATGAACAGATGCTTCGGCAGAACGGTTGTGAGCGTGGCGGGAATGAACAAGGCGAACCTGAGTGGGGAAGGGCGCAGCCAGGGCGCGATAGGAGGCGCTGATGGTGGGTTCTACGCGCTTGAAGCCGTAACTCAACTCAAAATAAATACGTTTTAACGTTTTTTTTTTTTCAAATTATTTGGTCTTTCTTAACGAAAAGTTCCTCATTATTAAAGTAATTTCGAGTAACATGTCAGTGAGTTATAACGGGATGAGATGAGTCTTTTTGGCACTAGCTGAGAGGACAATAGTCCAGCAACTTTTTTTGAAACAGGAAAGTGTTAATGCCCTAGCAACCTTGACGGGAAATGAATTCCAACAGTTAATTAAACTGTTTATGAGCGAATTTTGGGTGATGCTTTTCATATGCTGTTTTCGTGATTGGAAGCTATGCCCATGTTCTTGTTTTACAGGAAGCAAAAAACTGTGATGGATCTATGTGAGTAAACCCGAACGAGTTTGTGTAGTGTGCATAGATTTCTTTTAGTTCCTCTCAATTCAACGGTTTCAAGATCCGTTATTTTAAAACGCCTACGACATTCTGCCCTTTTTCAACTGCATTTCTGAAAAGGGATTCTGCTAAAAAATCGTTGCATATTCTCGATACAAATTCAATCGTTCATCGATGCAAGATGCGCATATTTTTGGGACCATAACTACGCTCAAATGTATTCTTTCCTTGGCAAAACTTTTAGGTGGGTGCATGACGTATGCATGGTATGCCAGGATTTGGTAGTGGCGTACCTGTGAGATAGCTTACGCATAAGCAGATCCAACGAAATGAAGACGATGGTGAGCGAGGAAGGGTAAGGTGGAAGATGAAGAAGGGCTTGAATTATAGTCACGAATCCCTCTTCGTCCAATGGCTGCGATTTCTAAATGGAACGTTCTTGGTCTGAAGGAACTGACAGGTGCTCTTGTCACTGTTCCACTACAAGACACTTCGGATACGGGCAAACATCTTCTCCTAGTTTTCGAATTTCGTGCATGTCCTTTTTTGGCGCCTTTCACCGTAGCGAACTTCATTTCTGTGATGTCGTACGCGCGCGTATCGAACGTCTGTCCATCCACTAGTTTCGACTCGAGAACCAGAGAAGATCAGTGATGAAATTTGCCAATCGCACATTATGCCATTTCCAGAGCTTCCGAGTCACTGAATGAAAAATGAGAAATTTCCGTAAGACAAGCGCCAAAATTCCAAAGTAGTGCGCCGCACAAGCTTTGGTGGCGTGAAAATATCGCCTGGAAATGACTAAAGTGACTCTTTCACAAAGCGCGTATTCGGTCGCCAGTTGAATGGGAATTTCTGCGCGCGTTCGGTTGCCAACGTTCTCAAAGCACTTAGTTATATAAATAGCAACAACGGTCGAACTAATCTCGGAAGAAGCAATTTGAAATAAAACATTTATATGTGATCGCGTTAATGCGCGATCCATTCGTTGAGAAACCTCTTGTGGTGTTGCAAAATGCCAGTCATTTCAACGAGCTGACAACCATCGGCATCCTTCTTCTTATTAATCCATGATCAGAGGTCCGAGTTGTCGCGATGCTTCAACTTCACTCCAGGCCAGACTAAATTTCACGCTCGTTTCGACTCGTTTGCGTCCTGCAAGTGGTGGTGAGCTGAAAAATTTGTTGGTATTTGCTGCATGCGCATATCGGCTTGCAAAAGCGTTAATTATTCGACGAAGTCATTACATATATACCACGGCAATATACGAGCTGGAGGAAAGTGAAAAGTGGCAATCCGCATTAGGCAGTGCACGACAATTACTGACCATACTTATCATTGGTGAATGAGTTTTGCCTTTGTTTACGCTTACCCTTGCATATTAATTTCCGACTTTTCGATGTCTGCTTAAAATCAGATAATTTTTGCTTATTGTAATAAAATGAAGCGAAAGACCCAAAAACGAGACAGCACGTCTCAGGCCATTGATTCCATCCACAACGACTGCAAACACTACATGCATTCTCATCGTGATGGCCGCCCATGTGTCGCTGAAATGAATTAGTAATTAATTGCTCGGCTGTCATGAGAAAGCAACCGCTTTCGCAGATCACTTACAGAGGAAAAAGTTTCAGTTTCTAATTTTTTAACAGCAGTTTACCCGTAGCAGTCGTATGTTAGGGAATTTGGTAGTACGGAAATCGGTGGTTTGAAGTTATTCGATTCCATTATACGTCACTAAAAAATGATCTGCCAAAATTCTTGACAGTTACGCCGAGTGTGCAACGGAAAATGACACATCAGTAGGTTGACCTCAAAAAACAAGTTGAGCACATCAGTTGCGGTAACAAAACTTCTTATTTGGGCGCTCAAAAGTATGCGTATCGTATGGATATCAGATTTACATTTTCATGTCTGAAACGACGAAATCGGGAAGTCACTGGGAAAAGAAACGCATAAGAACAGGAAAACTCTAAGCAGCAGATTTGGAATCATTGAGAGGCCTCAACTGGTGCCTTACAGCTTTATTTTCGCTACGTTTAAGGATTAAATGAAGGATCGACCAGCAAATGTGAACGCGCAATGTCAACTGCGAAGAGCAGAATACACGTATTTGCACACATTACGCTGATGTGCAAACCGAATCGCAGCGCTCTGCATTTATCAGCAATGTTGCGATAGTCTGATTGCCGATTTATCAGCGCTGAAACAGTTCCACTGAAGCGATACAACAGTTGAAAGCAGCATTCATTTGATTGCAAAAACAGCCAACATGATTTGTTTCGCCCCAACCAGCATTAAAAATATCACGGTAACGGCCTCGACCCATCGTCAGTGTGGTGAGTTCGGGCACTTTTAAATATTGCATGACCGTTGATCTCTTTTTCCTTTTGAATTAAGATCGCTGTGAAAAAGACAGAAACACACCCTCGGTGCAACAGATGCATTATTCTTGTGAATGAGGTTGGGACAAAGCAGGCAGCGCTGTGCAAACACCATACACGCATATCAACAATAAAACAAAGCTATGCGTATGCGTAATTAGAAACTGCACAAAAACGCAGTAAATCCTACTCAAGTGAACGCCATCGGAAAAGAGTGGCGCATGCACGAGTTCTCCTCTGCATGTCATCGTACCAAATTTTGCCTGGCAATAAACGTTTTAGTTGCACAATATTTTAACTCTACCAAGCCACACGTTAATAAAAATGAGAGGGCTGCTCTGCGAGCTGCGATAACAAAAAATCGCTACCAGTCAACTGCAAAAAGCAGTAACGTACCAGTTTGGTGTTACTTTCATTTCAGCAAGCGATCATTTCACATGCAAATATATAGGGACGGACGTGCTTTTCTAGTCATGGTATAATTCACCAGCTCATATGCTAAATGCTCCGTAATTGAAGTGTAGTAGTCACGCCACATAACAATTCGTAAGCGTAGACCTCACGCAGAGCGGTTATGTTTAAGATACACGTCTCACGCGTAAAACACGCATTAATGAACGCTCGTGTAAGACGCGGATTACATGAAAATACTTGACTTATTACAGCTACAGTTGTCTGCCTATACTTGTATGACTTAAGCCACCGATACATTACCGGCGTAGAGTCAGAATGGAGGTATCTGCCTACTGACACCCGCATGCTCACACAACATCGAATACTGCAGTGATCACATCGGAGCTAAGAGTATTCGACATTGTTCCTGCTTCTTTAAGAAAATTTTGACAATAAGTTGTTAGTCTCTTTTAATTTCGTTCCGACGTTCCTTTTAATTCCCTTTCTAATTCCTTGAAGATCCTACTTTCACACAGCGGTTTCATGGTTCGCATGCGGATATTAACTTTTTCCGGTTGCCCATAAAGCTTCTCTTTCGACTAAAAAAACATCGATTCAGAGAAATGTTTATTATGTGACTTGAGAATAAGTGAGACTCACAATGCCACACATATTGCAGAAATTGAGTGACCATTAGCGCATCTGCATTGGCCAAATGAGCATTTGCAAGAATTAGTGCAATTGCGCAACGCGGTCCAAATACGATTATGCATAATGCTGAAAGCGTATAGAGCAAAGAAGGAGGAGACGAAACGTAGTTTTGAAGGTGAAACAAGTGGTACCATTGGGTAGCAGCAGACCACGTGTGGATAAACATCAACGAGAATTAGCAATAGAAGATGTATAAAACGCGTGAACCTGAGATGCACGGAAGCACATGGTCGATTAGGAAGAAGGATTGGCCGTACTGAGCTATATCATGGGAAGATGAGACCATTCATAGCGTTACAACGCTGTGAAGATAACACTACCGGTGAGAAGACGCATCCGCACCCAACATTTTTTATTTGGTCAAAAATTTTGAAAACCTTAACTCAGAAACTCACGCCACAGTTCTGAGGCGTACTATAATTTTCAGAAGCCTGCAAATGTTGCTGCCACAAATTCAGTACCCGTCAGTGACGATATTACAAATGGGTAGAGGAGAGTCGTTTAAAATCTTCGTAGGCAATGGAAGTTTCACAGCAGAAAACTGTAAACACGTCCAGGAGAAGTCAAACGGTATTAGTGCAGCAGGGAACGGAACGTAGACGGGCAGGATCGCGCATTGTACCGTTCATGGGTTGGCGCCCGGTTCGAGTGCAGTGCTCCGATCACACACTTCAAGAATGGCACGTCCCTCCACCTCTGACATACTCACTTGTTTCAGCACCTGAAATCAGTTCCTAACTATGCAACTTATGGGGATATTTTTTGACCAGTTGGTAAATATCGCAGTCAGTAATCACTGCCCCTTCACGGCTGCGTCGGGTGTGAATTCAGCTCGATTCTCTCGAAGTGAGTGGTTTCTAGGGAATTCGAGGAAATTCAAATTCTTGGCGCCTTGGCACCCTTCGAAACTCGGAAGCGTACGATGTGTGGCATGCGGTCGCGCGTGTCTCGTACTTTCGAGCCGTTGTTAAGGTCCAAGCCCCAGACATCCCAGAACCCTCGGCGACCTCCAAGGTGGAAGATAAAAGGGTTCGAGGCTATCGAAGTTCAGGGTTAAGGGGAAAGAAGTGGGCAAAAAAACTACCCCACATCATAAGTGGGCAAAAAAACTACTCCACATCATAGCGCTCCTCGAACGCTTTGAACGAGACCTATACTGAGAGTATTTCTTTAACACCTACAAATACGGAGACTCCGCTAAAGGAACTATCGCTGTTATATGCTTTATCCTTTGATCCCTGGTCAGATGAACACCAAACAAACCGATCCACACACAAATGGAAAACTTCGTATGCACTGACATCAAATGTCGGAAATAATCGTCTAAAACATTGAACCGAACGGATTATAAGGGATTACGGAAGGTAAAGCCAACTAAACATATCATGATGCTCGCTTATTCTTGTTCATCTGGGGCTTTCATGGAGATGTGGTGATGGCGACCCCTATCTGCAGTTCACTGGCCTCGCTGTCTAACCCTTGTGCATATTCAAATTTGCAGAAACGGAATGACCGTCCGTGCACTCGCCTTCTCGAATTGGGTGATTTCAACTCGCAGCGCATAAAAGCCGCTGACGTAAAATTTGATCTTTTCAGCTTGGGACAACGTGCACATTCTTAGCACATTGGTTTCATGCGTCTTTACACATCTGAAACGCTATTACACTTCGTTGCACCATTTTCGTAAAATTCTGCTTCGAATCGCAGAAACGCATGTCGCTGCTACCACCTGACATGGGCTGCAGTTTGTTCTCGTTAGTTATTTTTGTAAACACTTTAGAGGCTGAAGCTTCATTTGCGATATGATACAATCGCTGTGAAGGAAACTCACAGTGGTACCCCTAAATCATGGCGACATATCAGTGCAAACAACGCATACAAATCACAAGCAGCCAAATTAACAGTATACCTGAGAAGCCTGGTTAACAGGATAGACTCTGTAACCGGGTGCGTCGATCTGACCAGCGGCGATCAAAGCTACCAAATTCTTAAGTTGTTCAGTCGATCCCATTCTTAGCACATTGGTTTCATGCGTCCTTACACATCTGAAACGCTATTACACTTCGTTGCACCATTTTCGTAAAATTCTGCTTCGAATCGCAGAAACGCATGTCGCTGCTACCACCTGACATGGGCTGCAGTTTGTTCTCGTTAGTTATTTTTGTAAACACTTTAGAGGCTGAAGCTTCATTTGCGATATGATACAATCGCTGTGAAGGAAACTCACAGTGGTACCCCTAAATCATGGCGACATATCAGTGCAAACAACGCATACAAATCACAAGCAGCCAAATTAACAGTATACCTGAGAAGCCTGGTTAACAGGATAGACTCTGTAACCGGGTGCGTCGATCTGACCAGCGGCGATCAAAGCTACCAAATTCTTAAGTTGTTCAGTCGATCCACGCGTTATACCCATTACCGCAAGATGGCGACGAGCCAGCACCTTGATAGGCAGTTGGACGTACACTGAACAGTTTAGTTACTGCTGAAAGGCGGAAAACAACAGCGCTGTAGTACTTCACGCGACAAGTCAACGACCAGGAACACTTCACAAGGAGGGCCGATGAAGTCAACAGACGGGAAGGGTTGGCAATGGCTGACTGCATTTTCAATCATTCTCCACCACTGCTGCATCTTCGCCATTCCCGCGAGATGTGGCAGAACCAAATTACGTGTTGCTCAGACGATTTATTTATTACGTGAGCTAGACAAACACCTCATCAGGACACTTCACGTAGCGTGTGATGGTGCGCGGCGAAGTTACGAAATCGAACACCACTTGCAAACCCGTTGCGACATCGTTCGTTCGCATTATCAGATACTCTTCGAAATCTGGATTAATCATTTAGTTCACCGCCATGCCTGACACATTATCCCAAATGAGAGCAGTTTTGAGTGGAAATGTTGGAGATAATCAAGTATGCCGAGCAAGAGTAACTGTTTCTTGAGCTGAACCCTTTAACATCGTCAACAGGTACATAAATCAACAAAAAATCGCTCGAGCTGTTCTCTTTCCAAGCCACGCGTGGTGTACTAAGCTCGCTCTGCGTGCCGCACTTTTCGTTCATGAGATTCTCTGTGTTCACTTCGGGCTTTGTGCGTCGTACATCAGCTTCTCCTGATAACCTTCACCAAATAATGATCCACGTGGAAGCAAGAAGCAATTGGATCCGTGTGGTGAGCACAGTCCGCATAACAGGCAACCCTGTTCAGAGAACAGTAACGACCGTAACAAGCGATAAACACACAACCAAGGCATAAGATAAAACTCACCATTTTGACTATTTCATCAAAAAAACTGACCAGAGTAGTCCCACTGCACAACAACGTCCTCGCCATTTCTCTGGCGAGGCGCAAATGCTCCTCACGGGCATCAGCCACAGTAATCTGAAACGTCCTTCAGGAGAGAAGTGAATGCGAAAACGGATTTTGTCGAGTGGGCAGCAAAACCAGCAAAAGCTAACAGCTGAGCTTAGGGCAGAGAAAAATCACCAAGTCGAAGCCATATCAACAGTTCCCGCTGTGTGCTCAACGGACCTACCACATTAACAGCCAAACCGCTGAACTTCGAGTAAGCTACGGCGATTTTTCGAAGCTCCTCCTTCAAAGATGAGTAGGAAGTAGCTCGAAAGTGATGACGGTTGTTGTCTACATAAATATCACAATCAACAAGTGATGAGCGACCAAAGGCGCTTGAATGTTTCACAAAAAACATTGAAATGAAAAAAAAACTGGGAGAAAAAGATCATTTTACCTCGATTTTGCCGTCCCGTTGTCTCGTGAAGAAGCGTTTCGCGAGTTTGAGCCGCCACAGACTGGGACCGCCTGCACCAACAGTTTAAAATGTTGCAAAGACCTTTTATCTACGAATAAGCTTCCATGATCGGTCTCGCCTGCAAAGGCTAACATTGATGATTGTTTCTTTTTGAAACATATGGTGCAAATGAATTCGAAGTGTGATAACGGCGCGAGCCAGTCCAAATTCCCTCCTTCAGGAGATCGGGAGAGGGAACCTCGATGTGTTAAAAATTTTCCAAGTCCAAGAAAGTAGAGTGTGCGCGTTTTTGTGGACCGAACAGCATCCGCGACACTTTCCGGTGCTTCGATCAATTTTCATGCAGCTCCTCGCAGAACAGGGGACGTCTCGCTAGATTCGTGACCGGCCGAGAGAAACCTTTTGAGAACATTCAGTAACAGTGGAATTTGTGCGCAAAACAGGGAATCCGCGTACAGATATCAGCTGAATCCACGGCCGACTGCGCGCTGCATTCTTAAAATTGATCTGACATGACCCGATGGAGGTCACAGATGTGAGCATAAACGTGAGGCTAATATCTGTTTCCATTTTTCGGGGGTAACTGGGCTGAGACTGAGTTCAGCTTGGCCTGATCATTTTCCCGTAGCAGAGTTCTTTGATTATCCCAACCGCCTCAGCCCTCTCGCCAACCCCTCCCCCCTTTAACTTGTTCGTCCAGCTTCTCCATCCTCTCACAGTATTACAGCACCGTCGCTCATTTTATTCTGACAGTACTGGTTACCAAATGAAGCACTGAAGAGCGCTTCCGTATCTGCTCACTCATCTTATGATGGTATGCATACTAAGGCATAATTTCCTGAAAGGGAATAGAACGAAAACTTTGCGCCCTAATGTCATATGCCTATAATTTTTGGTGAAAAAAAGGCAAGCGATTCCTATATACTACTGGGGGATTGGAATGGAGGGGGGGGGGATTTTTAGGAAAGAAACTACGAAACTTGCAAAAAGGGCGTCTGGCATGCAAATTGGTATAGATATGAGCATGAAGAAGTAGAGGAGGAAAGGAAGACTGGAAGGAACTCTTCTGCAACAGTGGCATTCGAGGAGGTAGAACGAAAAAGGCTGATCGGTTCTGAGCTAGATGAACTGCTGTCCACAAAGACTGATGCTCAAAGAGCGGCTCCGATTGAAGGATTTCTTATATTAATAGAAGCAAGCAGCTGCCTTCAGTGTTTTCCTTATCCTAAGAGACTAAAGGCAACTCACTGGGAAGGGGATATGTATGCTACAGGTCACGTTAAAGTTAGTCAAGAGTACAATGGAACAACCTGCTTTGAGCTGAATCTTTTGTTTAGTCGAAAGGCGAGAACTGCCTTCACAACACGTAATTCGTTCATGGTAACAAAGCTTCTTAACTTGGCAGAGAAAGGAAAAACGGCCAGCAAGCAATCGAACAACACTGCCTGAATTGCGGCACAGCATAGCTCTCGCACCACGGCTTCCGCAGGAAGGAGCGACTTGGGTAGGGGTAGGATGAAAAAAGTGATTGACTCCTCGCACCTTCCATTTTTCATGATTTCCATTGTAGTGTGCGAAACCGATATCTACTACTTGTCACTGTGCCCTACTACCTTTCGTAGGCCGTTCCTTGGAAAGATTATTTGCATAACAAGCACCAAGTACATTTTATGAGTTGTATGCAAATAAATCTGAAATATCTGAAAACGACCGAACGAAAAAGCATCAACATTTGTAACCTTAGTTTAGAGATATCTCTCGGATTGAGCTATCTACGCTGCAATCATAACTCATTGTTCCCGTGGTACACAATAGCAAGCACGACGCCTCCAGCTGCTAGCTGATAGCCATGCTCAGTTCGGATTGCCACACTGGATGACAACCAGATAGCTCTCAAACGTTGTCACTAATCATAAGATTGAACTCGGATTGGTTTGCGTCGTCGCCGAAAGTTTCGATCACACCCGATTTAAATAACCTGGGAGAGTATACCCCAGTGGACTGCAGTTGAACTGCCCGTTCATTAATATTTCGTTGTTAACGCGACAGAAGCAAGATGATTACGAAACGGAAGCCAGTGAAGGATGTCACTGATTAAACTTCCCCATATGGATTTTAAAAAACGGCCTCAGCGTTCAGGCAGATCGTTGTCCGACATTTGAATGTTTTTTCCCGGTCGGCTATTTTCCTGCTGGTGCCACGTGCTGATGTATTTCGGAAACCCAGTGAAGCGATTTTTTAAATGGGAGCTCGTAACCAAACATGAAATCATTTGGAAGCATCGTAGTGATAGGGATTTCGTGGCTCGACAGAAAAACAACCAATTCAACCGACAGTATCAGTCATCAAGAATATAACAACTCCATGTATGATGGTGATCTGAGAGACTAATCAGCGGTAACATTACGGATACTAATTCTCTTACGTCAATCGTAAGTTATATGTTTACTAAGCGCCGATATGGAACGATGAGCGAAAGAGAAAACAGTGAAATGATCGCAAAACCGTGACGTGCTTTCTTATGCATATGGACCCTTCGCGGGCTGGAAAAGCATAAGTATTTCACCTTTTATGTCGGTCGCATTATGTTATAAAGTAAGGAAATGACGTGAAAACAAGGTTTCGTTGACCCTCATAGAAAATCGGCTCCCCTGCACCTTCATCGCTCCGTAAATGAGCTCTGTTATGGCACAACAGGGCTTTTGACGCATGCGATAGGGAAAGCTACGATATCGCTGATTTGGGTACAACCAACTCACGTTCATTACATTAGATGAATCGTTCAGGAACATTCACAGCCCGTGTCAAGGCATGCGAATGGACTTGGACTGGACGGAACTGATGTTGCAGTCCAATTATCGCTCACGTAGCGAATCAGCCGTTAACGCAACCATACTTTCATTTCTTCTTTCCAGCCGCCGCAGCAGCATAACATTATGAATTACTTTCTATATCTGGGAAGGATGGGAGAGAGGTGGGGGTTGGCGGAAAGTGGGAAGGAGAGGGGTAGGTTGGGTTGAGGCCTCTCCAGGGCGTTCCAGGACAGTTCTGCATTCAAAAACTTGGTAGTAGAAAGGATGACTTCTCGACAGAGATGAATCCAGAGGATTTTCCGTTTTCGTGATCGAGCTTGAAGTAGCGTGGGCAGTGCATAAACAGATAAACAGGCGCAGGAAACGTGAAAAAGGACACCTCCTCTTGAAGGAAATGCAGGCAGTGACCTTTACTCACATGTGAATCTTCGCTGCTACCATGCGCGCACCGCTCGCAATTCGCCCGCAACAAGTTACACCTAGGTGAGACACACTATGCTTTATTTCACTGCCACGATGGTACGGTTCCTCTGACTCACATGCTGTGGAGCAGCTTTTGTGATTCTATACGCAGTAGTTGAAACTGGCATCATTTCAAAGGCATGCAACATGACCTATCTGTTGACTTCCTGGGCGATTAGCAAAATTTCGTACCCTCTTCGTTTTTTGTGTCTTTCATTTCGTGTAACGGACACTTCGGATGATGGCATAGTTCCATTTCGCAATTACGGCGTTAATATATTCGATAAGGGTGAATGAAACATACAAAACATCTCTAACGCAGTTGCACTAAACCATTCTGTACTTTATCGTTGTTTACCTGTGAAGAGAGAAGTGTCTTTAATTTCGTTCGTAATCCTCGCCCGTCTCATGCTTACGACCTCAGTATCTGTCAGGCAAACTCCCGCTAGCACACCTATAACATGGCCAACGTTTCTTAGACGAAAAGCGAACAGCAAAGCGTTAAGAGGACTCCATTAATGACAGAGTTTATTGAGATCGTGTGTCACAATTGAGCAGGCTGTGTTTGTCCAGGACGTCTTTTTTAAAAGAATTTTCGTGCTTAGAATGTCATACGCCTCTTCGCGAATATATACTCGTAGTGGACGGTTCAACCGCTTAAGTAGGGATCTGACTGTCTGGCTAGACGACGCTGTTAGTCAGATAGCTTGCCTAGAAAGTGTTGGCAGTTCCTGGTCTATAAGACTATGTGACAGCAACGGCTTTAGGAAGTCGGAAAAGCAAGGCATGTCTTATGAGCAGCACGAGACATATGTGAAATAGAACATTTGCAAACGAGACGTCAGGCATGCCTCCATATATGCGCATTAAAATTTTTTGCAATTTGTGATGGAAGTGTAAGACGACGTGAGGACTAATAAACAGTCATTGGAATTTCTATCAAGATGCTGATTACGTAGGGAGTAACCGTGCGAACGCAGAGATGGAAGACAAGGTTTTTGCTCAACAGTGGTCTATTAGCAAGCTTTCCTTCAGCCTACTACGCACTGCACTAATGTACTGAATTTTGAATCGTAATTTGTAGGGCACACCAAGCGACGCGACGTCCTTCGACGGCGAGGCGTTTATTAGCAATGGCCTCCATTCGAAAGGAATGTTATCGAAACGGAGGTACAGATCTCTAAGGATGCCTTACCCAAAATTCTTTTACGATTGGATTCATAAACACTCCCATAGTTTGGACTTGCAGGTTGTCACCCCTCCGTTCCCCCCACACTCAAGCCCTCTCCCTACCTAGTGGGATGGGTGCAAGCGGAGAGCGTGTGTCTCGCCGTGCTGAAATCATATCGGGATTTCGGTTCCATTCGACCCAAAAGTGAAGTTTCGGTGCTAACTCATGGCTGTTAACACCTCGTCTCGCCACTCGCCTCTCGTCCCTTCTCTCCCTTCCCAACTCGATCTTCACCTCCACCGCTATCTCAGCGCTGACTGAGCGGAACGCCCAATTCGCAAGTGCCATGGCCCCATTTTAGTTCTGTGTGGTTTCATTCGATGGTTGAAATGGAGTGGTAGAAGTCACTGAAACAGCTGATGGAGTGGCGCGGAGCAATGAAGGAGTTAGGGTAAGACCTTCTCTACAACATTCTACATCTGTGCTCATAAGTTTTAAGTAAGAAAGAGCACATCTGTAGCTCAAGACAAATTCAACGAGCCTTCAGTATGAAAGTTACGGCAGTTGCAATATACACACGGAAAAAACATCGCACGCAAACACGTGGAGAATTTGACAATTAAGATTATTTCCCAACGGTCCAAGAAATTTCTGACAACGGCATACAACGGCTCAAGAGCTGGGGGAGAGTAGCAAAGGTGCTAATCAGCTCCACTATACTCCAATGCTCATAATTAAGTTTTTGTCATCCTTCGTTCTGAATCGCCTTCTTATCAGTTCCCTTTCTCAGATATAATTGTCACTCTTCGTCTGGAATCTGGTCCGACTATCACATGAAAACGGACCACGCAATAAATGCGAACCTTGATACGCGCACCTTTCGCGGGTACATCTGGAATAGATTCCTCGTCGAAGAAGTGCACATTCTTGTGATCTTTCGGAGATCCAAGAGTAATACGTCGATTCTTCGCAACTCCGGCCATCAACCGCAACCGGTAGTCGGCTCATTAACATCCCCACGCATATCATGTACCAGATCACTTTTGATGCTTAATAAGACAACCGTTATCGTCACAGTTTCGCACTTGTTTCAGATGCATTCTAAATGAACACGAAGAAACGTCGCAAGTACCGTTTCATGGACTTCCTACTGAAAACTGAGGATTTTCCAAATCCACAGCCGTAATCGCTCTTTTGGACAAGCGAAGGAAGGTTGACAGAGAAAATTTAAACCGCGCTCTTCCCGACTGGGGTGGTTTGATTTCTCCTTCATATACTTCTGACGGACGGTCTTATACACAGCTCAATCGATAACTTCGATCGTGTGCCGAATTTAAACACGAAATTTGGATGGTTGGTATGGATGCTGAGCTAATTTACATGTACATGTCTTATGAGCAGCACGAGACATATGTGAAATAGAACATTTGCAAACGAGACGTCAGGCATGCCTCCATATATGCGCATTAAAATTTTTTGCAATTTGTGATGGAAGTGTAAGACGACGTGAGGACTAATAAACAGTCATTGGAATTATCGTTAAGATTTTGGACTAATTATTTGGAATAATTGGAATTGAGGACTAATAAACAGTCATTGGAATTTCTATCGTTAAGATGCGGATTACGTAGGGAGTAACCGTGCGAACGCAGAGATGGAAGACAAGGTTTTTGCTCAACAGTGGTCTATTAGCAAGCTTTCCTTCAGCCTACTACGCACTGCACTAATGTACTGAATTTTGAATCGTAATTTGTAGGGCACACCAAGCGACGCGACGTCCTTCGACGGCGAGGCGTTTATTAGCAATGGCCTCCATTCGAAAGGAATGTTATCGAAACGGAGGTACAGATCTCTAAGGATGCCTTACCCAAAATTCTTTTACGATTGGATTCATAAACACTCCCATAGTTTGGACTTGCAGGTTGTCACCCCTCCGTTCCCCCCACACTCAAGCCCTCTCCCTACCTAGTGGGATGGGTGCAAGCGGAGAGCGTGTGTCTCGCCGTGCTGAAATCATATCGGGATTTCGGTTCCATTCGACCCAAAAGTGAAGTTTCGGTGCTAACTCATGGCTGTTAACACCTCGTCTCGCCACTCGCCTCTCGTCCCTTCTCTCCCTTCCCAACTCGATCTTCACCTCCACCGCTATCTCAGCGCTGACTGAGCGGAACGCCCAATTCGCAAGTGCCATGGCCCCATTTTAGTTCTGTGTGGTTTCATTCGATGGTTGAAATGGAGTGGTAGAAGTCACTGAAACAGCTGATGGAGTGGCGCGGAGCAATGAAGGAGTTAGGGTAAGACCTCCTCTACAACATTCTACATCTGTGCTCATAAGTTTTAAGTAAGAAAGAGCACATCTGTAGCTCAAGACAAATTCAACGAGCCTTCAGTATGAAAGTTACGGCAGTTGCAATATACACACGGAAAAAACATCGCACGCAAACACGTGGAGAATTTGACAATTAAGATTATTTCCCAACGGTCCAAGAAATTTCTGACAACGGCATACAACGGCTCAAGAGCTGGGGGAGAGTAGCAAAGGTGCTAATCAGCTCCACTATACTCCAATGCTCATAATTAAGTTTTTGTCATCCTTCGTTCTGAATCGCCTTCTTATCAGTTCCCTTTCTCAGATATAATTGTCACTCTTCGTCTGGAATCTGGTCCGACTATCACATGAAAACGGACCACGCAATAAATGCGAACCTTGATACGCGCACCTTTCGCGGGTACATCTGGAATAGATTCCTCGTCGAAGAAGTGCACATTCTTGTGATCTTTCGGAGATCCAAGAGTAATACGTCGATTCTTCGCAACTCCGGCCATCAACCGCAACCGGTAGTCGGCTCATTAACATCCCCACGCATATCATGTACCAGATCACTTTTGATGCTTAATAAGACAACCGTTATCGTCACAGTTTCGCACTTGTTTCAGATGCATTCTAAATGAACACGAAGAAACGTCGCAAGTACCGTTTCATGGACTTCCTACTGAAAACTGAGGATTTTCCAAATCCACAGCCGTAATCGCTCTTTTGGACAAGCGAAGGAAGGTTGACAGAGAAAATTTAAACCGCGCTCTTCCCGACTGGGGTGGTTTGATTTCTCCTTCATATACTTCTGACGGACGGTCTTATACACAGCTCAATCGATAACTTCGATCGTGTGCCGAATTTAAACACGAAATTTGGATGGTTGGTATGGATGCTGAGCTAATTTACATGTATGGCAAAAGCACTTCGTTTAAGAGTGTACAGTCGCATTACAGCTCTTCACCATGCACTTCGATTTCCAACAATCAACAGATGGTCGCTAAGCTAAATCAGTATCTGGCAGATATGCTTTTGTACCCTCTCCTGCCAAGCCATTGAACTTCCCACCAGTTGCATCCTCCGCGGACTGTTTTCGAAATCGTTGAATCAAACAGAAACTTTCCTTCTCCTTCTTCTCATCAGTATATCGACCCCATCCTATCAATATCGCACGTGTCATCAAAACACCCTCCACATATCAAGATGCCGTTCACTCTGTAAGCTCGGGTAGCCCGAAAACCATGGAATTCCTGCGTCCAACTGACAAGGCCAAAGCCCGCAACAGTCGAAGGATAGCCGAACTCACTGCTGGGTATCCCTGCAAACAAAAGAAATGAAATTCATGAGACCAAGGCGCAAAGTTAACAAGAAATCTGCATAAAAAGCGGAACAAAAAGTTTTCTTTGGAAAAAAATTCAGATTTAATACCGAACGAACTTTGGTTGTAATCTGCCAGTTTCCCCTAGCACAATTCGGCGACCTCCCCCAAGAACTCACAGACTTTCATTGAAGCTCTTCACTCATCCATTGTGAGGCATTTTGAAAAATAACTGACGGCTCTTGGGAACGAAAAGGAGCATTCTTAAAACTGCCTGACGCCATCTGTTCAGAAAACAGAAAAGAAGGAAAAAGAGACAAAAGAAACGGAGAAGAAAAGATTAATAGTTTCTGGTAAGTTTTTACGTTCTTGATGGGAGGTTTTTTTGCGAAAGCGTATGTATGGACAGGCTTTTGGGTTCTTAGGACATTTTTGGGTTTTATTTCCCGCAGTATGCTCTTTGAATATTATTATGCAGCTAATCGGGTGGCTAGGCAAACGCGTGCACGAGCAAGTGCAGGTGCCCCCGAATTGTTTTTAACTTCACAGATGCACCCCGCGACGATGCGTGAAATAACGAAAGGTACTACTGCTGATGAAGTCCCGCACTCTACTCCTTCGACCGTAGGAACAGGTTACTGGGACGGTAAATTTCCGTTGAACTCTCTGGGTGCTTATAGGTGTACATGTGTGCGCGCGTAGTGCATACGCACTTTACTCTATGCGGCCGAATCTGCAATTGCTTATGTGTTTTTGTTTTAGCCATGTGCACATGTCTGTGCGTGCACGCGCGTTTACTTTGGAGCTTGCATGGATGCGCGTGCGCTTGTGTCTATGCCGTATATACGTGGTCGTACGCGCGCGTGCAATAGTGCGTATATAGATGGGAGTACGCATGTGCTTCAGTGCATGTTGAGCGTACGCGTGCGTCTACGTGCTCGTGTTTTAATGCTTGTGCAGATGGGCTTATGCGCGTGTGTATATGCGTGATGGTCGCTGTCTGTTCGTGCGTGCCCTTATGCGTGCGTGAGTGCGACTTCATTTTCTGACATATCACAACAAGCGAGCGCTCGTCCAATTCACCTTGAGCCAAAGGAGGTGGTCTTTCCCACTCATATCTTTTATAAGATCGATCTAGAGCCTTTGTTGTTTCCTCTTAGTTGCTTCGGACGTTTTTGCTGGACGGGGGAGTTGAAGCAACGGCCAAGAATGCTATCATATTTGCAGCGGGAATAATTACGCGGCCGGTTGACTAAGTGGAAATGGTGAGGAAACGAACGTATTACTGGACGGTCAGTTGCGTAAAATTCAAAAGCATTATTAAATCCCCACAGTCGAAGGATCTTGCTTGCTTTGAGACCCTCGGAATGAAAACACTACATGGTTTTGTATCACTGAGCGTTAGGGGTATGCAAATGTGTCTTGAATGGCTTCGTTTGCACGGCTTGTATAACCGTAGGCAACGATTATGCCCACTATATAAGTTTTACTTGCAAGATGCTCTCAAACATGTAAAGTTTTCGGCGAAAACTGCTATAAGTAGTCGCTCGCAGGAAATAAGATCATCATACAGTTTTTTGCGAGTCGCATTCTCCTAAGCTCGGGGATGGTGTTTGGACGGTACAAGTTTCTTACTTTTTAATTCCTTTTTCAGTAAACATTCCGACGGTTAGTGGAATTTTCAAGATTCTTTTATTGTTAAAATGAGTGTTTAGAATGGGAGGAGAGGATGGAGGGGGACGGGAGGGGCAAGATATAGGAAGAGTAAGGAGGACGGAGAGGAAAGAATCCGCCCAAAGACTTCTCAGTCAGCGAGAGATAATGCGAAGAAGAAGAGGAAGAAGAAAAATCAAATTAAAACCGTAACAGACTAGCAAGATTCGCAAACTCCTTGGCTCATACAAAACCGTTCGAATTTCCGCGAATATTTTACTAAACAAAAATTAGAAAGGTCTTTGTTACCATACCTTTTTCTCCTCTCCTCTTCCCCCTCCCCATCACTCTCGTCCTCAACTGATACTCATGGTTAAAATTCATGTCCATATAGGGTAGTGCTCAGCGATATACAAATTTTACCACGGCACATTGTTATAAACTAATAGAAAGAGCCAAAATGCAAGTGCAAAAATGAGCAATACGGAGAGAATCTGGTAAAATCTGTTTGTATGGGTGAAAGGCAAAGTTACTATCGTTCGTAAAGCAAAATTTTGGCGCTTAACATCGTCACTGGTGTCACTGGACCATATTCTGAGCAAATTCAGCGTGTAAGAGCTTTGAGAATTAGATGAGAAGTGAACGTATGTTCGTCTGTACATGAGCATCACCCGCGTCGACCGTAACCCCATGGGTCACAGTCGGAGTGCAATCTGGATGAGAAGGACAAGGCGCCTAGCAGGGAAGACGTCGCGACAGCTACAACAATCCTGAAATGGAGCTCATAAGTATCGCCGCTGCATCGTAATCATACATTAACCCCCTTCCCCTCCAACCATTTTGCGATTTTTTTGCGCACTATGATTTTCGAACTGTCCTTTGCGGATCAAAAATTTTCAGGCCAATTCTGCTGATCACCGTGCAATTTCCAGTGTGCAATTTCCCCTTCCAAAGTATTCGGTTTTGCATGGGGTGGAGGGGAGGAAGGCACAGGAGGAAGGGTGTGTGTGGAGAGTCATGCTGCCTTATGATCAATGAGACCGACCATATAAAGCGACTAGTGTTGTGTCAGACTGTGTCCGTTGGTTTCCCATCTACGGTACCGCACTGTTGGAAGTGCCGAACGACTCAAACGGCGCATGTTTCGCACTACTCAACCTTTGCATTTCGCTTTCATGCCAAAAGTGCAATTATTTCCATCATGAGGTGCTGAAGCGCGACGCTTGTTTCACTACTGACTTGCGAACTTTTTGAGCATTTCTTGTGCGATACGAGCTAGTAATGGTTGAGCTGCTAAATCATTCTGACCGTGTACCAAAAAAATGAACTATCAGCAAGCTCAGGCGAGCGCAGCAGAATGCAACTAAAGTGTTCAAATTACATGAATTTCCTGGTTGTTTAAGGAACAATTCAGCGAATATGACACTGTCGGCACAAAAAAATTCTAGCTACAGACAACCTAGTTTTACCAGATTTACGTTTTCAAATTTGTATCTGTCTACCCGGCAGCTCCAGCTCGCGAGTGGTGCAGCGACGAAATGTTGTACTATTCCCCGGGACCGCTAATAAATTCCCCTTTAATGAAAAGAGGAATTTATCAGCGCATGAAAGTACTGAAATTTTTGCACAGTTCAACCTGTAGGGCTGCATATTTTAACTGCCAGACCGCTGAAAAAGGAATCTGTGACGTAGATTTATAATCGAGAGCACATCAGCTAAAATATGAATTTTTAGCAGGCAGACCATGAAACCCGCTGGTCTAATGGATGCTGTGCAATATTTGAAAAATGTATAGTTTTTTTAAAGCAGAAATTCGCCAACCACCGTTTAAAGAAGAATTCTTCTTCTTACACCAGATGAACCATTTCATCCGCTAATAACAGTGATGTTATCGATAACCCATCATGTTTTCTACGGAAGTCGATGATAACACAAAACCAAGAAATATGCTTGATGTGTATTGTTCTCCTTTTATGCACGAATAACGCTCGCAGAAACAAACCCACATAGCGCGAAACCGTGTCTTAATAGCCATAAAGGGAAACACGGGAGCGAAATGCAGATGGCACGAAACTGTCTCACAAAGGCCAATGTCTGCTGGGGTCCGTTCACGCGTGTTGATGACTTCGCCAGCCGATTTGTGCTGTTTTGCAAGAAGGGCAGATTTTGCAACTGCACAGGTACGCCGTTCGTTACAGATGACTGGGAGAAACCACAACGCTTGACGCTGGCGACCTGAAAAGTTCGGAATTAGTTTTGGCAAGATTTATTATAAATATATTTCTTGTCGAAGATAGCGCACACAGTTGATCGAGGGCGATTTATTTGATAAACGATCAGGGCACAATAATCGATGAATAATATGCAGCGACCCAGGTTTGAGGGGAATATCGTTACGTTTGAAAATATCATCTGTGAGTGCGCGAATACCGATCGTCTGTCACCATCTTTTCGTAATTTTCCGAAATTTCGCTTCTTCGACAGGCTCCAACTCAAACTTGGGTAATTAAACCTCTTGCATTTTATTTGTACGTAAGGCGCAAGGAACAATGCAGCCACAATCGCATTACGAACGATCAAAACAGAAATAATACTTCAGCATCGTGGAATAACCTATCAATATCTCGTAGCCGTAAACCTATAAGAACAAAACATTAATGTGTTATACTCGTAACCTAGTAAACTCTTCTACGTATCTTAGCAAAGCACAAATGTAAATTGGAATTAATGGAAATTTTGCTCGTACGTTGATCTGTCGTCGGTAATGAGGGCGTCAGCGATTAACACCAAGCGAAATTCATTGAAGCTTGGGCAGCAGCTCTCCTTATTTATACCTTTCTCCCTGTGCTGCCCTATCTTCTCGCAGATGCGATGGAAAGCCTTTTGATAGGCACTGCTTCATTCATGCCGAATGTTCTTTCTTTCTCACGCAGGCGCAATACAAGGGATGTACTTTCTTCTCGCAGATGCGATGCATACAAGGGATTTACTATCTTCTCGCAGATGCGATGGAAAGCCTTTTGATAGGCATTGCTTCATTTAGATCGAAGAGCCTTTGACAAGTGTTGCTCTTTTTCGTTTAGATTGAGCGAACCGACTATTTTCTGCAGAGATTTTCTGCAGAATTTTTCTGCAGAATAAATTACGCCTACATTTCGAGTGAAATATCTTGCACTCGCGGTTTCGCGACATTTCTCTTAAATCCTTAAGAGTTTTGAATAAACATCGGTTGTTGGGCGAGAATATACGTATGTGGCCCTTACGCAAATCATAGCACTTAACGACAACGTTTCAACATGATTTGGTTCACAGCACGAGTCCAAAGAACTCCATACAAAGGAAATTAGAGTAAGTCACTACTAGATAGATTGTTTTAGTACTCGTAGCGACATGAGCGCGATCGGAGCGGCGAACACCAGAAAGAACACGCAAAGGACGAGTGGCTTGGTGCAGCGGATCTTCGCTTCAGATTTGAGGATAGGATGGGATCTTCGAAAAATTATGAGGGAGTCCGCCGAGATTTCGCAGTGCGTGTTGTTTCCCATGTAAATAGATCGATCATATTTTCGGTGTCATCAGCTTCAAATCCGATACAGTCATTTCAAATCACTTGGCATACAGTAAAAGCCTCTCGAAACGACGGTGTAATGTAACTACTCCGGCTGGTTGGAACACAGCCTTTACCATCTTTCAATCTCAACATCTGCTACAGGTAAAGCATCAAAGTTGCGTCACTTCCATCCTTTACGTCTCCAATTTCCCTCTGGGGGTCCGTGGCCTGTAAGGAACAATAGGCAAAGCCGAATGAATCCAACGAAGAAATCGATTCAGCTGAGGTGACTGCAGAAATTTATTTGTGAGAGTGATCGTGATGTTCTTTTCGCACAAAGCACATCCGAGCCTTCTAACCGGCCACAGTTTTTGTGTGAACGCATGTTCCTGCGTCCAGCGTGCCATAAATAAGGTTAACTTGCTGTGGGATGTCACCGACTATACATGTTATTTTTTTGCTGCGTCACTTCCATCCTTTACGTCTCCAATTTCCCTCTGGGGGTCCGTGGCCTGTAAGGAACAATAGGCAAAGCCGAATGAATCCAACGAAGAAATCGATTCAGCTGAGGTGACTGCAGAAATTTATTTGTGAGAGTGATCGTGATGTTCTTTTCGCACAAAGCACATCCGAGCCTTCTAACCGGCCACAGTTTTTGTGTGAACGCATGTTCCTGCGTCCAGCGTGCCATAAATAAGGTTAACTTGCTGTGGGATGTCACCGACTATACATGTTATTTTTTTGCTATTGTGAACACGGACTTTTGGACTGGAGGGGAAGGGATCTCATTCCGCTTCGTAATACTTGCCCGGAGGGGGGTGGGGGGGAGAGGGAGCTAGAACAACGTGGAAATACGCGAGGATATGCTCTGCCAAAGGGATACATAATTCACTAAACCGAACTTTTACGATAATCGTTCAGTCATCGAAATGCGCTGAAGATGGCTATGTGAACGTTCCTACAAGTTTATTCAGTAACAGAGAGCGAGCGCCAAGATAACAAGAGAAAGACACTGAAGAAAAGTTGGCAATTATGGCCACAACATAAAGATTATATGAAAAATGAGAACATGCCAACCCACTTCATCGACAATCACCATCAGTGACAGCGGTGACACCGAAAAGTTGTATAGGAGAAACGATTTCATTCCTGACACGCAACTACATATCTTGATTTAGACAAAGATAGACAGATGACGGATGAGCACTGCTTATTATCACTTCAAGCGAAAGATAAAGCAGTGAGCTCCATGATATCGATTCTCTCTAGACATACTCGTGTTTTCCTTTTTCTTAAAACTCGTCACGTCTTCTTTCTAGAACAGTTTCTGAAGGCCGAAAACGCAGGTATGGTGAGCATTTCATTGAAAACCATTTGCTGCACGATAAATAGAGTTCCTTTTAAGAAAACGCAAAATGCGGTATGCAAATCAACGACCGCTCAAGAGAGGTTTACCTCAACTTTTACAGCACAAAATCAGTAATATTACTACCTGCGTCGCGTAAATGTTCACAACAGAACGACAAAGGTGCTCCAACTTCTCAAAGTACACAAACCACGCATTCACTTATTGCATTCGATGCGATAGATGTTTTTTGGGCACAACGTCTCCGCGCTTTTTGGTTACTGACAGGGCGCGCCGAACATCCCAGCCTAAAAGAAGGCAATTTCTAATCCCCAACTGTCCTATCGTCATACGTCACACGTTGACTTGTGCACACATGTGCAGGCCAATAAAAATCAAAGAAGACCGTCAATACGTAGAGTCGATAGAATTGTAAACCCTACAAACCTTTGGTTGCAGCAGGAAGGTGCGACTAATTTATTCCACAATTGACCCCTTTTTAAATTCACCTACAGTTCGGAGACAATTATGTGAAACTTGGCCAAAGCATCAGAATCGACCGTTTTAAGACTGAAAAAAAAAATGGAAGCGCCTACGGAAACGAGTCGAGATGAATCGTCCAACAGTTACCGCAACCGTCATAAAAGGCATTGTTACTTTCCCCGAGCAGATTTCTACGACAGAACGACAAATATGCGAAAAACTGCGACAGTCAAAGAAAACTATTCCATATAGTTCACAACTGCCAAATATTCTTATATTCACTGTTTACAAATCTACTTCGTGCAAAAGACATTAATATCACATTGAATTCTGTCAATTTCGAAGGATTAGGCAAAACTTCTCGAAAGTGGCAACGTCATCGGCAGCGTTCGCACTTTAAGTGGAACGATGAAAAAACAATAAAAATGAGCGGTGATGGTGTTTAAATAATAAAGACGCAATATGTTTCATTGACCGATTACTCAAGACATTAATTTCTATGCAGCGTCAAACAAACTAAAAAATGTGCACAACGGCTGCAAAATATGGGCACATGGCGAAGACATGCGACTGGTGGTCACTTGTCGATCTCAGCTGTTTCAGGGGGTAAGGGGAGGAAATTGTTTATGTTAACTAACGGGTAATGGCCAAACCGTTTTGGACAAAAACCGATGACTTATAACTCGTAAACTTCAGGAGCGCCTGCGCCACCTTACTTCCCAGTAGTGATCTAAACGCCTATTTGACTTGACCGTTACCGACAAACAAGTCTTTGCAGCAGTTTAAATGAGGTCGCGCGACTTAGGACCCACGCTATCTTGTAACGCATAATGCGTTTTGGTCACGCGTAACGTGCACTTGACAGATCAAACAACCATTGACCGTCAAATGCAGCGGCATACCAACTCTCCATACCAATGAGCTCTACCCTAAGGGAAGAGCTCAAAATATGAAAATCGGCGAACATCTGCATTGTATTTCATATACCACAGATGAGCTTAGTAACCCCTATCGCTGATACGCTAGCTTGGTCGCAACGACAGCTGAACACCTAGGCTGACCTTTCGATCTTATTTTTACAAAATTAGGAAATTTATTTCTCATTCCTGTCCATATCTTACCGTTCGAATTTTTTTGAAATATTTGCGATACCTGCTGAAAATTCAGTTGCGACTTGCGATCGGGTGTGGTAAGCTTATCTATGACATTCAATCATTTTTAGCAGTAACAAGAGAGTAAAAAGACTGAAGCACCACTTCTGGTTGCCATTATTCGTGATATGCAGAGTATACGCGCCAAGGGACCAACTCGCAACCGCCCGGTCGCAGCAGTTTATGATAGTTGTTTGAGATCAGCGCAAACTGAGCCATGATAGGGATGTGGTCGGAAGGGATATGTGGATGCGGAAAACCAAAAATATTGTTGTCTCGTATCCATGCGTCGTCCAATGGACCCAACAATCCGAGCCGCAACAATGACTGCGGTGTGAAGAACATATGATCGATCATTCCACTGAATTTTTCCCTGAAATCATTCGCTCTTGACATTATACATTGCACTATGGAGCAAGAGCGACCGATTAGAGGAAGGTCCAATAGACGTGCCTGTAGCCCGTGCAGCGGGAAAAAGCGAATATTTGTTCAGTTGGTATAAGAGAATTTCCGCACCCCTCTCTCCCGCACCCGGATTGAATGCGCAGTGTTATTGGTAAAAAAAAAAAATTTGGCGAGATACAACTTGCACTTTGGCAGCGATCCTCTTTGGCTCACAGGGCAATGTCCGTTTCGCATGGCGGGTTGGAGTCCGGGCTGTCGTCATCCACTGGGTCAAAATTTGACTTCCAACTGCCAGGTGGCGCTGTGCACCTCAGCAACCTTGGCTGACGCCTGAGACACGGCGCTTGTAAATGGCATACCCATGATGACCGTCACCAAAATTCAAGCAAATACTTTCCGTAACTTTTTCCGAACTTTTGAACCAACTGCATATAAAATTAATCAAGCTTGTCCTGGGTCGCCCAAATATGGCTTTTTCCAATTACGCTTTGTTCTTGACCTATGGTCACCTGAGTTTTTCCATTCCAACCCGTTTCGCCTCACTTGTCCGCTCCCCATCCCTCTGATATCCAATCCTGATTATGGCCGCCTACTTGATTAATTAATTTGACCACGAATCAATCGACAACGTTGAACGCAAACAACAGTTCGCATGCAGCCATCATGAACCAACTCAAATGAAATCAAACAAAGGGCTGAGGCAGCATGGTCCTTTCCACAATGCAGTGTCGTGCAGTTAGAAGAATACTCCAAATTTATAGTCACCCTGAGAAGATCATATCTGTTCTGGGAGTTGGAGGGATGACCTTCGCTGAAGCGAGATGAATATGAAGTTGCAGTGTCTGAGAAATCAGCCGAAAACATGTCTGCATTTATGTGACACTATTTTTGTCGCACTTTGCCACCCACCACGACTCATCAATGATGATATCTGATAGCTCACGCTGTACTCGCTGCTTGTCCAGTTGCCACCATTCAATGCCAAGATCAGTCATTCATTCAACGCGGAATTTTATTCAAAGCATCATTGAAAATGTTTTCAGCGATGTTTGAATTAACCATCACTCTGTTTATGTCAAATTTAATGGCTGCAAACTTGAATTATGTGCACTCACTAAAGCCTTTAATGGTGAGTCGCCTAGTCTGGCAATAAGAAATTGTCAGTTGATAATCACCCAATTTCCATACAAACATATGCACTTGTTAACGCTGTGGTTGCAAGTATGATCATAGAAATCAGCCGAAAACATTTCTCCGCTTATGTGGCACTTTTCTTAGGAGGGGGAAGGGCGCTACCGTTGTCATTTTCAAATGAAAAACTACTTAATTTACCAGCTCACTTCAGCGATAGATAAGACTATTTGTACGAAGCGAACGTAAGCTACCATCCTTTACCGGTGCCTTTGCCCGCCTGGGAATAGGAGATGGAGTCACACACACGCACACGCACACACATACACACGCACACAGGTGCGACTAATTTATTCCACAATTGACCCCTTTTTAAATTCACCTACAGTTCGGAGACAATTATGTGAAACTTGGCCAAAGCATCAGAATCGACCGTTTTAAGACTGAAAAAAAAAATGGAAGCGCCTACGGAAACGAGTCGAGATGAATCGTCCAACAGTTACCGCAACCGTCATAAAAGGCATTGTTACTTTCCCCGAGCAGATTTCTACGACAGAACGACAAATATGCGAAAAACTGCGACAGTCAAAGAAAACTATTCCATATAGTTCACAACTGCCAAATATTCTTATATTCACTGTTTACAAATCTACTTCGTGCAAAAGACATTAATATCACATTGAATTCTGTCAATTTCGAAGGATTAGGCAAAACTTCTCGAAAGTGGCAACGTCATCGGCAGCGTTCGCACTTTAAGTGGAACGATGAAAAAAACAATAAAAATGAGCGGTGATGGTGTTTAAATAATAAAGACGCAATATGTTTCATTGACCGATTACTCAAGACATTAATTTCTATGCAGCGTCAAACAAACTAAAAAATGTGCACAACGGCTGCAAAATATTCACTTGTCCATCTCAGCTGTTTCAGGGGGTAAGGGGAGGAAATTGTTTATGTTAACTAACGGGTAATGGCCAAACCGTTTTGGACAAAAACCGATGACTTATAACTCGTAAACTTCAGGAGCGCCTGCGCCACCTTACTTCCCAGTAGTGATCTAAACGCCTATTTGACTTGACCGTTACCGACAAACAAGTCTTTGCAGCAGTTTAAATGAGGTCGCGCGACTTAGGACCCACGCTATCTTGTAACGCATAATGCGTTTTGGTCACGCGTAACGTGCACTTGACAGATCAAACAACCATTGACCGTCAAATGCAGCGGCATACCAACTCTCCATACCAATGAGCTCTACCCTAAGGGAAGAGCTCAAAATATGAAAATCGGCGAACATCTGCATTGTATTTCATATACCACAGATGAGCTTAGTAACCCCTATCGCTGATACGCTAGCTTGGTCGCAACGACAGCTGAACACCTAGGCTGACCTTTCGATCTTATTTTTACAAAATTAGGAAATTTATTTCTCATTCCTGTCCATATCTTACCGTTCGAATTTTTTTGAAATATTTGCGATACCTGCTGAAAATTCAGTTGCGACTTGCGATCGGGTGTGGTAAGCTTATCTATGACATTCAATCATTTTTAGCAGTAACAAGAGAGTAAAAAGACTGAAGCACCACTTCTGGTTGCCATTATTCGTGATATGCAGAGTATACGCGCCAAGGGACCAACTCGCAACCGCCCGGTCGCAGCAGTTTATGATAGTTGTTTGAGATCAGCGCAAACTGAGCCATGATAGGGATGTGGTCGGAAGGGATATGTGGATGCGGAAAACCAAAAATATTGTTGTCTCGTATCCATGCGTCGTCCAATGGACCCAACAATCCGAGCCGCAACAATGACTGCGGTGTGAAGAACATATGATCGATCATTCCACTGAATTTTTCCCTGAAATCATTCGCTCTTGACATTATACATTGCACTATGGAGCAAGAGCGACCGATTAGAGGAAGGTCCAATAGACGTGCCTGTAGCCCGTGCAGCGGGAAAAAGCGAATATTTGTTCAGTTGGTATAAGAGAATTTCCGCACCCCTCTCTCCCGCACCCGGATTGAATGCGCAGTGTTATTGGTAAAAAAAAAAAATTTGGCGAGATACAACTTGCACTTTGGCAGCGATCCTCTTTGGCTCACAGGGCAATGTCCGTTTCGCATGGCGGGTTGGAGTCCGGGCTGTCGTCATCCACTGGGTCAAAATTTGACTTCCAACTGCCAGGTGGCGCTGTGCACCTCAGCAACCTTGGCTGACGCCTGAGACACGGCGCTTGTAAATGGCATACCCATGATGACCGTGACCAAAATTCAAGCAAATACTTTCCGTAACTTTTTCCGAACTTTTGAACAACTGCATATAAAATTAATCAAGCTTGTCCTGGGTCGCCCAAATATGGCTTTTTCCAATTACGCTTTGTTCTTGACCTATGGTCACCTGAGTTTTTCCATTCCAACCCGTTTCGCCTCACTTGTCCGCTCCCCATCCCTCTGATATCCAATCCTGATTATGGCCGCCTACTTGATTAATTAATTTGACCACGAATCAATCGACAACGTTGAACGCAAACAACAGTTCGCATGCAGCCATCATGAACCAACTCAAATGAAATCAAACAAAGGGCTGAGGCAGCATGGTCCTTTCCACAATGCAGTGTCGTGCAGTTAGAAGAATACTCCAAATTTATAGTCACCCTGAGAAGATCATATCTGTTCTGGGAGTTGGAGGGATGACCTTCGCTGAAGCGAGATGAATATGAAGTTGCAGTGTCTGAGAAATCAGCCGAAAACATGTCTGCATTTATGTGACACTATTTTTGTCGCACTTTGCCACCCACCACGACTCATCAATGATGATATCTGATAGCTCACGCTGTACTCGCTGCTTGTCCAGTTGCCACCATTCAATGCCAAGATCAGTCATTCATTCAACGCGGAATTTTATTCAAAGCATCATTGAAAATGTTTTCAGCGATGTTTGAATTAACCATCACTCTGTTTATGTCAAATTTAATGGCTGCAAACTTGAATTATGTGTACTCACTAAAGCCTTTAATGGTGAGTCGCCTAGTCTGGCAATAAGAAATTGTCAGTTGATAATCACCCAATTTCCATACAAACATATGCACTTGTTAACGCTGTGGTTGCAAGTATGATCATAGGAATCAGCCGAAAACATTTCTCCGCTTATGTGGCACTTTTCTTAGGAGGGGGAAGGGCGCTACCGTTGTCATTTTCAAATGAAAAACTACTTAATTTACCAGCTCACTTCAGCGATAGATAAGACTATTTGTACGAAGCGAACGTAAGCTACCATCCTTTACCGGTGCCTTTGCCCGCCTGGGAATAGGAGATGGAGTCACACACACGCACACGCACACACATACACACGCACACGCACACACATACACACGCACACGCACACACATACACACGCACACGCACACACATACACACGCACACGCACACACATACACACGCACACGCACACACATACACACGCACACGCACACACATACACACGCACACGCACACACATATACACGCGCACACACACGTACGAAGACACACGTACGCACACACGCACACATACACACGCACACAGACACACGCACTTGCGCGTGCGCGCACACACGCACGCATACAAGCGCACAAACACACGCACACACGCATGCGCACAGATACACATGCACGAAGGATAAACGATTGCAGTGTAATGGAGTTTTCGTAAACTGTCGTTAGAGGCGAAGCAAATGAGTGACCGGATAGGGTGCGTACGTGTAATTGGTGAAATGCATGCGATGCGTATCGGTAATATCGAAAGCACTTTTCAAATGCAATCCGCTCGCATAAAACTTGTGATCGGCCACTTCACCTACCGCATTCAGATGCGTAAGGCAATCGGCATCACGGAATTGTTTTAAATCTGGATGATCCTTTGCAACTGCACCTTTCGAGAAAAACTCGTAGACACCTAAAAAAGGACAAAAGATAGAATCTGAAAGCAAGTCACTTAGAGGAAATTAAAGGCTAGAATTTTTGCTCATCAAGATGAAGTGATTATCACCTTCACGGGACAGATTAAATTTCAGAGAAGTTTAGACACGTCATCTCTAACCGAAATCATTTGATGATGCAAAGTGGAAACGAACGCAACGAAGCATGGCAGGTGACCTCGCGAAGATTCGCGAAGAATGTCGAAATGTTGAGAAAGGGTCTCTGGTTCAATACGGGCAGTTGGTGCCAATCGGCAGTGGGCTGAGCCAACGAAACAGTCAGGCCGGTTGTTCTGTTCGAATTTTCGCATTCCTTCTCGAGTCCTTTTGCTGTTCGAATTTCAACCTCTTTTTCAAAGGGAATTATCAATTTTCTGCTGCAGGTGAACAACGGAGAGCAGAAACAGTGCGGAAATAGTGTGCTATTTTTAGTGATGGTTCTTGAATAAAGGTTTCGCTTGGGACATGCGACAAGCATACGATAGTGGACCAATAGATCCGGAATTCACGCGTAGCTCGACTTATCTGTAACAGAATTCCGCTGATTTTCAAACGTTCAATGAAAGCGTGTTCTAAGAAATGCTCAGCATTTCATCTCGTTCCCTGTTTCGTTTCATTCCACCTTGTTTTCTTGCGTTGTGCTTCTTTTGCGACCCTTGCATTATAATAGAACATTATTTCATCTGCGGTGACTACGGTTTCCTGTCAGTGTGGGCGATAAATATGCGAAATTTTACGTTGAATAGATAGTTCGCTTTGAGGGTTTAAACAGGTCATCGCTTTCGTTTTTTTGCAACCTAAGCTTTTGCAGTATCGTTTATCGCAGCTTGTGATATACGCTATATTAGCTCTAGCAGCGGTCAACACATGAGGGAAACTAAGATATACACCGGGAAACAGCTTGCAACAGTTCCGCAAATGTAGATTGCGGTTTATATTTCTGCACGCCGCACGTGTACGAAAGAAGTTGCGGATGGCCAGTTTAAAAACACGCCAAAAGAAGCGCTTCGAATGATTACAGTCAGCAGTGGGAAAGAAAAAGTACGCTACACTTTGGAGCATTGAGAAATTGAAAGTATAAGATGCGCACCCTATGTTTATGCACGCGGTGCATATCTTAGGGGAATGAACATTCACATGCGCGTCCAGCGCAAGGCTCATACCGCATCATTCTGCATACCTTGAGCATCTCACTTTTTTGATTTGCTACAACCATTGAGGCCTATTGCAATTGCATAGCCTACCTGAGTCAGGCAATGAGTTAAAGTCGCCGCATAATATGACCGGTGTTTGTGCTTTTGTAATATGATACCGCCCCGACGTCTAAAAATTTTTTGAACTAAATGTCACCAGCACTAAAGAGGGTGCATCTTCGTTCTTCAGGATAAGTGGTTTTCAAACATTTCTTCACATTCACTTTCCGCTATTAGTTATCATCGGTAACAAACCAAAATTCGCTTTTCATAGTTCGATAAACGTCTTCTGATGGTAAATGTGCTGGTTGGACAGTGGCAGCCCATTGGTCTGTCATGTTCTGATGTCCAAACGTTCATAGGGAAATTTGACTCCTCAGCTGACCTTCGTTGACTCCAGTTGAAAAGGGCACCAAAACAGCCGGTCACTGTAGTAGGCAATATTCAAAACCGTCATTCGCAATTTTAGAAATTAAGAAAACTTCTCAGTAGAGTCGTGAAACACTCTTATTAGGTACTGCAGTTTTCCTTTTAGGATAATCGGGATGCGGAATGTAATCGAAGTGTACAATTTGATGGAATCTATCCTAGATGGGCGTAGTGGTCAACTTATATGCCTCTGTAACAATTGAACCTGCCCACGCATGGTTCGAATCACCATTCAGGGTTTCTTAGATATATCAACTATCAAAGAGGTATCCATCGAAGAGCGCAATCCGTCCAAGATGAATCACGCAGTTGTGATTTTCTACACGAGTTTTATGTGACGCCCGCCGTGTTCTTCTCATCATGTGTTCCTTTACCTTGGAGACAGCTATGTTGGATACGATTTTCGTTGAAGCCGTGTTCCGATGATTTGTCTGTGATCTCGTTTCGGGTCCCTTGGGTAATCGATTTTTTAAAAGAACCGACTTGGGGTTCATTTTTTCCTGCTGTTAATAAACGTGGTCATTGCACAGGTTTTCATATTCACGCCACCCATTGTCGTCAAAGATTCTGAGAGCCTGCAAACGAACCTCGGCGAGAATTTTTCCGACCTCTTGTGCGAGTAGCATACTTTGTACCAACTTCACATCACAGTTTTTTGGATTCCAATGGATATGTGTCGTACACAGAATGAGTGGCCGACCGACAAAGTTTTCACTCTCCGCTAACATCTCGCTCCCTAAAATATACGTAAGATTCTCGACGGAACGTTCGTATTACAGAATCGGCAACCGCTAAATTTCCTCAAAGACGAATTTGCCTCTCTGTATTTTTCGCTCGCGGATGACATCATCTTTGATAATTTTCGTGTGCTTTATGCAAATAGTGGATTGCCGGAGGATGCAAAATATAAGCATTACGTTTTCTACAAAAGCGACGACATTTTGATAATTAATACTCGAATTGCAGTCGAGGGGTCCCGAGTGAAATCATTCTGGAAGGGGAAATGCGCAGCGACAAATTCATCTCTGCAAAAATTTGTCGGTTACCGCAGTATTGGTATCTTAAACGTCAGAATTTCGTAGGCACTCAAAAGGACAACTGCATATCTGCATATCTGCGTATGATATACTTGGTGTTACGCAGCCGGCACGTACGATGTGCTTTTGGCAAATATATTAGAGGCTGAGCGAACGGATGCCAATCAACTTTTTATGCTTTGTTTAGGCTCATTTGGTAGTGGCAGTCTTCGGAGAGTTCCTGAAAGCGAAATCGCCCATAGATCAGGTAGCTTTTTATATTGTGCACGTAAGCCTTTTCCTTCGTTCGGTTAATGCTGTATTTGCCTAACATACGATGATGAAATCCGCATGATTCTTGAATGACGTTTACACAACACGAAGCTTTATCCGAAGCAAAATTCCCACAATTTCTGTGGATAGAATGCTTCGGTGTGCTTCCAGAACTGATTTCGCCTTCTATAATGAACCGGTTAGAGGGAATTGCTGTTATTCAATTATATTTAAGATTCCACGTCAACTGATCAGTTTTGAATAGAGTTATCACAGCGCGTAGATGAAAAAAATTAGTGAAAAGTTTTGTGATATATTATATAAACATTATATACATGTATATATATGAATATGTACATATATATATGTGTATATATATACATATATGTAGAGAGAGAGAGAGAGGAATTCACTTGTTCATTTGAGTGTTTGCTCTTTTCAAACATTGTTGCTACGTTTAATTGATGAAAGTGGCTTCAGGATAATTTGATCTCCGCGTTATCGTAATTTTGCTCTACTGAATTATACCTCCATGAAAATATGGATAGTGCTGATTTTGCCATTCGCCATATTCAGCTCTAAATGGTGAGCATAGAAGAAGAAAAAAGGTATGAAAAGAGAGAATGAAAAAAAGGAAAAAGAATGCGCGTTTGAGAACAGCGCCATGCGTTTTCTCGTCTGAGAGCACGCAATGCAATCAAATGAACTCATAATCGACTGACAGGTTTCAGCAATTTCTTCCGCAGTGATTTGCCGTGAAAGTCCCTCGTATCTTCCCCGCGAGGCAGATGTCAGCGTGGCTATTGAACAGTCTGAGGATACAGCAAGCCGAGAGATTGTGGACGATGAAAGTGACAAAGCTCCGAAGCTTTCAGGTCGTGATGCTTCCGAGAGGCTTCCCGAGCTTTCAGTACTCGCCGAGTCGATGTTTCGAGATAAAAGAACTGAACGCGCTGCAGGAGAATTAAATTTGTACGATACGAAACTCCAAAATATATCTTCAGGTATGTCTTGAACTATATCACTGTCATAGTTGTTAACGTTCATGTTGCTTATGCATTCATGCTGCAACCCCAGTAAAAACCGCTATGAGTTTGAGTTCATAAACGAATCAAGAGGACTTATCCATTACAAATAATCACACAAGTTCGCGGGGTTTTCCGTGCGCATGCAATTTTTTATCGTTGCTTACGTAAAAAAATGAAACATTGAGTGAAATAAGCGGCGGATCGTTTTTAAAATTGTGTGTGATATCCTCTAAGGAAGGTGGTTTTAAAAAAAGTTGGGTGGATCTGATGTGGCGCTTTCGACGTTAATCCAAGAGATGCTTAATACAACATTGAACCAGCAAACACAACGCAAGGAGCAACGCTTGACAAAAGCTGGTGATGCTTTTCGCGGCACCTGGAGGGACAAATATAACAGTGTTCGGGAATCCAGTAGGATCACGAAGGCGATTCTGCACCAAACCTCTCAAAAATGCGTTTTGGGAATAAGAAAGTCGAACGGAACTTTCTAATGAATGCATCCGTTATGCCGCCAGAAAAACGTCATTTTCCATTCGTTTTCACCCTCCAAGCAGAAATTGCGCGCAGTCATCCGCGTTATAATTAAAGAGCATCGAATCGATGCACACGACTACGCGATGCACGCTTTTTCAGGCAAATGGACTGGAATCAAAACGATTTCACAGAGCAATATTCAGCTATGGGGACGACGTTTAGGGGGAAAAGGTGAAGTGTGTTAATGTTGTTCGAAATACGATTGCTCACACCACGAACTTCTTTTATATACTGAATTTATTTTTTTAAGTATTGTATTTGTTCAAGTATTGAATTTAAGTATCTCGCATTTATTATAAGTTATTGTACTTGTTTATTGTTAACTGTATCTGTTTACTATTTATTGTATTTACTATACGTGCTAAGTAACCATTGTATTAGTTGTACTTGTTCGTTATTTTCCGTGCGGTATTTTCAAAAACTACTGAAGCTTACGTTAACAAAAATTGACACAAAAATATGGGCAGTCAAAAGTGTTCAATAGCAAACAACATTGGTCGTCGGGGTTTGAGGCATGAGAGGAATGCAAGCGCAAAAAGAAAAACTTTTACGAACGATGGAAGTCATTTGAAACTGAATGACATAAGAAAAGCAAAAGAACGACGTTAAGCTACAGAGCGAATCTATATGTTCGAATGGTCGTTGAGAAAATCAAGTCCAAAACGATGGCGAAATGCTCCACCAAAAACTGAATGCTGACCGAAAGAAATGAAATCGAAAAAAGACGTAATTGAGAATGTGATTAATTGAGAATGCGAAAAATGAAATCGATCAAAAAAAAAGAATGATAAAAAAGAATTTTCGAAACACTGTCTGCACCCGATTTGCTCTTAAGATCTAAATTTGCAGAAATTCGTTACAGATTCGCGATTACTGCTTGAACGTAAATTGATCTGGATTGTTACATTCGGTCCCACTATATCATTAAGTTGATCCGCATTTACACTGCTAACTGCATTCGTCTCAAAAATAGGGTGCCAACAGCACTGACAGGGTTGTAATCCATGCACTTTCTAATTAAAAAACGAGTCCCGATGGTTGGTAGCAACATTCTGTGTTACACTGCCCCAACACTATGACACGATGTGATTGGATATGGTGGAAATGTCGACGGCGTAACAAGAAGCAAGTCTGAAAAGCGAGCAGCGAAAAACAGTCAGTCACATGTTTTATGCTTCACAAAATAAAATCATTTAGAGTGACGTAAGTTTTATGCGTTTTTCTATTTGCAAAGCATATGATGGCGACACAGCATCTACGTGCATGTATGCATGCCTGTCTGTCTTTCCGAATGAATCAGCTCAGGAACAACGGGAGCTAGATTGATGAGATTTTGTACCTACAGCGGTACGGCTGTGGCTGCTCGCTATTGCATTTTCCTTCCTTGTTCTTCGCATTCTTCACTGTACACACATTTCTTGTATACTCCATTGAACTGACTTATCTCCTTTTTTATGTATGCGTCACTACCATCGATACTGTGTTTGTCTTTTCTGTTGCGTTTCGAACGTATGTATTATCAGTGTCGTTCAATAATTTCGCTTAATTTGCTGACGTTTCAGGTCCGGCGGATGGCAAGCATTCAGTACCAAGCGACCAAACTTGGGACGCAGAAAGCCGGACGACTCAGAAGGGCACAAGCGCACAAGTTGGGAACAGGCTAGTTTAAATGTTTCCGAATATTTGAAGCTGTACGGAATTCGATCGCGAGAAAGTGAAGGACGCTTACTTTCTCGCCCATCTCGGCGTTTTTTAAACTAACACTACGAAGAATCGTTTACGCATTATTCCGAAATTACGTGTAATAAACACCGATCGATTGCTACTGTATTCGCCATCTTTAAACGACCATTCTTTATACTGCTTAGCCGTTGTATCGCAACTCATTCTTCTTTTTTTGATATCATTGCCTTCATAAAGTCATTGGCACATTATCGCCTATACGCATTAAGGCGGGTACGAGAATCGAAACGACAACTACTTGGCAAAAATATAAAGGCAAAACCACCAAACCACCTATTAACAACATTAATATTACCACTATTAATATTACTTTACTCATTTCGATGCAGAGGTAAAGACCGCGGCGAATGATTATGCACAGTTAAGGTTCCAACTAAAAAAATCCTGTAACATGTGCGCTTCTTTGACTGTTAAGGCACTTTGAACTCATAGCGTGCTAGTTCTGTTACTAAAACGGCACTGGACATTTTTAATACTTTACTGCATTTCAAAACTTGCGTTGCAAATTTAGTTCCCACGTCTGTTGTTCGTTTGCCCGCTAACTAATCTTTGCCTAAATCTCTTTCACAATAATCGTTAACTTTATTTACGTATTACTGCATTTATTTTCATTTAGCGGCGACCCGAGGAATGCATCTAGTGCTGATAATCCATGTGTGGCTACGAGCCTGGCCTGGGACCTCGTGTAGACAGAGACTACCTCTTGGATAATAGTTCCAACAGCAAAGCTTAAGTCAACTTGCCCTTAGACTCCTCTTCCCCATATAAAATCCATATTCCACAAGTAAGCCAATGCTCTTTTTTTAGCGCGTACAGAGCTGAGCTTTTAGCTTTTGCAAATGAAATACTTTAAAAAGTTCCACTGAGCATTTTCTTTGTACGAAATGGAGATTCGTGAGAGAAGAAAGTGCCAACGAACTCTGCGGATAAATGCCCTTCTTGATGCGAAGTACAGCACAGAGCGCAATGTTGTCCTTTGGCACAACACGGTTCAGCATGTCGATGCTGCCGCATGCGTTCTGCATTGCCAATTGTGGGAATCCGATCTGATAAGTCCGATCTTTCTCGAATCTGTTATGGTCATTTGCAGCGTATGCTTGGGCAATTGAACACCTATGTAGAGCTAGATGCTCCTATGCCATATGCAATGTGCACTCTCGCCGATACTAAACATGGTCTTGTTGTGAGGTGTCCTGCCGATGTCACATGTCATTTAAAGGCTGCCCAAAATTTTCATCTTCTCAGAGCTCATTAAAATGAGATGGATTTGACACCTCTAGCGTGTAGGCTCACGCTTCTGACATGATCGATACCCGTTTAACTGCAGCACAACCCATACCTAGGTGAAGGCAGATGAAAACTGAGATTAAAAAAGCATTTTCCGCTCTCTTCAGGGGCGTACGCACGATTTTCACTAAGAGTAGACGGCACTGCATTCGTAAACGTTTGTCAAAGATGCAAAGGAAATCACCTATCTCGTTTCCTTGGGTTTCTCACCTGGTCGGAACTGCCGCCTGAGTTCCTTTGATGACTGGATTGATTATAGTAATGAACACGTATGTCATTCAGGTGTTCAGACCACCTTTACAGCCAGTTATGTCGCTGTATCCTCTTACTGCCGATCACAATGCAGTCTCAAAAAGTGAGCAAAAGTTCCCATAATCGAAAGCGCTCTCATTATTTTTCCTACAGGCCAACCCCTCCGCAGCAAGATCTCTACCGATAAGCTACGTCTGCTCAATGAAAACAAAATCCTTTTTTACCTTGCAGGAGGAAAATCGACCCTTATGGCTTCACATGTTTTTCGAACTCCGACCAGGTCTCTACATGACACGAACCATGCCTTCTAGTCTTATCACTCTTAAACTAACTACTCATCTGTGGACGTCAGCAAGTTGCAAAAATTCTTGTGCCGAGTGCTTAGTCCTACTGGTGATATAAATCGCGTCGAAAGATGGAATACACAGACTGTCCGTTATCAGATATTCTGCATTTGTTATCTCCGTTCTCATGAAAGGATTCATTGGAGGTCTTAAGCCCTTTTTAGCAGTTTATCTCGATGTTTGGAAAAAGCCGAAAGGCAGTTGGGGGGAGTCCTTCAAGCAGTCAAAATATATTGCTTACTTATCTTCTTTCCAGAAGATGGCGCAACCGTCCACATGTTTGCTTGCGTCTTCATTCACTGTGTAAGCGCGTGCCTTTGGAGAGAATATTCCTGCATAACCGACCATCCTGAGCTCAGGCTGAAACAGCGTCCAGAATTGTTCGGTCTCTACCTCCTAAAACAGAGCGCATTTAATGGGAAGAATATCAATGCTTAAACAATTTGTTTTACCATTTCAATTTGAGCACTATGCTAGGAGCAGAAAACAACGCAGACATATATTTTCAGATGGTGAATAACGAGTTGAAGGGAGGACTCTCTTTGCATGGTGAGAACAACTATATTAGCACGCTAGAACGAACTATGAAACATGGTCATGAAAGCCAGTACACTCAATAGAATCTTCATCAACGGCAACATTAAAATATGCGGCCCAAGGGCAAAAGATGACGTGTATGCAAGTTGGCCAGGGCGAAGAATCTCGCTTTTAATTGCGACATTAACAAATGGGAATTCGTGCCGGAAGGGTGGCTGACACGATTTGCGCATTGACAGATCCACCGGCTAAATGAGTCAGGTCCATAAACTGTCAGCGAATATAAAAAAGCGCACCTAAAATGCAACTTCATCCTAATAAACTGCGAGAACCATACGCTAAAATTTCATTTATAACGTTTCAGCTTGTTGCACACAAATCTCTTGCTCAAATTTACTAAGTGCATGGTCGCGATATATTTGCGTATGTGAGCGCACGCACCTTCGTCTGGATTACTGAACGGAGGCAAATTTTAGATTAATGCAATTTTATGTTAGATTAACTCAACACTGCATTAATCTAATTCAGTTGCATTACAGTAATGCAGTTTTAGAATGGCGCCGCAAAATAAAATTGAATAGCCCCAAAACAACACCTTCCATAGCCAATTCAAAACCAGAATATTATACTCGGAATCTCATTCAACCTTGCAGAAAGATTTTCACGTATTTTGCAGCCGACTGGATTGCAAAAATGATTGACAGGGTCGTGGAAAAGCGATCATTTGAACGACGATTTCTACGGGAATTCGGATCGTAAGGGATTTGAATTCTCGCCATCTGCGAGCACTCTGCCAAAGGACTGGCTTGATGGTTGATTCGGTACCACGCATACCACGCTAGCCCTTATGGCATGCATCTTTACTTGTTCCTATGATGGATCGGTGAAAAATGTAACGTCGACTGGTAGCGGAATGTTTGCAATTTTTTTGATACTTGGTTACAACTTCGCTCGAGATAAGTGCATCACACTGAAAATGAGAATAGAGTGTCGCCCAAGTGCGTCAATTGTGCCTGCCAAGTATAATGTTTTCGATTTGTGTTCCCGAGTTGAAACGGTCGGGAAAGAAAACGGATGCACATATACATATATATATATATATATATATATATATATACATATATATATTATATATATACATATATATATATATATACATAAAGCACGTATATAAAATCTCAGTCAACATATCGGCCCTCCGCTTTTATCTCTCTCTTCCCCTTCCCTCTTGTAATTTTCGGGGAACAAGTGCCGCACATTGACGATTTCGTTCGCGGCAATAAGGGGTTTAGGAGAAAATAAACTTGTGCTTTCCACAGCAGGACGCGTCCATTGAGCCCGTGCTTGGATCTAAGATGAACTTTTTGAAAAAGATTTCACGATGGTTCAACAATTATGGACACCGCTGAAAAGCTTTCCCCAAAATAGCGTGCGATATTTCTTTTGAAGAAATACTTTCTTAATATCTCTATTGCTCCTGTGATAGCAGATGTAGCTTCATTATTGCCCAAATGTGCTGAATGAATGCAGAGGTCTGGAACGGTGATATGTCAATGTTCTGAGGAAGCGAATTGAACAGGAAAGTTAGATTAACACAACCGAAAAAATGTTCTGAATGAAAGCGAAAGAAGCGCACACTATCTGACGCCCGAATATTGTTTCGCACCATCCATGAAGCGGATGCTAGTAGCCATTTGTGGAAGCCAAGGCAAACCGGTGTCGGCTGCCGTTTTCAGTGGCTAGGAGGTGACATGTGGCTGCTGTCAGCTAATTGGAACAGCTAAGGACTGCTGGAAGCGGTTCATGGGTGTTTTGTCGCACAGTCGTGTAAAGCCTCTCACGCCAAAGGCCTCCTTTCCTTTCTCTGGTGCCGGCTACGAATGCTCCTGAAAGTCGTCTGCGGATACCCTAGCAGTTCCATAGGGCCGGCGGGAGGATGGTGTGGAGCGCGGAGCAGCGATTGCCCGTATACGGCTCTATCGAGACAATTGATTATTTGATTGATTATATAACGCTGGGATATTTGCGCCACTGGTGTCTACGTCTACCCAATATTACTTACTGCAGTAATCTGCCCCACTATTCAGGAGATTCTTCCTTCCGGTGTGACACTAAATAAACATCAATTCGGTGACCCCATAATACGCTTGGCAACATTTTATGCCTCATCCAAATCAAGGAGAACCCATGAGCCGCATAAGGAAGCGACAAGTAAAGGATAAACCTGAAGCAAAATGATATCAGCCTGATATTCACGAATTTCGCGTAAAATTACTTCCTTACGATATTGCCACTTGAGCGCCCATTGCGGACAGTACGAGTAAAGCTCGGAGGTCGTATATTCCTCACAAAGAACGTTATAAGAAAGGATCGTGAATGGCGCTGAAATATTCGATTTAAATCCACTTGTAAGAAGAGGAAACATGCGTGGAAACTAAAGAGGTTGTAGCACTGCCCTCAAAAATAGGTCCGCGAGAGTTACGGAGTTTCACGGTTGACCACGGACAGGTTTATACGAAGCGAGGTAAACTATGTCTACAGAGGTTGAGGGAAGCGGGGCGGAAACGGAGAGGGGGAGTTAGTTTTGCAGCCTCTGTTGTGTAATGATTTTAATTTGGAAGCTTTCACATAGTATTTTTGACGGAGTTTATACGCACACCTTCGATGAGGCTTAATTTGAGGTAGTATAGTTGCTGGATATATCCGTTCAGCTAGACAGTTTGCCGATCGCAATCACTATCGAAAATTGCCCATAACACGGCATTCCGCCGTTACTCAACACAGTAATTTTTGCCACCTGTACTGAAAAGCTTGGCCGCAATGTTTAAATCATCGGCAGTAATAGATGCGCAAGTTGTGTTCTGGAAGTTTTTTCAAAAAATGTGACTCGAACTCAAGAAAAGCTAGTATTCCGATTTCAGAAATGCCGCTGTCCTCATCATTAACAGGTACCGGCATTCTGTGTGCAGGCTAATGGGCATGCGTAGTATGGATCGCCTAACAACTCTCGTTTTTTCTCGAAGGCCTCCAACAACTAGTTTATAGGCCCCCGAGAAATCGCTGTGAAAACCAACCGGCTGGTATCTCGGGATCCATGTATGTTGTCATAATCCATTGCCGAGTTGGTGGTGTGGGTATTTTGACTGAAGTCGCATCGATATCTTAAAGAAGATTAGAAGGCGTGCAAAGTTAGCCGGTGCGATATGTACATTCTGCAATCGTAGCAAAAATAATCCGATGAGTTCCACACATGCTCGGAAGCAAACGCCGCCACACCTTATTGCACACAAAAACAAAACCTTTAGCCCAACCGACTCTCAATCGATTTTGCCATTCCTGAATTGGCTTATTAGTGCGCTAACTGAGCAAAAAAAACGCCAATATCAAAATTAGGGCGGCGTCATGAAAATTTCATTTCGGTAATAACAAAAGAGAAGACCTCCCACCGGCTACCTTCAGTTGTTTCAGAGGGCTGATCACACCTTCTTGGCGACAATACTGATTGGCTTGACAGGAAACAACATACCGGATAACTTATCGAAAAGGAAATCCAACAACTTTCTCTGACCGTCCGGTTGGTAGTAGATATCCTTCAACTCAGCCGTCAGCGGATTGTCATCCAATTCTATAACAATTCCAATTTATTTTTGCTTCAAGAAGAACAAATAAATCATGAAATTATAACGGCGGGAAGTCAAAATGAAGCTCTCGGCGCAACAAAGCGTTCGCCATTGTCCAATTATATTTCATAAGCTAAGAAAGAAACGAATTTTGCAATGATTTTCTTACGATTAAACAAAGGTTTAGCTATTTGAAGGTACCTGTCCCGAATTGGCAATCTCATCGTAAGACTGTTCCGGATCCTTTTCTATAAAATTTAAGTCGAATTGGCTCCTCGTTGTTGCGAAATTCTTCTAACATTTTGCGAAATCCTTCCAACTTGTTGCAAAATCCTTTTAGTCTGTTGCGAAATTCGCAATGTAATCGACATGGAAAATGTTCACTTTTGCCGATCACCGTGTTAACCGCGGAAACTAAAATGGATCCAAAATACGGAAACTCACGAAACGTTTGTAGGCGACGCAGCTTGCCGAGTTCATAGGGCAGGACTTGAAGCTGATTGTCGTTAAGAAACAGATGACATAGACTACTCATATCGCCCATTTCAGGTGGCACACTTTGCAAGCAGTTGAACGACAAATCGAGAAAAGTCAAATTGGTCAGCTTGGACACTTCGCTTGGCAAGCTTAAAAGAACACATCGAACAAGCGGATTTGACGAGAGCCAGAAGTTACAGCCTAACCTACCATACCAATGAAACTTACTTTGTGAATGAAATAAATCTGAAGTCTGCATTCAAAGAATCATTTGCTATCGATTCAAATCTCGTATTCATGTCTGCATTATAATTTGACGATTGAACCAACGTAGGTCGTTAGGAAGGAATCTAGAGGTTTCGTTGACAAATTCTTTTGTTTATTTGACGAATAAAAGATGAAAGGTCTTTATCCGTGCAATTCTGCACCCATCAACGTGGAGTACTTTATTACTGACACCACGGAGCACAGCAAACCGAAGGCGTACAATGTGCGCCGACTGGTTGCACGATCGGACGAGCGCTTGCGGAAGATGCGTGTTTATAAGTACTCTGCGCATGTCTTACGCTCTCGATTTGTTGTGGCTTCAGCTTTATTTTCTTTTTCAGGTCAGCAGATTCCACGTGTCCTGCCGTAACCTGCCTCGGTTCTCGTGGACGCAATTTTTTGCACCCCGGAAACTGCATAGAAGCCCAACAGTAAATCAGTTACCTTAGAGATAAGATTTGCTTTTGCATCTCCAATGCGCATATGTATTGTTCAGCATTCTTTGCCAGTGTACGAAACCGGCTAATTCGATAAGCCAAACAGCAAAATCGTGTTTGACCACCCCTTTTAGCGTGCTTGCTTGCATCCTATTTTCTCTGTTTCACAAGACTTTTGGTGTGGTGTACATGGTACAGGTAGAAGGAAAACCTTGTCAGCTCATTGCGAGCCATAAGTAACGTTGTAAGCGAAGTCATTTGCCAAAGTTGCGGACTAATATTCGAGACTCCACCTGAAGTACAATATAACAAAATCTAAGTTTACGCCTTACATACAACCTACTCGTATTTCTCCAAAGACCCATTGATGTCACTTCTTGGATTTGGCAAGTAAAACATTGGCAAAGTAAAACATTCGTAACTGAAAAATCACGAGTGCACCTGCACACAACAGCGATATTGATAGCCGTATAAATCATAAAAGTTATCAGTATTCAAGAAATTCATAAAATGGTGCGATATTCGAGTGTAATACATCTTTTGCGAAGTGCAATACGTTTTGCGAAGCAACGAAGTAGCAAAGCAAAATTTTTAGTTTTTAACATTCTATTTTCTCTGCCCATACTCACATTTAGTGATCGACAAAGAGATGACAAAGCTTTTAACTATCAAAGCTGTACGACAAACATAATGATCGAGATGACCTATGCAACTGAGTTCCCCTCAGCGCCTTTTATGTTCATTGTACAGAGAGAGAGGAAGAGAGAGAGATAGAGCGAGAGAGAGGGATAAGCGGAACGGATTTATGGCATGAGTTCGATCCTATATTCAATAACTATCCGATACACTCAGCACATGCAAAGCTATTTTCTGGTTCTGTTGCAAACAAGTGGTTTAAATAAATTGTTTCATTCTTTAATGAGGCGATCTGAAGGAATATTTTCCACTGTTCGGTCAAATTGAAAGCTCATCAAATCTGACTCATCTCCTTACCTCAGCTAGTGATCGATGCGCTTAAACTTTCTCCTGTGGAACAACTTTTCCTGGAGAATAAAATTAGGGGAAGTTGACAAAGCCTTCTCCCTCTTCCTTATAAGTATCAGATCGGCAGCTCCTCATCTCATGTTCACTTGAATCGAACTTTTTGCGTAAACGAATACGGAATGAGGCGTAAACAGACGTCAGACGTAATAACACGTAAAATGTGTGCAAGCTCGACTGCAACAGCCCTGTATTGCACACGCGAAAGTAGTGGCGCTCTGATGCATCTCGCTGACATAGCGTCAAAATACAGTGCAAGGCAATCCGATCAGCGAAGAACAACCCGCAACCGTTGGCGACTTTCGGCTAATACTTAAAAGCATCGTTAAGTGTTTTGTATCGATGCATAACTGCTGTTTTCGCTATTCGAATAGCGCCCTCATGATGATGGCGTCATACAGACACATTTATGTTAACTGACTCGAAAAGTAATCATCCGATGATCGTGACTGCCGTTTAAGGATCAAGTGCGCAGATAATGTGATGTCTATGGTGACTATATGTTCGAAAGTAATCTAGCTGGTTGACTGAACGTTTCTACCGAATTGTCGAAACGATCGCCTCATCCCTCTGGCGCGCAAGCTTGATTCGATATGATTGCTATTCAAACAAGAAGAAAAAAAAGTGAAACGCACCAGATACTTGCAGTTGACAACTATGAGGCAGTTTGCTGTGCATAACTTGCTCCTCATTGTCCGTAGCACAATCCGTTGAACGCATTCCATTCGGCTGTACTATTTCGCGGTGGGCATCCGTTACGTTCCTGAGGGATACCATAGACAACTGCTGCTCTCCATAGTTCATTTCTCTTGCGACGTTACTGCTAATAATGACTTTTGCTCGGCTCACATTTTTGCCGCCCTCTGATGCCATAAATCGCCTTTGATTCACTAGAACTGTGCATCGAACATTAAATGGGTATCGATTCTGCACTCCTAAGAAAGTGAAGCAGAGCGTCTAAGAGTAAGAAGGCACACCACCGATTAACTCGCGCGAAGAAACCGGTGTGGAAATAGTGATCGGGAGACTTTTTTGATCTCCGCACACCACCCTTTACCCCTCCTCCTTCCTGCCCTCCCCCCCCACCTCCTCCTCCTCCTGATCTGGAACTTATGGGTTACTATGCTGAGTAGTTATACAGTGTAAATGAACGACGGGTCAGAGGCAATTGTCTCCTTCTTCACCCTCTCCCCCCCCCCTTCCCCTCCCCGCGGCTTCCTGTCCCCTGCATGCATTCGGCACTGAGTTGGACGATGCACCTGTTGTCGTAGAGGTGAATCAAGCATTCACAAAATGATTTGCGAAATTAAAAGATTAGCAAACATGTGTCGAGGCCGTCTACAGATAAAATGGAGCAACACGATTCGAAAGAATTCCTTACGAGGCTAGAAGTAAGGCGAAATTAATGAGATGTGGGGTGGGTGTGGATAAAGTTGGATTTGGGAAGACGACAAATAGATGTATCACACCACAAACGATAGTAATGCGGCGAGACTGCTATTCATCCGTCGTTCGTACTAAGATTTCTACTTCCTCCGAATGCTCGATTAGCAAAATCGCCGATTCAAGAATCCCCAAATCGACTCGTAGGACCAACCGCGGACGTGAAAATATACGATCGGTAAATGCGACAGACATTCGTTTTGCTCCCCCTTTTACCGCTTTGACAAGTTTGTTTTTGCAGAGCATATTATTATTGAAATTGCTTTTGAAAAGCTTATTACTATTGAAAGTGTTTTCCCCAAAGAATATTATTATTGCAACTTTTGCACTACTAATTGCTGCAACTTTTTTGCAAAGCACATTTTTAATGTAATACCGTCCATGACTGTTCTTATCATGTATAAGCATGAATACTGAAGTGAATTATTCAGTTCAAAAATGCTTAAAATATTGTACATTTGACAGCAATGAACCAACGCGGGGTAGCATCATGCATGCAAGAAATCGGACTTTGTAAATGTGTATGGCTAGTCATTGGAGTCACAATCCGACTGTGATAGCTGTAGCGCAATTCCAAAACAATCACACCGGGGAAGAGGCGTCATATGCTTGGGAAGGGACGCTTGCAGCAGCCAGTCAACGGGTTCATAAAACGCGCAAATGAAGGCGGTTGCCGCACTTTGTCCAACGGAATGAGCATGAAGAAACAAATTTCATGTAGACAGTAAAGCGAAGACGTAGATTCAAAAATTGCTATGAAAGACTGTTTATTTGCGCGAGAAAACAGTGTTAAAGCTCTTGTATATGCTCTCAAGGCTGATGCAGTTCCTTAATAATTTGCTGGGAAGGTTATGAGAAAGCGTATGACGTTCCTTACATCTCGTCTCTTTCCACATAAATCGCTCATGAGCTGATTGCCCGAAAAGGCGAACGGAAACGTACATCACACCTATTTATGCAATGCGTTTGCAAAAGCAAACAGTCCGAGACCAGGTAAAAACGCCCATTCTGCAGGTTAAAAAACATTCGGTTCATCCTGAGTAAGCGGTTATTAACTGCGCGCTTAATTCGTTGTATGCAATCACCGAAACAGGTTTATTAGATAAGCATGCCGATTTGGTTCAGTGCAAAAGCGCATACTCACGCCACACCCGACGGTGCATTCTTCGTTTGCTTGAGCAACCACATGGAACGGTTTTATAAAGAGAAAGGGAGCTACCAAAAAGCAGGAGGAGTGAGGGTGAGCGTATCTTTTATTGACGCCCAGCAGTGGGCGTTTATTCGAGCACGGCGCTTATTCAAAATGAGTGATAGGCAAGGAATATTCTAAAGTTTGGTTCAGCTGATTTAATGATATTTAAACAGACAATCCACAAGCGGGCACCTGCAAGTACTAAAAAAATCTCCAGTCCAGTGTCCGCCCTTCCAGATACAGCCCACCGTAAACAGGCGTTGCTTCGGACGAAAATCTCACGAATTCTGCCACCCTACAAACCTCACCCTCCGGACATCGCATTACAGAAATTCTAGCTAAACTCGATTCTCTGTGGAATGTGCCTTTCATCATCTCCCCCACCCCCTCCCTCTTCCGTTTTCTGAAATGCCACTGTGTACGAGCCCGTCTCGATTTCAGCCAACCTCTCAACTTCAATTCGTACCCTCTGAAGAGCTGGGATCTACAGCCCTCGAGGTATGATTTCGGAACTTTTGAATATGCATACTAAAGTATGGATTACGCATTTTTCATTATTCAATAATTATCGCCATCACTACTGCCATCAAAGACCCATTAGCACATCTCATTCTCGACGTTCAGTCAGTACAATACCTTAACAATTGGTCTTAGATCGAGCGAGTACCAACATTGACTTAAATTAGGCACCAAGATTTCAGCTCAAGAGACCCGAAAAGTTTAAAAGCTGGGCCGTCAACTTACTCGCTGGGTCATCCGTAGCCATGAAAAATCGAACAGCAGATCGGCGGAAATTCAGAGGTAAAGAAAAACGATCGATTAACCCTATCGATTTACCGATGCCGATGATCGTGCAACAATTGCAAACAACACGCTCACTAGAGCTGCTCTCAACGAAAACAGCCGCTTCCAACTCAGTCGCAGTGCTCGAATGGGACAAATCTGAACAGCGCTCAGGCCGGGCTAAAGCGATATGCGTTTTTGCTGGTTACTTGACGGGTTCATAAACCATCGGCTACCCTAACATAACAAAAATTCAAATTCCATTCAAATCGAATGTGAACATACAATCCATTCAAATTCCAACATAACAAAAATTTCAGTTATGGAGTGTTACGACGAAAGCCATGTTGAAAGTCAGGCAGCCTTTCATTAATGACACTGCATAATTCGTCGTATATGCATAGCTCGAAGAATTTTGACAAACAAGGCAAGAGTGTGATTGGTCTGTAACTCGAAGGGTCGGTTTTGTCCCCTGCATCTTTGTAAATTGTTATGATTTTTCCTTTTTTCCAGTTAGACGGGATGACACCTGTGGCAATGATTCGGTTGAACAAAGTACAGAGTTTCGGAATGAGGTTAAGTTTCCCCAGCTTTAATTGTTGGCTGGTGATAGAATCAAGTCCTGGTGCTGCATTCGGATTAAGACGAGTTAGGCATTGGTACATATGATCGCAGCTCAGCGGCCTTAGCTGGTGTTTCAGTATTCTTATTACAGTCGCGACATGGTGATCGGTCGACTACGGACCAAGGTTTGGGAGTGATGAAATAATTATTCAAAATCCCAGAGGAAACGTTGCATCTGTTGTTTTCCCTGTTACGGCCAAGTAGTCTGTTTAGCCATTTCCATGTGGATTTTAGCTCCTTCTTGATTTCTGAAGCTATACGCTTATATTTTTGCATCCGATATTGTCTCAGTAAACTCTTAACAAAATTGCGGATGTTACAGAAGTCATTTTTGATCTGTTCGCTCTCTGGAAAGCGGTACGTTAGCCTTAATAACTTGTTTCTTTCTTTGATCCACGCTACTATTTCAGGTGGGAGTTTTCTATGTTTCCCTCTTTTCTTCACTACAATAGGAGCGACCGAGTTATAAGCTTGCAGTAGTTGTCTAGAAAAGATTTCATTCGCTGCGTTAATATCATCGCACTGAATTTTAGAGTTGAATTCTGTCCAGTCGATAAGTTGTAATTGTTCATTGAAAGATTTGAAGTTAAAATTGCGGTAGTCTCGAGCTATGAACATTTTCGCGTTCTCCTCTTCCTTGTAATCAGCAAGGCCGCTGAGAACACAATATATAGCTAGGTGATCGCTGAAGCATAAGCTGTGTGAGGTACCACTGGTGATGTTGGCGTGGGAGAACGAGATGCAGACATCTAGTGTATGTACTAGTCGTGTGGGGTGAGACTGGTAGTTACGTAAGTTTCGAGAAGAAAGAAATTGCTTTAGCTGGCCATTGTGAACATCACCATTGATATCTCCAATAAAAACCGGTATGACAACAGAGGAGCATTCACTAAATAGAATCTGGTCCCAGTAATACTGTAGTTCGGAAATTTTAGCAGTAGGGGGGTTATAAAAGAGAACTATTACAAATGATTCGATTTTGATGACTATTTGCTCGTAACTGGAGTCGGTTGCTATAACGCCGTAGCTAAGTCTTCTATAAATTATGTTTTTGCGTATCCATACTATTAATCCGCCTCCGCGATTGCTCATCTTGGACGTTCTTCTATAACTATTAATCATGTCATATCCCTCTATCTGGAATAGATGCAGACGTGTGTTCGCATGAAACCAGGATTCGGATATACTAAAGAGGACAGGGTGTTTTCTTAGTATGAATTCTTTGAGTTCGGTGAACTTTTCAAGACATAGGGACCGTACATTCACATAATAAACTAACATCGCGCGATATACTTCTCTTGTACTGCCCTAATGATTTTTGGTCCTTCTGATCGAAGCGTGAGGTGCGCGAGATTGTTTTGGAGCTCGATTATCGTTGAGTGGAAGTGCCTCCGTGGCCGTAAGGGTCGTCCCTGAAGATATCGGTGTCTTTTCGGTTGGTATAGTTGTAGTCGGCATCTCGCTTGTTGTTATCAAAGATTTTCTCTATTGCATCAGGAGGAATCGATGCAGAGGTGCAGATTTTCAGAGCCATCTTTTCGGCGTCAGCTTTGGTAGTAGTAACCTCCGTGGCTAACATATATGACCTCACAAACCCACAATTTCGGGAAACCTCAGCTCCCAGCTGCAGGTCTTGCGACATTGATTTTTTTTCCTTCAATCGATATTATCCATTTTTTTTCATTTATTCGACATTGCTCTCTTACCCTTTCCTTTTCTAACACCATTTTCATACACACTATGAGTCTTCCACTTCCTTTCTTTCTCTTCATCGTTCTCCCCATCCCTCCCTGATCATCTACGGGAAAATCGAAGGAAATAACACCCAGCCAAAATCATTTTCGACCCCCTAATTAGAAAAAGTATTTGGAAGAGTTTGAATAAACATTTAAAAATTTCTTCCCTATCAGATCCACCAGATGAGGAGGATAGCAGAATTCTCATTGAATCTTTTCCCACTCTTCCGATGCACCTGTGACCCATGCCAACACGCATGAGTGGCCACTCCATGCCCGAAACATCGAATGGTAAGGCCAGGTTCAGGACCACATGCTATGGGTGCCTCCATTCGGAACAGTATCCTACAGTTCCTATCAGAACAGACAGCATCCCATGGGTCCAAACTGAAGTTTTTTAGTACAAAAACGTGTATTTTAGTCGGAATGCAACGCAATCACGCCGGCGGGAAGATCTGCCCACTTGCGATGGGGCAGAAAAGAAACAAATACATTTCCCAGAGTCCAACGCCGCACCCCGCACCCAGATGGTGAGTGAAGCTGATCACGTAAGGACACTAACTTCTGCTTACATGCAAAACTCCTATTTAAGTAAAAAGACACACATGCTACTGCAAGCATGCGAAACGCAGAAACAGGAAATACTGCCGGGAAGCGATTCAGTTGGGGTGCAACTGTGAGCGATCCCCCTCGACGCTGAGATGAAAGCATGCATCTCGCCACAAGCACATCGGATGCGATGAAATTTAGTTTTGAAAAAATTGGAGAATTATTCGGCCATGGAACGGTGTCTTTGCAGATCACCTGCTCGCAAAATCACCATCAGAACTGAGGGAATACCTGAGCACTGGTGACCAGACCGATATGTAGTGCTCATTCACATAGAGCTTCTTTCCGTCAACCAACAAAGGTCTCGTTCTCTGGCCATCAGGACGTGTTAAATCTGAAATATTCGCTATTTTAAAATATGGTCATTACCATGAAACACTACTATTAGTTACCACTATGAAAACTCTTGCATAACTGCAGAAAAAATAAACAAACATAGTCCAGACACTTACAAAGCACCGAAGAACAGTGATACATGAGTAAAAATACACTAAAATGCAAATCACTTTTTTTTGCATCGGCAAAACAAAAAAATAACAAGTAAATAAATAAATTTAAATACTCTGTATGACCTCCGACAGTGGAAAGCACCACGCATCCGCAGTAGTAGTTCAGCGGATGGAGCCCTCGCTCGGTATGCGAAAGACCCGGGTTCGACTCCCAGCTGCTCCGCGATGCTTTCCACTGTCAAAGGTCAGCCATAGTATGAATTGTGGTGTGGGCGGCACCCAAACGGATGGTTTTCAACATAAAACTCAAATGCAGTAGTAGACTTAAATAAATGAATTTGAAAAAGTAAATAAATAAGCAACTTAACTAACTAAGCAAATAAAAAAACTTAAGCAAATAAATAAGATATGTTTATAATAAATTGATTAAGAAGACAACAAATTAGTAAAAAGAAATAAATAACAAGCTAATAAATAATACATACAACACTAATTATAAGTGGACAACGGGGAACGACAAAGGAAAAGAATCAATGGGGAAGGAGCGGATGTGACGTTCAACAATGTCTAATTCAAATCCGAAAGGGTAGTATGCTCGACTAGACGTTCAACAAAGAGGAGAAGCAACAGGAGCAGCCAACAAGCGGCGCTATTAGCGGTGTGATGGTTCACAGCCTAAAGCAGATCAGAAGAATTACCCGGCCGCTCCTCTTGCATGCCTCAAAGGATAGCACTGAAAGTGATCGTTTATGTTCTGTGAAAAACCAAAATCAGAAACACTGAAAATAATCGTCAAGAAGATATGCAGCAAGTGCCATATTATAGGCATCAGTAGTTGTCCCTGGATGCATTATGGAACGTTCTCTCTCTGCACGTAATGTAATGCGCTACGAAATTCGAAACGAGCCGTAAACTATGTTGGGAAAAAGATAAGTTTTAAGAATTGTTTCCGCTGGATTAAGTTTCGTTTCACTATCGTGCATGTGCAAAAGCTGTCACATACACTCAAATATTTTAAAGGCATGGCCTTACACAGGTTTCATAATGACGCTTGACGTTACAACGGTTCTTTACACGTACGACTATCCTCCGCCCGGTTGTGATGCGACAATATTTACGAGTATTGTAAAATGAAAGGTGTACGTCGCATACAAATTACCTGCAAATATGTGAAAATTTCACGAGTGAACGATATCTAATACAGCTGACTGCATTTTTACAGATGAGACATTTTGAGTGACGCTGATTCGATGTTAATTGCCGCAACAAACGTTTCGCACCGTTCCTACTGAAAAAGATCATTTCTTTGAACGTTACGTCTCGTCGGCCTCATAAGATGCATCAAAAATATACAACAATGATACTGCGAGAAGCGACCTGATGATGTCGCACTGAGTCTTAATCAAGGAAAGGCCAATCTAATGAGGGATCAGCCGCACCTTAAAATTAAGCACATCTTGGTTAGAGCGGAAAGTAAGCACACCTCTTACAAACTTAAAAGAAAATATTTTGGAAGTCGGAGAAAACAAAAGGCCACGGTCTTTTGCTCGAGGTAATACAACATATATTAACTGCGACAACAAAGCACTTCAGCAGGAACTTGTGAAAACGATGGCTATCAGCAAAGTATAAACGAAATAATGGCATAACGCCATAGGTTCAAACTTGAATTTCCATGACCACAATTGAAAAACGTGATCTGGATTAAACTCCATCAAGTCTCCCTTCAAAAAAACTTGTCTTGACAAGAAATGAACAGACCAGGTGTAGGCAGGTTCTAGTGGATTAAAAAAAAACAACAGAAATACT